>CM062649.1:62033617-62599704 GCA_031772095.1 Zeugodacus tau
CAAAATTCAAGATAAATTATTTAACTTGTCTCTTTCTTTTCATTTACACAGGCAACATCCAAGCCGACGCACCCTACCAATTTATGGTACGCAAGAATGGCGCCAAGGGCACACTCGACGCTAAGATCGTTGCACCATCCGGCACCGATGACGATTGCTTCATCCAAAGCATCGACAGCGAAATGTATTCGGTACGTTTCTATCCACGTGAGAACGGTATTCATGCCATACACGTTAAGTTCAACGGCGTACACATACCCGGTTCACCATTCAGAATCAAGGTTGGCAAAGATGTGGCCGATCCAGCTGCTGTACACGCCACTGGCGCCGGTTTGGATGAAGTGAAGACTGGCCACAAGGCCGATTTCATTATCAACACCTGCAATGCTGGTGTCGGCACGCTAGCCGTTTCGATTGACGGCCCCTCAAAGGTGGCCATGGATTGTACAGAAGTGGAGGAGGGCTACAAAGTGCGTTACACACCGCTGCTGCCGGGCGATCACTACATTTCAATCAAATACAATCACATGCACATCGTGGGCTCACCGTTCAAGGTGAACTGCATTGGTGAGTACATTGAATGACAAAGCGACCTTTTTTTGGGAAAAATTGTTAAACGAAATTTTCTATTTTTAGGCGACAAACTGGCTGATGAGGGCGCACAAGAAACTTCCACCGTGACTGTTGAGACGGTACAGAAGCTGGCTAAGGGCGGCAAGAACGTCGGCGTACATATGCCCACCTTCAAATCGGACGCCTCCAAAATCACTTCCAAGGGTATGGGCTTGAAGAAGGCTTACATGGGCAAACAGAACAACTTCACGGTGAACGCCACAGATGCCGGCAACAATATGCTCTTCGTGGGCATGTATGGACCAAAGGGACCATGCGAGGAATTCAACGTCAAACACACCGGCCGCAACAATTTCAACGTGAACTATATGGTGCGCGATCGTGGACAATATATATTAATAGTCAAATGGGGTGAAGAACATATTCCCGGCTCCCCATACCAAATCGATGTCTAGGCTAGAGGAACAAAGTGTAAAAGTGCCTTGCGAACGGTGCAATTATCATTATTATTATTATTATTACTTTTTCTAATAGTAACATAAAGCAGACGCACAAGAAAACAGTGTAGAACAACAAAAACAACATACCTTGCGCGATTTATATGTATGTGTATGTAGCGGAAAAGTCTAAACAATTATATCATAAATACATAGTAAAACTTATTATCGGCCGCTGTTGAAAAGGAATGGCGAAGTTTGAAAAAAGAAATCTCATTTCTATAATTTCTTTTTTTTATATTGTATTTTCATCGCGCTTTTGTATTTCCTATCTAAATTGTATTTGTTAAGTTAACTTGAATCTACGAAAAGTCTATGTAAATAAAATTCGGACAATTCATTAATTCAACGAATTAACCCATAAAAATATATTAAAACAAAAAAAAAAACGAAATATTGCCATTTTTGGATAACGTATACATTTTGTTGTTCCCAAAAATAAGTATAAAATTAAAATAAATAAATTAGCTGTCATTGAAGTGTACACAGTCTTGCTGCTTTGTGAAATTAAACGTAATAATTATGAATTTTACGTAACGTATGTCCTATTTCATTGCTTATTTATAATGAGAGTAATTTGTTTTTTAAGCTATTGATTTACATAAATGTTCGAGCTGAGTAAATACTTTTTATTATCCATTGAATAATATTATATTATTATTATTATTATTATTATGTACGTGTTGTTTTTTATTTTATTTTCAACAAATCATTTTAATTAAAGGAAAATAAATTTGCAAAAAATAATAAAAAAAAATTTAAAAAACTTGAACGCATATTATTTTTCCACAGTACTTAACTGCTGCTGCAGATAAATTCTTAAAACTTTCGAAAAAGTAGTAAATTGTTGCTGCTAAAACCATTCTTTCTGCTTTTTTTATATTTCTGCAATAAAAAATTTGTAGTAATTGCAATAATTTTAGAATTTTACAGTTCACCTGTTTCAGTCGACAAAATTTCCGCCAATAAAAATTGTGACAAGCCTGTCACAACATCAACAGCAAAACCCGGGCAAATAACAAAACAGCTGATTCTTTGTTTATAGTTTGGAAATTATTTACGTTTACATTTGTTTTGTGTCTGCAAATTATCAAGTACGCTAATGTGCTTTAATTGAAGAGTGCTTAGACCAGTTATTGTAGTTTCAATTCCTGTGAACAACATATACTTGATTGAATGGATCAAATACACCTTAATGTTCTGCAGGTAAGCCAAACTCATATTAGCCGCAAATCATTCTTTCAATATTTCTGCTCTCCTTGAACAGGTGTAGCCAGCGGAATGCAGCTTTTGTGAATATCATGTGAGATGGGGCGATTGTGTATTGTATGTGCTTTGACTAAACTGAAGAGGTAAGTGGGGTTTGAGAACACTTATGTAGTAGTGTAGAGTTAGGCGTTGACACAACGATGTGAAATCGGCTATAGTATTCTGGAACACCAAAACAGAATATTCTCTCGGCTTCTGACGAAGTCTATATACAGCTTTCATGTTAACTAGCCGAATAAACAAATTAAATTCTAGTGTTAAATGAATGTTGTAGTTGTAGCAGATTTTCGAGCTTTATTGAGAGCGATGTTACCAATAGATATCATAACCCAAGCCGTGGGTTCGTAAGGAAAGAATTGTTGAATAATTGCCTGTCGTGTCGGTCTACCATAAAACAGTCAACTCGGTAGCTTTTCTGAAAATGATTTTCTCTACTGCTACAACAACAACAATAACATTTTTATATTCTCGCAACATGTAACACCTAAAACTAAAAGAGTTAGATATAAAATCATATGTATATATCAAAGTGTTCAGGGTGACGAGTAGATTTGAAATCCGGATGTCTGTTTGTCCGTCCGTCCATCTGTACAAGCAATAACTAGAGTAAAAATTAAGAAATATATAATGGATTAAACTTGGTACACATGTTCCTTAGCACCATGAGACTTTTGAGGTTGGTATTGAAAATGCACGAAATCGGACCATTGCCACGCCAACAAAATGTCGAAACCCGAAAACCTATAAAGTGGCACAAATAAACCATAAATAAAGTTATAAAAGTAGTATTTGGTACGGAAACTCACACTAGAAAGGAGCATATTTGGATGTAATTTTTTGGGAAAGGTTTTTTGTACCCCGCACCAAATAGGTTTTTTGTAAATATCTCGCAAACCAATAAATCTATATAAACCAAACTTTCTGCTGTCACTTTCTTTATGTACCCCGTTACTCACCATAAAAAGGTAAAATCGGATAATAACCACGCCCACCTTCCATACAAAGGTTATGTGGAAATTTAAAGAAAAAAATGGTAGAGGGAAGCTGCACTCACATTAAAAAAGTGGAAAATTGGCTTGCCTTCGCCCACTTATGAGTCAAAAAGCATACCTTAGGAACTTCTCCACCGATTTCAATGAAAGTCGGTATATAATATTTTCTTGACACACTGATGACAGATGGAAAATGGGCGAAGTCGGTTCACAACCACGACTACTTTCCATATAACTAAATTTTGATTTTCATATGATCCCTTCACCTTATGGTATATACATTAGGAACCAGGATATCCTAGGATATCGAATATGAAGAACTCAGTGCCTTAGGGTATAAATATTGGCAAATCTCTCAGATATTTTAATGTGATTCAGAGAAAATCGCATATATCGGTTAATATTAAATTATCAAATTAAGGGGGGGTAAGGTTTGTTTCGTCGAAAAAAAAACCTTTTTTCATGAATTTTTTTAGAAAGAATTATTGCTGTAGGTTTATTTTACTTATTATTATATGAAAGTACAACATTTGAAGGATACTTAAAAAAAAGTTTTATCGAAAAATAGCAAGGAATAACGGATTTATCGTCGATCTCTGCAGGCACCTCGAAAAAAGTGTTTGTGCGGTGACCAGCCTACAGCATCGCTGGATCATCCGAAACCAAAATCAAAAAAAATCAAAATACTTTCTTTAGTTTATTAGTTTATCTTTCAATTGACGTCGAGTTTTTTTTTAATTTTTAAATTTTTCAATTTTTGGTACCATTTTCAAGCCAAAATGACGATTTTAGACGAAAAAATCGACCTATTTGTTATTGTAAAATTGTTAGTAATTAAAATTTTTGGAAAAACTCGACGTCATTCGAGAGCTATATATATGTAGAATATTTGTTCAAAATTTCAAAACGATCGATGCAGTAGTTTTTTCTGTAGGCTGGTCACCGACTTTAAAAATTACATATTTGGGAAAATCGATTCTAAGTTTTGTACACTCAGCGCAGATAGCTGGAGGTACCGTTATTCAACCTGCTGTAACTTCGTTAGTTTTTCTCCGAATGCCCTAGAACTTGTAACACAATATTCTTGAGATGTTGATGGTTCAGAAAAAAATAAAAAAAATGAAAAAAAAAAAAGTTGTCAAACCTTACCCCCCCTTAAGTGAGCATATAGTCTTGGATATGGTGTACCTTGGTGGTGAAAATGAGTAAAATCCGTTCAAGAATTACCTCAGCCCTCACATACTATATATGATGATTTTCGTTATTCTAGTGGACTTTATGCCGATTATAAGGGTCAAAGTGTGTGTTATCTTAAGGGGCTATACCAGTGTAACCCATGAAAAATTAGGAGATTTTAGTGATTTTTTAAAGAAAGTACTCGATCGGATGATCGTAGGTCATTGTATAATAAATATATTCAGGAATACTCAGTTTAAATTTGAAGTCGCTCGGTTAATTTCTCATTGAGTTATGATTTCAGCAATTTTGAAAAATATCGTTTAGAGAAAAACGCGCTTAAAGTTTCTACTATAGTGGCTTACATATACCTGAGAGCGATCGCTCTTTAGAACGCTACCATTCAAAAACTATTCAATATACGACCTTAACGCTTTCATAGGATATTTTGAAAGTATAAACTATCGAATACGCCAAAACAAAACGATTTTTTGAGAATGTCACACTGGTAGCCCCTTAATAAATCTATATCAATAAATTGCGAGAGTATAAAATGTTCGTTTGCACCCGAACTTAGCCTTTCCTTACTTGTTGAAAATTATTTTAAGAATTCTCTATGCATACAACAGCAATCGCATTTTTATAAATTGTTTTAAGATACTAAGAGCGGTTTAAGGTGATGTAGGCAAAACTACCAAGGGTTTACTGCTTTCGCCTGAAGTATCCATGCAGATATTGCTAGACTTTACAAGCATGCGTGCTCCGATTAGGAAGTTATAAATATCTTCTTATCAACAACTGATACATCTTTAACTTTTTCATTTCTGGGGTTCTAGGAATTATACTCTCGTCCTAAAAGTACAGGTTAGCGTGAAAAGACAGAGGAATTCGTTGACTTTCAAAATTTCTTTATGTTAGCAATCTCAGTACGCGCCAAAAGTTCTCACATCCAGCAGACCAACCCAGGCAACCTTGTATCGTTCCCCCATTTGTTTCCTTTTACTATCGGTAACTACGAAGTTTTTGCCAGATCATAGTCAACAATAGAATATTGCAAATAATTTACATGTAAGCATAAGTGTGTAAACTTATTGTTATTATTTTATTTTCTTAACCAAACAATTCTTTTCATATGGGACAATTTAAAGAGTCAAGTGTATTTATGTCAAACAAAACACTAGTTAAGTATACGAAAGTTAATAATATAAAAGTGGTAAATTGATCTTAGACTACATTGCTGTCGTCCAGCTTTTCAGATTCATAAAGTTCGCCGCAGCAGCCAACCTTTAGCAGCGGATCGTCATCGCTATCAGAACTCGAGAGGTCCGTCTCAGGCGGACAGTAATATACTGTGGAACTTTTGGGAAACGTAAGTTTTCCAATATGGTATTTGAAAAATCTGCGTGTGTGCTCTTCACCAATTACACTGCTCATAAGTTCTTTAGTTACTTGAAAATGTCCATCCAATGTACGCGCCTTACGTTGTGGTGTATATAGCATTATTCGATTTGGTTTTACTTTTGCAACACTTGCAGGTGTAGGCGAAACACTTGAACGATAGCCCATTGTTTTATTATTCACCATATTGCGCTTTTGTTTGCGGCGTGGTTCGGTAGCAGCGTTACGTATTCCCACTTTTTTAGATTTTGGTTTACAAGGTGTGACTTGCTCTTTTACAGGCGGTGAGGTTGTAATTAACGATTTGCTAACTGCAGTGCCATGTATTGTTGTTGAACTAAAGGCATTTTTAAATTGTGTCTCCATTTTAGAATTTGCTACGGAACCTCTGATCGGACTTTCTTTCTGCGCTGGCAACTGGCTAGTAGTTTGCTTACGCACTGTATGCTCTTCATTTTCTGTGCATGGCGATGCAGTTGGCGAACACTCTGAATTTTCGGGTATAGCTGGCAGGCAGCTTGGTAACTGTTTGCTCGCAGCTGCACCATTGAGCGCCGTTGAATTGCAAATGTTTTCTAAATTGTTAAGAAAAGTGTTCTCTTTTGCTTCATTGGTTTTACGATTTACTTTTTTTATTTGGCTTTGTTTTTTCACTGATTTGGATGGCGGTTTATTACTCCCCTCCGTTTTCTTTCTTGTTTTAGTAGTTGACACTGATTCTTGTACTCCATTTCCATTTCGAGAACTTCCAGCTAACTGTAATGAGTTATTTGTGCTCTCTGACGAGGTACTTGGTTGTTGTTGTTGTACAGATGAATCGGAATTACGACTTTGTTTGAGGCTTTGCAAAGACAGTGCTATAGCACTTTTAATATCGTTTTCAAAAGTTGTGTCACCATCTGACGAAGTTTTTTGATTTTCTTGGGTTTTAACTGTACGTTTTGATTTGGTGGATTTCGCATTTCCTTTTTTATTATTTGTATTCAGTAATGACAATGCTTTCCTGGCCGCTCCGCGTTTAGTACTGATCTTCGATGGTGCAGTATTGGGAATACTTGCTTTTAATACTGTGGATTTGGTTGGAGTTTCGTATACATTTTCCATCATGGACATCATTCGAGTTCTATTTGAAAATAAATATTTTTAATAACATATGAATAAAATAATTTAGAGAAACAAATCTTACCCGCTTCCGTTTTGTAATATAGGTTTTCCAACCGTCTTAAAACATCTTTTGTCAGACCGACGTTCGGTGTGAGATGACGGTGTCATATTTCGCTTAAAGCAACGTCTCTCTTGACAATCGTAATCGGAAGCCGAACTAGAACCACACTCTGGTATACAATTACGCATTTTATGCTTATGTTTCCCGTATCGTTTGTCGATAATTTCTGGCTCGTCAGTACTTGGCATTTTCCAACATTTTGGAGATCTCATTGAGTTATATTTGTAACAATTACAAGTATACGACCGATGCGGTTTTGGTTCAACCAACATTCCATATTTGCAACAAGCTGTTTGATAACTTTTACACTTCTTGAAATATTGAATATGTTTCGGTTTACGCATGTGATGGCACTTTTGTACAGATCTTATATAATGATCATCTTCACAAGACATTGATGAATCCGTGTCGGAATCAGTTTGCATAGCAGCTTGGGTCGTGATTGCACTACGGTTTCGACGCATCCATCCGCCAACTTCTCGTTCAATACGTGCGGAGTCAAATGTGTTCATAATTCTTTCTAAACCTGATGCCTTTAATTTTAACTCGTGTTCTTTTAATATGGGACGCGTTGTATTTAAAATATCTTGCATTTCCTCCGATTCCATTATGAAAGTAGTTTTTTCTTGTTGTGTTGATTGATTCATTAAATTATGATATTCGATATCTTCAAGTACTTGCACTTCCTCTGCTTCATCTGCATCATCACTGGATGTATCGTCGTCAAATTCTTCAGCAATCGAATTCACATCGTAAACTTCACCATCTTCACGTTCACTCATATTCTGCAAGTACAAAAACATATAATGGCTACAAATATAGTAAATATTACTTGCGAACCTCTAGAAAACTACTCCACCAGGTGCAACGTCGATACTCCAACTCCTCCAGTGTATTTACATTGATAATTCCTTTTGCTGGATTCATGCTATGAATTAAGACAATAGATATTTCGAATACCTCTTTTTAATTTATTTTGATTATAAAATATGATTACGTTGGGATATTTCAAATTTATGAAATGATGCGCGCTGTAAAGGAATGCCACTATGGCAAATTTTTATTGTGTTATACTGTTATAAGTTGTTTATTAAACTTTGTATATTTTAGATACCTATTTTCAATACTTATCGTATATCATACATATTTTAACGCTATAAAAAATAAATATAAATGAAAAAATATATAAATATTGATGCCTTGTTCAGAAGATTTTCTAATATTTTTGCGAATTTGTTTAATATTAGTGGCAACTGCTGGCAACATCATGCGGAATGTTTGTGAAACGAAACGTATATTTGTGGCGCAATAACCAAAAATAAAAAGTTGTTGCCATATTGTTCATCATGCAATGTTTCTCAGTGGAAATACAATATTTGTTTACTTTATTTGTTTAATTTGGTGGCATTGGCAACCTGGTGTTTTGGCTCAGTGTATACAGTCAGCTGATTAATGCAATTGAAACGTGCAATTCCCAAATACGATGTTTAGTAGCAAATAAGCTTTTGAAAAAACCATCAAAAATAATTTATAATTAATGACATTCTGAAAATATATTTTAAGAAGCTGCACAAAGTCATGTAAAATTAGAAATTTAACTGATAAGAATTGACATCAGTAAGGATTGTGTTTGATTTTGAATTTGAACTATTAATTTGCGGCACGTATTACTTGGATGTACTCTTTGTGAAATAAAATATTAATAAGAATTATCAATTTTAGTTAATAATGTGGCACTTACGACGTTTTTTCACCCAATTCGCTGAGGAAATCAGCGCACCCACCGATTTAATTAGCTGCTTACAGCAAACGCCTCATAAGATAAATAGCACTTTCGGCGGTTGTCGTAATCTGGATAGTTTAACATGGTTGCACAATGCGGCACCATGTTTTCCACTTCGCGGTGAGCAAATTCAAATAATTCATGAGCCGCATCACTTTTATGAAACGCTGGTGCAACGTAGCGCTGTGGCTCGAGAGCGTATTGTTTTAGCCAGTCTGTATCTGGGTACTGGACAATTGGAAAACGCTTTTGTACAAACATTACGTAGTAGCTTACAACAACAATCCTCACTGCGTGTCAATGTATTATTGGATTTTACGCGCGGTACACGCGGTGACGTCAATTCAAAAACAATGCTATTGCCGCTTTTACGTGATTTTGGTGACCAGATGAGATTATCACTTTATCATACACCCGATCTGCGTGGTATGACGAAAAGACTAGCACCACCACGTTGGAATGAGTTACTCGGCCTGCAACACATGAAAGTTTATCTCTTTGATGATGCCGTTTTAATATCGGGCGCGAATTTGTCAAATGATTATTTCACAAATCGCCAAGATCGCTATATACTCATTGAAGACAAGCCACTTGCCGATTTTTATGCACAGTTTATTGCGCGGGTGCAGGAATTCAGTTTGGCTGTTAATAAAAATGCACAAGAAGAACTGCATAAAGATGGCAAGGTTTTACCATATGAAGGTGTAAAGGAAGAATTTATTATGCATGCAAAACAGCGTATATCTGATTTCATGAAGGATACCTACATGCAGCAACAGAAAGTACTGGAAGAGCAGAAAGGTTTTGAAAACATTTTCGCAACTATTCTCTTTGATTGACATATAACAATTGTGTGTGGTTTTAGGTGCTGATACATGGATATTCCCGCTGGTTGAGATGGGTCAAATTGGCATTCACCACGACAGCCTTGTGACAAAGCAACTGCTCTCATCACCAATTGAAGGTTCCCGCCTAAAACTTGCCACCGGATATTTTAATTTAACTCAGGAATACATGGATACCTTGGCTAGTAATTGTCTGGCGCAATGCAGTATACTAATGGCTCATCCGAATGTAAGACAGAATATTTTCCAATTGTATATACTATATAGTAATACTGTTTTCTTTTTAAGGCAAACGGGTTTCAAGGTGCTAGTGGCCCAGCTGGAGGTATACCGGCGGCCTATACTTTAATAGCAAAGAAGTTTTATGAAAATCTAGTGCAATTGAAACAAAATCACCGTGTGAACTTCTTCGAGTATGAAAAAGAAGGCTGGACCTATCATGCCAAAGGATTATGGTAAAAATTTCAAATTTTCAAAAAATCCTTAACTAGAAATATTAACAAGAATATTTTAGGTATTATTTGCCAGGAACTTCATTTCCTAATGCTACACTTATTGGCTCCTCAAACTTTGGTGAGCGTTCTGTGAATCGCGATCTTGAAACGCAAGTGTGCCTCGTTACTACAAATGATGGACTGACAGCACGTTTGCAAGGCGAAGCTGACCGACTCTTTAGTTCTTCAAGTACTGCTGAGAATGAAATTACCTCAAGACCTGTACCACATTGGGTACAAGCTGTAGTTAAAGTATTTAGAAACTTCTTTTAAATGGTGGCTAACGTTAAACGGGAACAACGTGTAGTTATGGAAGTGGGGGTTAAATGTCTATTCGCAAATTCTCAAAAAATAATATTTGTATGCTGAAGTTTATTTTTTGATAGGTTTGAGGACTACTTGGTATGTCTCCAATATTATCTATTTTTGTACTACATGTTTAGACTTTGTTGGAGTCAGTTGTAAAACTCTAAAATGTTGATTTTAGTAAATTTTTTCAAAATATTTCAATATTCAATATTTTTTATAAATATAGTTTTCTTGTATACGGTTTCAAATCTCTGTTTATTTGTGTGGCGTCTGTATGGCAAAAAGCTCAAATTTAATGCTTTTATGAACAAATAAATTAAAAAAATTGTATTTGATATATAAATAGTTGTAATTGTTTCTAAATTACTTTCACAAGAGCGAAGTGGGAATGACAAAACAAATTTTTGACTTCGTAATGATATTTGTGCATCGTATGTTTTTTGAATTTTAAAATGCATATTTTAATATTTCATTGCCAGTATCGATAATCATTAATCGATTTGTGTTGTTTCGATAAGTGATTTTCATTGTAATAGATTTCATATGGTAAAAGATGCTAAACTCAGCTGTGAGGCACAGGCTGCCATTCGTTGGGAAAATGTTTCAAAATTGTATTTGACAGAGTTTGTAATGTATTTTAATTAAACTACTTTTATTTAAATTGTTAAGATACTGTTTTTATATATAATTACTACAATAGATAACACAAATACCTTGCATATAAGAAACTTTTATACCACACAAAATGAAAATTTAATACGGCAGCACTGTGCGCGAAACAAGGTAAAAGAAACTGAGAAAAATGTCGGGCAGCGATTGCAAGATCAGCAAAAGCGGCATTTTGTTAGTTTGATTTGCGTCGTTCGTTTGGTTGGTTTAATTCGTTCGGCTCGGCAGTGCGTGTTATTAATTTTGGTGTCTCTACGAAAACATTAAATATATCGCTTTCGAAAATATTAAGTGAACGTATATAAACCTCTGCATATAGAACAAAAATAATCCAATTAAGGTAATTGTGTAAATTGAATGAATATTGGTTATGTGCTAAATCCAATTGGAATTTTCTTTCAAAACGGTATAAGCTTGAATGAAAAAATTTATGAATTAACGGTATATGCGAAAGAAGTACGAAATAAAAACAACAATAACAAGCTGCACACATTTGAATTAGTTCTGATTTTAAAGTTTTTGGCGCTAATTCTTCACGAAGAACGAAAAAATAGAGCATTTGCGCTAAAAATGAGTGAGCATAAAATTTATATTTGAAAGCTCCTTTTTTGGTTGTTAAGTAAAATGTAATAAAACACTGAAATAAATGCAAATTATGTGCAGAGTGATTAAAGTGGGACAAAGGAATGCTTCTTATTTGCTATAGATGGTGCTATATTTCCATTATCCACAACGCACTTCAGTTCTTTTTAATGGACCATTACACAATTACTACAATAATTAAAAAAAAAAAATGCTTCAAATTTTGTGTTACTTTATTTTTGTTTCCATTACAATATCATTCGGATTGTTTAAGTTAAAGTGTTTTGTAAAAGATTAAAGTTAATATTGGTTAATAACTCGGAGACTCTGTTATTGGTTAATATTACCTTAAAAACATAATATATAAAAAACATACATAATCATGATATGAAATAATAAAGTTTACTTATAATACTATCAGAATCTTTACTGATGTCATAAGGTATAAACTGAAATCTAAAACAGTTTCAACGTGTAAAAGTTATAATGTAATTGAACAAAAAAAAAATTAACTAAATGGAAAAAAGTCATAATAAAATATGTACAATAAACAGTTCATCGAAATTGCTTTAAATGCAAGGATTCCAAGATATATTAAAATCTGAAGTGAAAGAAATTGAATTTAAGAAATAATTTAATTTTTTAAAATCGTGGGAAATCCACTATGAATTATATTTGTATCACAACATATGGTCATTTCTTCTGTGTAATATAGAGACATGCTGAATCTCCCTAATAAACATATTTTTGTATGCATTTCATTTTAGTGCGCATATAAGCGTGATTTTCCTTAAGTATTACTTAATACCGACATATTGTTCACATATGTTCAGATAAGTGCATTAGAACCTGAGTGTGTAAATAGGCACTTGATTATGTGTAGTACATATTAAAAAAAAAACAGTTTTTTCTCTTCGTTCCAAGCCAAAAAATGTCATAAAATGTGGAGAAGTTTTTGTGCCTTGAAATAAGAATTCGAAATTTTGGATGTATTGTCTTACAAGTGCGATGACAAAATATTGTCAACCTTGTACTTAATATAATTGTACTACTTTCGTACTTCTATAACTCGAACTCTTGAATTGGCAACAAAAGTCAAATTTCATACAAATTACCTTCCATAACACGGAGCCTCTGCTGCTAGAAGTTTTTTTGTGAATTGATGATTCGAGTTAAGGAAGTTCAACTGTATATATTTATTGTCATACCTACCGTCACTTTTTAATTACGGTTGCAAATAGTGTTCCAATATAAGTATACCTAATTTCCTTGGGCACTTTAATGCATCCCACGCATTGTGCTAACATTTGCCACAAAGTTAATTCGTGACTAGTTCTAGTGTTTCCCCCACTCTACACTATATTCTCAATTGATTCTTACTAATTCCAAATTTATTATTTTTTTGCAGATTCGATGTGGATCTTAAACGCGTTCGCGGTATTTTTGTTTACATTTTTCAGTCTTTTGTAAGAGAGCCGATAGATCAAATGTGCTATTTTTATCGAGACCTAATTGAAAAACACTGTGTGCCCGTAATAAATAAGTGTCACAATAAAATAAATTACTTCATCAAATTAATAAAGTGACTAACAACAAAATTCGATCAACTCAAGTCAACCTATATAATTGTGACAACATCCGCTTACTACGAATCCGTTTTTTATTTTCTTTTACTAAACTGTTTTTGCAGTGTGTGTGTGTGTATTTGCTTTTGTCACAGTTTAGCGCATTTTTAATTGCAGCCATAATTTGCCAACATAAATTCAATTAAACTTACTAATTGCTCCGTTCGCCCAACATTTGTTAAGTGAATATGTATGAGCTAGACAAAAGATAATTGAAAGTGTCACGATACTTTATGAAAAAGGTCAATTACAAATATAAGAAAAACATACATACATATGTTTCGGTGTAACAAATTGTTTTTGAAAGTGCGCTTGTGTTAATTTTGCGAAAATTGAAAAAGAAAGTGCCGAAAAAAATGAATACGAAACATTATGATTGCTTTGTGAACAGCAACATGATGCTGCAACAAACTGAACGCCCACCTATCATAGAGTTCCGTGCTAAACGTAAAGTAAGTCGCGGGCGGCAGTCGAATTCAGTGCGGAATTGTGTTGTGAGTAGAAAACGTGTTGGTATAAGTGCTCCATTGCATGTGACATTTTTGATCTTGCTTTGCACCACTTACTTCGATCTTGCCAAGGCGCGGGCGGCTGGTACGGACACTGCTGCCACAGCAGATGAAGCAACAAATTCACATGCGAATCATAAGCAACATCATCGCAATGCAATGCAATACGTACACAATAATTTCACACATCTGTCGGAAAGAAGTGCAGTGGATTTTATTGCGGAAAAGGGTGGCATTAGCGCTGGTAGCAGTATGTCAGATGTTGCAGTGACTTTAGCGGCGCGTACGCCAGATGCCAGAACAAATGCAGGTGTGTTTGATTGAATTTTATGTAGAGTTAATTATGACGCCTAATACTAAATTAGCAAATTTACAGGGAAACATAGTAAGATACATAAAATGCATACTATAATATTTACTTAATTAAAATCAAATTTAATAACTGTGCATTGCTCCCGTAAACACAAGACTTGAAAGTGTTAATGCATGAACTTCCCCAAAGTGCAACATCACAACATTATCGCTATATATATGTAAATAAATAAGTTAATCTGCTTACACATGCGTGGTAGCAAGTGCATTACTAAAATAAACAAACAGAAACAATTGTGCGGTGCATCTAAGGTGTCAGTGTACATACAAACAAACATGTAATGCCTCAATTCAATCATGTTGCAGCTACTTGTGTACAAACATGGATTGCAATAATCATGTTGTTAATTCCTTTTGCTATTCAGTTTTTTTTTATACTCTTCATTCGTAATGCAACTGGGCAACAACACGACTGCCTCCAGCACAATATCAAAAACAACAAATACGGATTTACCGCACAGGAAAACCGCTGGAATAATTGCTTTGTCATTTACATTAAAATCGTGATGTGATCGCAACGATATTGCCAAGCAATAGCCCCTTGAACTGCAACAGCTCGTCGGCGTAAATATCAAATCAAAATTGACAGGAAGGCAGAACGACATGTACAAATATGTAGCTATATATATACATATATACATATGTATGTATGGATGTATGGATGTGAGCATGTTGTGTGACAGCGACAGGTCAACCGAGTGAGTGTAATGAGTAGCATGGGGGAACAAAAGTAGCTTAGGCGTCTTCTGAGGCGCCTAGCCTGATCTACAATCATCACAAGCAGGTGTATACAGTGAGATCCTGCAGTTTACATATTCAAAATAAGAAATTCATTTTCAAATGCATTGCAATGGAGGTTCTTACATGTGTGTGTGTGCATAGCAAATTATTTTGGTAGAACATGAGGCGCTGCATTTGCGTTCTTAACGTCGGTTTTCTTCAATAAATGTTGAATGCTACACTTTTTTTTGTGATTTTTGGAGTTGTATTGAGCTGCATTACTTCATTCTTACGGACATCTCTATATAGAAATATCTATGTGTCTACAAAATATATGTATATTCAACGTCCTGACCGCTGCTCTTTTGATCGCGCAACACTTGTCCGTCGTTCTGTCATATAAAAACACACAAAGAAACATACGTGTTTGCTTTGATTTCCTGGCTGCTTCAGTATTATTAATATCATGTTTTTGTTTCGGTAATTTAATACCTTTTTCTTTAAGTTGTTTGGTTTGGAAAAGAGACGAAAAAAAGAAATCAGAACTGAACAAGTAAGGAAGGGCTAAGTTCGGGTGTAACCGAACATTTTATACTCTCGCAATTTATTAATGTAATTTTATAAAGATAACACAATTCGACCCATATATTGCGTATAAAGTTCAATAGAATAACGAAAATCATCATAAATAGTATATGGGGACTGAGGTAATTCCTAAACCGATTTCACTCGTTTTCACCACCAAGATACAATGTATCGAAGACTATACGCTCACTTAATTTAATATTACTTATAATTAGGTATATGGGATCTGGGGGAAGTTATGACCTGATTTTTACCATTTCAGGTACAGAGAGAAACTGTTATAAAAAAAAATTCAGAGGGAATGAATTACATTAAAATATCTGAGGGATTTACCTAAGTATATTTTCGGGGAAAAATTACCCTTAGGCACTGAGTTCTTCATGTTCGATATCAGGGGCCTTGAAAAGTCATGGTTCGATTTTTACAATTTTTTCACAAGTGATGCAACAGATCATATACAGTGTTTGTGTAAAGTTTTATTTCCCTATCTTCATTGGTTCCTAATGTATATTTTATAAAGTGAAGGAATAAGATGGAATTCAAAAATGAGTTATATGAGAAGTTGTTGTGGTTGTGAACCAATTTCGTCCATTTTTCACACGTGTCAGGGTGTCAAGAAAATATTATATACCGAATTTCATTGAAATCTGTCGAGTAGTTCCTGAGATATGGTTTTTGACTCATAAGTGGGCGACGCCACGCCCATTTTCCATTTTGTAAAAAAATCTCAGTGCAGCTTCCTTCTGCCGTTTCTTATGTAAAATTTGGTGTTTCTGACGTTTTTAGTTAGTGCGTTAACGCACTTTTAGTAATTTTCAACCTAACCTTTGTATGGGAGGTGGGCGTGGTTATTATCCGATTTCTTTCATTTTTGGACTGTATAAGGAAATGGCTAAAATAAACGACTGCAGAAAGTTTGGTTTATATAGCTTTATTGGTTTGCGAGTTATATACAAAAAACTTATTTGGGGTTGGGGTCACGCCCACTTTTCCAAAAAAATTACATTCAAATGTGCCCCTCCCTAATGGGATCCTATGTTTCAAATTTCACTTTCATAACTTTATTTATGGCTTAGTTATGACACTGTATAGGTTTTCGGTTTCCGCCATTTTGTGGGCGTGGCAGTGGACCGATTTTGCCCATTTTCGAAAGCAACCTCCTCAGGGTGCCAAGGAACATATGTTCCAAGTTTCATTAAGATATCTTAATTTTTACTCAAGTTATCGCTTGCACGGACAGACGGACAGACGGACGGACAGACGGACAGACGGACGGACAGACATCCGGATTTCAAATCCACTCGTCATCCTGATCATTTATGTATATATAACCCCATATCTAACTCTTATATTTCTTGGTGACACAAACAACCGTTAGGTGAACAAAACTATTATACTCTGTGCAACAGGTTGCGAGAGTATAAAAAAAAAATTATGTTTTGTATGTACAACGGAATCACATTAAACCTCAGCTGTTTTGTGGCACACAAATGAAGCTCATTATATTTCAATAAGCAATACCAAGTCTAAGTTACCAACAAAGTCGGGCAAGACGAAGGAAGGAAAATGTGTAAGCGGCAGAAGATTGAGAAAAGTACAAAATCCGTGTTGAGTTATGAAAACACTTGAAATTATAAGTATATGCTGCCGTGTGAGAACTGCGCTCTAAACTGAAGTAACTGGCTATATCTCAATGTGTTCTTAGTAGGTTCATTACTGCTCTATTTTTTAATTAAACTAATACCGAGCTCTTTCCTCAGTAAGTGATCGATTTCCTTTGAGATTTTATGTTCTTTGTTGTTGCAACAACATTAATGTTTCACTGTGATGACTGTCCTTGACTGAAGAGCTCTTCAAAAATTCCATGTTTTTATAAATACAATTCCTGCTGGGTACTTCTAAACCACATACATACAAATTTACTGGAACCTCACTTGCATATCCAATCATGCATATAATATCCAAAATAAGAAGTGGCGCTGACAGCGTGTTGTACCTAAGAGGGGGTCATGCCTAAACGAATACTGTCGTACTTTGAGTACATCCGTTGCAAAGAATGATCTACCAAATAGCTTGCACTGATTTTTTTTTGGGCATATTAAACGCTTTGTGACAAAACCCGAGTGTACACTTCCTTCTTCAGCGCCGGGCTAAATACAGTCTTATCTTGTCTTCGCAAACAAGATATTTCTGTTTTTTGTTTTTTGTAGAACGAAAAGAGTTTTTTCCCTTGCAAAGTTATAAAATAAACGCCAGGCTTGGTGTGTCGGTCGATCATGCGAGGTGTACGTGTGTGCAGTAGATGCGACACGTTCAAGCATGATAGGGTGTTCCATACGGCTGTTCAGAATTAAATGATTTAAATTTTAATTTTGTTTTTTTTATAACAAATCATTGGTGAAAGATTGCGGATACTTTTGCTCTAATTGACATTCTTAAAAAATGAAAAATTTTCAAATATAACCAAATTATTCGTTTATAAATTGTTCACCCTAACACAGGTTGTGTACTCTTTCAGCAGCAGTGAAAGGTTGAAAATACAGCGTCGCGTCATTTAAGAGAATTTATAGTTCATATTTACTTACTTATGTACATACACACACACACTCACACATTCACATCTGCACTGGCGGCGTTGCATGCAGCCGCACTGCCATTCACACACCGGTGTTTACCAGCAAATTAAGGTACGCTGTACGTGCACTTGCATACATAAGTAAATATGAGCTGTGAGAAAGCCTTTCACAAATATTTAAACCCTTTTTGTTAATACGGCTGAGTCGTTTAAGACCTAATTATTGGCTTTGCGGCTCAAATGAAAGTGCGTTAAGCTGTTAAATACCAAAATACGTAGCTGCATACATTCGTAAATCTGTTACTGTTTACCAATGCATTTCTGCTGAAATGAGTCAGTAAAAGGTAAACAACGCTTGGTAATTAAGAAAAACCCTCAACGTAATTTTTATATGACTTAAGGTATTTGCATAATTAGTGAATGGTTTTGGGTGGTTTCTATTGCACTTGTTATATGGATCTGGCAATGATGAAAAAATTTAGTAAACTTCATAAACAATATTGGTTCGAACTTTGAATTTGTTTTTGTAAAATAAAAGGTAATTCAAAAGGGACGCTACAAAAGCAGACAAATAGGGATAGCAAACGACATCATATTTGTTCCCGTTCTTTTGACATTTCTCTTCAGTAAGGTTTTGCCATTTCAGCATGGAAAGATATACCACCCAAGAACGAGTGGAAATTATTAAAATTTATTACCGACATTCGGAGTCAGTGGCCCATATATATACTATAAGAGTACTACGTCCAATTTATGATCGTCATAATCGTGCTGTCAGATCAACAATTGAGCGTCTAGTCGAAAAATTTGAATCCACAGGCATAGTAGAAAAAGTTCCCGTGCCAGTGGGACAGTGAAGCTTACGTAGTGTCGAGAATATTACTGCCTCTGGTACATCAATTGAAGATGATCCAAATCAGTCTCTCACACGTCGTTCCCAAGCGTTGGGCATCTCTGTGACATCGTTGTGGCGAATTGAGCGAAAAGATCTTGGCCTACATCCTTACAAGATCGAATTGACGCAAGAACTAAAGCCGCTTGGCCACTGGAATCGTCGTATGTTCGTGAATTGGGCTGAGCAACAGCTTGAAAATTATCCGGATTTTCTTCGAAAATCATATTCAGCGATGAGCCTCATTTCTGGTTGAATAGCTTCGTCAATAAGCAAAAAATGCTTTATTGGTCAGGCAGCAATCCACACGTACTACATGAGTCACCATTGCATCCCGAAATAATTACTGTTTTGGTGCGGTTTATGGGCCGTGTCGTCAATGGGCCGTAATTTTTCCGTGATGATCAAGACGGGCGCGTACTGTGAATGGGAATCGCTACCGCTCAATGATAACCGAATATTTTTGGACCGAATTGGATGACCTGGACTTGGAGAATATGTGGTTCCAACAGGACGGTGCCACAAGCCACACAGCGAATGTCACAATCGATTTCTTGAAAACCAAGTTTGATGAACGTATTATCTCACGAAATGTCCAAATCAATTGGCCGCCTCGGTCGTGCGATTTGACGCCGTTAGACTATTTACTGTGAGGCTACGTCAAGTCTATGGTCTATGCCAACAAGCCAGCGACGATTGATAAACTTCGGACGAATATCGAACGTGAAATTGCAGCAGTATCGGCCGATTTATGCTTCAAAGCCTTCGAAAATTGGGTTGAGTGTCTGGACTTCTGCAACCGTGCTCGTGATGGCCATGCACAAGAAGTTCCATACATAATAAAGAATTTCGTTGATATCCCATACTTTTTTAGCGCTCTTACTGAAAACCCCTTTATTTTAAAATGCCTTATTTTGCTATGTAAGACCACACACAACTAAGAAAGTGATCTATGTAATTCATGTTGATCGTGGAAATATACTTTTATATTAAAATGTCTTCAAGCTGCGCTTTTTAGATAAAAAGTTGATTCTTTTGGGATTCTGTATTCCTTTTTACGATTTTTAGTAGTGCTGAAGAATACTGAATATCCTTTTAGAGCGCTTAAACTTTAGTTTATTGAGGCGATTTTTATAGCAGTTAGAAAAATAAAATGACAGTCAGTTAGTTAGTCAGCTAAGGATAACCTGTAAAGCGGATGATTTATGGTATACTCATATAATGGGTGAATGAAATCAATCTTTGTTGCTTTAGCGCTAAAGTTACTTGGTCATATAGTTCTTTTTTTCTGCTCTTAACAAAAGCTGCTGCGCTAAATACAATTTCTCATGCAGTAAATGTGCATAAATGTGATAATAGGGCGCGCCTAAAGTTAAACCAAAGGCTCCGCGCAAGTCATAAATTAAATGCCAAGCAATGAATCTTTAGACAGGCATTAGGCATCATATTGCTGACTGCTCACAGCTTATCTAAATTTGTATTTGTGCTGCAATTTCCCTTCGTTAGATTGGCATTTGCTTTGCTCTGTGCATGTTGGGTGCGAGGAGGAAGGAAGTTGGCAGTCGAAGCTGCAGTTTTGCACTTGTTGCACACAAATGTGAAAATGTGGAATGGTCGGAAAAAGCATAAAGAAAATAATTTATGTTCGCTTATAATGAAGGCAAAAACCAGAGAATTGCTATATTGCGCATTGAGGTCGGCATAAAGTCGAGCAATGATTAAAGATAGAGGGATTTATGACGTCGCCAAAATGGCTGAATGCTGAAAGGATGTGGCATATGCAATGCATGGTTAGGTTGTGGTTGTAAATTAAGAACAAATCAAAGCAGAAAATGAAATGAGAAATAAGAAGTAAATGTACACTGTGACACCTTTTAAAACTACAGAGAAATATTTTCCCATTAGATGTATTACATAATTGCTCCTATATAAGCGTTCTTCGTACATACTAAAGCTATTTTCACCTGTTTCGTAATGTATTTTCATCTATCTAATGGACTCAACGTCAGTCCTAGTTAGTGAGAGTTGTTGACGGCGTCTCTACTATCCTCTTTATAGGTTATTGTCCGAAGCAAATACCAAAATTGTGGTAAATTCGTAAATCCCTCGCCTTGCAAGAGATTCTTCAAACCCCCATGGGATTAGTTGTGATGGTGTAGAGTTTGTAAAAACATAATATATTGAGTATATCATTTCTACTACTATTGGAACTAGTTCTCATAAGTTTCCTTATCGATCTCCACTACTGGGTTTCACCTAACCTCAAGAACTCGCTGTACCTGGCATAACTCAATTGCAAGATTAGGCCGCTAGCAACTCAGCGAGTAGACTTTATGAGTTAAATACACACAGGCGCAGTAGAAACACACAAATCTTCTTCGGCGCACCAAAGAAATCCCATTATGAAATATGTGAATGGTTTGAGATGCAAAAGTCAAGACAGCCAAAGATTCGCGAACAGGTAGACAAACGAAGTGCAATACAAACGGAGAAACTCGTAAAAATTGGAAATGCTAAAGACAGCTGTGCCCCATAAGGGTCTAAGAGCGCATGCTAAGCGCGCTGGCAAATATACATTCAACGAACAAAGTGGCAGAAGAAGAAGCAGACTGACACTCGCAAATCAAATGCTAAAACTGCTGTTTGTTGGTTGTTAGAAGCAACAAAAACAGCAACAAAATGCTAGTAAAATCTAAGCAAGCAGCTAAGGTGAGGCAACCTGCTGTGCATTATGTCAGCGAACGCAGCAAAGATCATCCCGGTTCGACTGCCTGAGATTGTCTGTTGCAGCAAGTGCATGCCGCTCGTGTGTACTCAGGTGTGACTGACGGCGACAGCGGCGCGATCATTCGTTCACTGAATGCAACTTACACTTGTTAGCGTTTAAGTGCTAATATGTTGAAAGTCTACGCAGTCAGGTGAACAGCCCGGTGGACTGACAAATCCGTTGCCTTGAAATTACATCTTCAATTGTGCATTTCATATGCGCACACACAAGCGTACAGCACAAGTGATTGTGCCTCAGCGTTTACTTTGTGGCCGCAGCCTCACGCACTTGCCATCCAACCATCCAGCCCTCGGCGACAAAGTCAATACAAACAGACACACACTCCTATTTGTATATAGTTCATTGGTCATCGCGCGTAGTAAATTCTTGTTTACCCTCCATTTGCCCGTTTGCATACATTGTAACATGGGTGTCTGCTGTATCTGCGCGTCAGTGTCAGTCCATACCAACCATAGATTGTGGTGTTTACCTTTTATGCATTAAGCCGAAATTGATTTTCTCTCTCGAGTCATACGTATCATTATTGTCATGTGAAATTCTCTTATTCAATACTTTGTTTTGTCAAACAGTTTGTGTTGTTGTTGTTATTGTTGTTGTCGTATTTCGTTACATTGTTGTTGACACGCTTACATTGGCTTCAACACTTTCTTTTGTCTGTACACCGTCCATATGGGAATATCGGAAATGCATCCACACACAGCATACCGTTGACAAATAGAAATCGTGTTAACTGTTTAGTTTGATATTTTGTAAAGAAAAAAAAAATGGAATAGGAGATTATAAAAGTAAATAAATAAATTTAAGTGAAGTTATTAACCTTCTTTTTGAATCCGTAGGTAAGGTTATTAAAAGTGAGAATTTTTCACCACGCCTTAGTAAACTTGTTAGACATCTCTAAAGTTGTAACAGTTCGTCGATGATTTTCGACAATACCTATGTATATATCCGAGCGAGGATTGTCTACTCGGAAGCTTTCTTTAATAATATTTTGGAATGATTTTCTGTTGCTACAATACTCTTTCCGTTCTCGATCGATTTATATATTGGGCTAAATCCATACATTTCTGGTGTTCCATCCATTACAAGATCGCGAACTGTTCTTGATAAAAAACTCGCAAAAAATATTTAATTTTTGATAAGAATTTACCATGTTATTCTAAAAGGCTCAAAATGTCAAGTAGTTATTCCATATTGCCTCTAGTGTACTTTCGATATTCGTCCAGTTCTTTACATCAATTCAATGAAATACTTCAATACTACTACTAATTCAAGACCTAATTATGGGTCGTTCAAATAAAATGCCGATGATTTGGTGGTATCATTTAAAGAAGAATAATGTTAAAATAAAGTTTTCTCTCGGTAAATTATTACGGTTTGCCCTTCCAGTATTTGACAAAAACTCTATACTTCCATTTCATTTCTTTTGAAGTTAGGTTAGCTTAGTAGGCAGATCTCAGCATAGACAGAAAGATCTCACTTGGACTTGACAGTTTTGAGCACTGTCCGTTGTGATACCAAAATAAAAAACTCCTAACGGTTCAAAACCCTTATGATTCGCAAGCGCTTGGAATCTATTATAAACATCCTGAGTCGGCTAATGTGAATTCTAGCAAATTCGCCAGGTTAAGCCTACCAAGGTGTTTCAACCTTAGCTTAGACGGTTCCACTTCGCCCTCTTCCAAAAAACTTTAGTAACTTGCATCTAAAAGGATCACTAGACCCAATGCATCTGTACTTTGCGGACCTTGCTGAGAGAAAGCAGTTCGAAGGACCGTTTATGTTCACTGTGGGCCAAAAGGATCTCGCAACTGCACAGGCACCTGTGGTTGTTGTCTAGCGTTAGACGAGCTCATGCGATGTCTGTAAGTCCAGAGCTCGTGCGAAAGTGGACCATGGACTGCCAAACCCACTTCCATTTCGGTGTCAATGTTGCTAGGGTATCCTCTCTTGCAAGCACGACAGATTATTCCTTATAAATATCGATTGATCTGGCAAGAAATGCTTATTAAAATTATTTTAATATATTTTATAAACGCAAAAAGGATGCTAAACAAACAAAATAAAAAATATAAATAACAAAAACATTAAAAAAAGTTTAGAAGGTGTCCATTCTGTTTGCGCATATTCAAAAAGTAATTTCGGTCAAATTTCGCAACATAAACACATAAATTTACAAAAAATGACACAAATAATAAATGATGAGCGATTTTCGAAAACAACCCTGGAGACTTATTTAACACATATTTTGAACACACATTTAACTTAATAACAGTGAATATTCACAGTTTAACGTTATAAACGCCACAAGCGAACCGGTTTGCAAGCCATACTCACTGCCGATAATTCATCAGTGACGACATTAACGAAGCTTAAAACAATTTATTAGACATAGAAGATAAATATTTTGCATTAATATGCATGAACAATATATTTTGCACGTTCATTTATACGCTTACTGCGGGATTGGTTGTGGTGAATTAATTTTTCTTTTAATTTTTTTTTTAATTTTTTTAATATTTTTAATTTTTATTTTTATTTTTATTTTTTTGTGATTTTTAATTTTTAATCTCATTTATAATTTTTTTATTATACTCTCGCAACAAAGTTGCTAGAGAGTATTATAGTTTTGTTCACATAACGGTTGTTTGTAACACCCAAAACTAAACGAGTTAGATATAGGGTTAGGGTGGAGTTCAAATCCGAATGTTTGTCTGTCCGTCCGTCCGTCCGTCCGTCTGTGCAAGCTGTAACTTAAGTAAAAATTAAGATATCTTGATGAAACTTGGCACATTTATTTCTTGGCACCATAGGAAGGTTGAATGAGCAAAATCGGACCACTGCCACGCCCACAAAATGGCGAAAACCGAAAACACATAAAGTGTCATAACTAAGCCATAAATAAAGCTATGGAAATAAAATTTGGTATGAAGGATCGCACTATGAAGGGGCATATTTGGATGTAATTTTTTTTGGGGGGTGGGCGTGGCCCGGCCCCATTAAGTACATATCTCAGAAACCAATAGAGCTATGTAAACCAAACTTTCTGCAGTCGTGTTTTTTAGCCACTTCTTAATACAGTCCAAAAATGAAAGAAATCGGATCATAACCACGCCCACCTCTCATACAAAAGTTAGGTTGAAAATTAATAAAAGTGGGTTAACTCATTAACGAAAAACGTCAGAAACACTAAATTTCACATAAGAAATGGCAGATGGAAGCTGCACTCAGATTTTTTTACAAAATGGAAAATGGACATGGCATCGCCCACTTATGGGTCAAAAATCATATCTCAGGAACTACTTGACCGATTTCAATGAAACTTGGTTTGTACTAGTTTCCTTACATCCCAATTATATGTTATCCCACACCTACTTCCTATATACCAGAAATTTGAAGACGATCTGAATCGTTTACTTTACAATATATAAAGTAAGCACTAGTGAAGATATCGATGCAGAACTTTGCACAAATACTACGTTTATAGTGTGGCAGTCCCATTCTAAAAATCGCCAAAATCGGACCATATGTTTTCAAGGCCCCATATATCGAACATGAGGACCTCGGTGCTTCTAACCTAATATTAGAGTTTCCAACTTTCAATGGACTTCATATAATATATATGACGAATATGTGGGGCAAATTGTGTATTATATAATATTAATTAAGTTAAATAAATAAATTGCGAGAGTATAAAATGTTCGGTTACACCCGAACTTAGCCCTTCCTTACTTGTTTTTATTTTTTTTTTATTTATTTATATTTTTTATTATTTTATTTAAAAAAAAAATAATATTTTATTTCTACTTTTACATTTTTTGAAACAACAGGTTGTAGCCACACCTGATTTACGCATTAAAATATTTCCTAATTCCTATTTACTGCTACGCAGCAGCAGCGCTTGCTAGTGAGTGCTTTCTATACCACAAGCTGTGCGTACAAAATTAATAAATGCTATAAACAAATTTACTACAAATTTCTCCAATTTAATAGCAAATAAATATTTATTTAGGTTAGACATTCTATAATTTTACAGCTATTTTGTATCTGTAAATATTTCAGCAGCTTCGCGTGGGCTCAGCCACCAACTTTTCACTCATCGCTATAAAAATATGTAGTATCTCAGCGTGTGCTCGAGAGTTTTCGCCTGTCAAAAATGCGATTGAGACTTCTTAACTTGAATATTTTATTAATCATATTGTATTTCATGCTTGTCTTCGGAGCGCATTTGATACATAAAAATCATATAAATTCAACAGAAAAACAAATAATAATAACTTTTGACTCACAGATATCGTAGTTGTGAAGAACGCCGAAGAACGCTACAAACTAGTCTCTAACAACAACCCACAATAGAAGATTTTTTTGTGCGCTTTTTGTTATTTGCCCAGCTTTGCTACGCCACGCTGTCGTTGTTGTTGTATTTGTTGCTATTGTGTTTTGATTTTTGTTTTGTGATTAATGTAAAGTGCCACAGAGCCCAGCCCACATACTAGAAAATGTTAATAGAATTTCGCTTTATTGTATTTATTAGTGAATACAGAAAGTTCAAAGTGAAATTCATTAGATTTCTTGCGCCAGATTTCTCGCCTCACTTCTTGTTAGAAATTTCTTATTTAATTTTATTTTCTATCTTCTGCTCCAGCTATGTGTATCTTGTTTGCATTCAATTTTTCGAATGAATTGTTGATTTTTGTAATTTAGGCATTTCATTTTCTATATTTTAGTGCTACTCTTTTTCAATTTTTGAATTTTTTGTATTTTTTCTCTTCGCTTGCACTTTTTAATTTTGCTTTGTTGTTGCTATTTATGTACCAGCACCGCCACCGTTATGCTTGATTGTTTAAATAAATCGGTTATGCTTGCCCATCAGAGCCTAAAATCAATTGGAAGGGGAAAATGCACTAACAACAACAACAGTAAAAACAATGAAAGCATCAGTGAAAATATCAAAGGTATTGTTTTGTTTTGACTAATAGTTCGAATTTTGAGTGAAATTTTGTAGGCCATGCCTTGCCCGTTGTATAAACACAGTACAAACACCTGCCAAACCATCGCTGACCTATTTTGTGCAGCAATCTATAGACTGCATTGCGTACTGACTGCAGCAACAGGTCTACAGTGCATTAGTTTGGTATTTAAGTTTTCGTTTGAAAAATTCATTTGCAACTTCTGAGAGAATAGCTAATTTGAAATACATTTTTTTTTAATATTTTTTATAATTTTTTTTTAATATTTTTAATTTTTTTTTTTAATATTTTTTAATTTTTTATTTTAATATTTAAAATTTTTATTCAGTGAGAATTTGAATTTTTTTAATTTTTTTTAATAGTTTTAAAATATTTTTTTAATATTTTTATTTTTTTATATTTTTTTTTATATTTTTTTAATTTTATTTAAATATTTTTTTAATTTTATGACTCGTTTTATAACCAATATTTTTCAGTATTTTATTCTTATTTGCTTTTTATCAAAAATATGTTTTCCACCTTTTTCTATTATCGCAACGGTATCAAATGTCATGCTATAAATTTTTTACGGTCTTACTTTAATGGCTCAAGTGTGGTAGCTAATGAAACACATTGTCTTAAGCGGTTCTACACCTCGAGAAACTGTGCTGTAAGTGATAAATAATTTGCATAACTAGTTTTTTATTAGTTATTTTTTCTGAGTTTGATTGTGTCAAAGCCGACGATGACTCACCGGCAGCTGCTTTAACTATATAACTACTTTATGACGATATTCCGTGAAAGATTAGAAAACAGTTGTAGTGTTTCTTAATTTTTCATCAGCAATTAAGCATGACTTAGCGATGTATTTTTATACATTTTCTTAAAATATTCTGCAATAATTTTGAAAATTTATTATAATTTGACTACTCTAATGAAAATTTTGGTTATAAATACTAGTTGTTTTCATAAACAATTTTTTAATATTTTCCCTATTTGTTCTGAAATTTTATACTATAACCATCTGATAAAATTTATTCATACACGACATTTAGTTCTTCAGCGAATCGCAATCGACTATGGTGACTCAGAATGGTATATTTAAGTATTGGAAACAGTAATAAGTTACGATTCCGAGGCAGGTGAATGAGTGATAAAATTTGTTTGTATTTCATTGGTTGAACACCAATCTACTTTTTTCAAAAGTATTTCCGGCATTTTGGCGCCGATAGATGCTGTATTTCAAACTGTGTTAAGCCGATTCACATGCATTATTATTTTATCTGTAATGTTAACATGAACATTTTATAGCAAAATTAAACCTCACGTTTTAGATATTCTCACATATTTAAATTTTACTTTCGTGAAGCAATTTTTGAGCTTTCTAAATAAGTCTAGTTTTCTATCAATATTTTCTAATATACCGTTTTCAGTTTAGCAAGATTTCTCGGAAAAAATATTGTTAAATCTCATTTAATTATATCCTATATTCCATGCTGTTTTGATAGCTTCACGTCTCATCCTCAGTCGGAATCATGTTTCGCAGATATCTTCGTCTCGTATCATCTTTTCTAAAACTGCAGTGTGACATTTCAAAAACCCGATTTTTTTGCTTAGTCATTAGTTTATACTTTCAAAAAAATCCTGTGAAAGCGGTAAAGTCGTATCTTGAATAGGTTTTGAATGACAGTGTTCTAAAGAGCGACTGCTCGCAGGTATAAGCCGCTATAGAAACGCGGTTTTCTCGAAACGACATTTTTCAAAATTGCTGACATCATAACTCAATGAAAAATTGGCTGATCGACTTTAAATTTAAAATGAGTATTCTTGAATATATTTACTATACAATGATCTACAAACTTTTTGATTGGTTGAAAATTGTAAATATTTTTTTAACCTAAAACCGACAGTTTTTTTCAGAGCTACGCCATTTTGTTAATTTTTGATATTTTTTTAAAATATTAGGTCATTGTATAGAGAATACCTTCAACTTTAATAACATTTTTGAATCTTTTTGTTTTGAAATTAATTTTTCAATATTTTTGTAAAAAAAATCTTCAAATATACCTGATTATGTCCAAGAAAAACTATGAAACCGGGTTACTATGGTATAGCCCTTAAGTTACTACTAGTTATCATGCTTACTAGTTAGTCAGTACTGATAAACTCTTAACTACTCTTATAACGATTTTAGGCTACTCGATAACCCATCAGCTTTTATACATTTTTGTTTTTACTTTTCATAAGAAGTTGGTAAGTTTCATCAGCTGATTAATATTTTTGGTAACGACATCTACCGTAGCTTTTTTTAATAAAAAAATTCAACCAATCGCAGACAAAGAACGTATATTGTACGACTTTGTCGCAGAGTTGCATTTGATTTTCAAGTCGATTAAAATTCAATTAAAAATAAATGGATTTTATTTTGTATGGTAAATCGATCTTAATAAACGTTTTAATCGAGCAGAGGCCGGTTAATTGATCAATTAGCTCCTGTCTAAAAACGTTATTAGCTTGTTCTCCTTGAAGAGAGAACTTATAGGTTATCTATAGTTTCATGTGTAGAACTTAAAATATTCCATAGAGTCTACATCATGAGATTTGCCTCTATTTCGGCTTTAACAAACATACCGATCTACAAAAACTTAAATTTTGCATTATTTCTATATTTAAATGGGTTTAAAAGTCTTATTTTTCGGTAAAAAAATATCCACTTCTACATTAGCATTTGTGTTAATATAACTTTTCCAACTGAAAACAAAAATATTTTCTCTAATACATCATAAAACACCTCCACCGACAACAACAACAACTTCATCAAACGATCTTGATCTATAACGATTGAAGGCAATGCATTACGTGTCATAATCGCCCAGTAGGCAAATACTGTCAACATGATTCTTATCGGCATTTAGCAGGAGGCGAGTTGCATTCAACAGCAGCAGCAGTTGTTGTAGTAGCAGCAACACCGCGGCATGCGTTCAAGCATTTCCCCAATCGACAACGTTGTGAGGTGAGATCAAAGCGCATCCCGCCGCGTTAAAGTGCCAATTACCGTCATTAAATAGGTGGAACCGATTGGCAACAACAACAAGGCACATACATAGATTTAGGAGGTAGATATATATATGAAAACTTGTGTGTGTGTGTTTGGAATACGGTTAATGCCTAAGTAGCAGCTCGTACTGACACACAGACCTAGAAAATGGCATGCAATTTGTATGAGTATTAGCCAGCGCACGCTCGCTTTTAAAGTCACCAAGGCAGGCGTTGGGGCCAACTATCTATCGACTACTTGCAATCTGTTAGACGGCCAATTTGCATTATTCATACATACACACACACATACATACATAGAAATACGTGAATATATCTGGCTTGCAGTTTGTATGAAAATCTATGCAATAAATTACGCCAAGTAAATGGCAAATAGCAAATAGACTTACAGGCAGCATTTACATATATGTATGTACATATGTTTATATATAACACTCTGTGTTCAAGTGTTATTCGTTATAAATTGTTTATGTTTATTGTACGCAAATTGAGTCACACGCTGCGCGCAGGAGTGCTGGAAGGAGCTTTTTTTTTTTTAAATACAAAAAATCAGGTTTCTACGACAAAGTTGAATTTATAAGCGCAAACGGCTTCAATTGTACGCTACCGCCAGCTGACGGGCGTTTAATAAAATCTAACTTTAATAGCTAAAAAGACATGCTTAAACAAAATTTTATATTTTTTCCTCTACTAAAGTAGTTATTCTACCTGTGCATCTACCGGTGCATTTTCGAATTTTAGTGTTGTCCATATGTTCGCTCTGTGACACACCACTCACTTTAAAAATTAGAATAAATGCATTTTAGTTGTTGTACAGTTAGTTTTCGTAAGCTTATTAGATGCGGAATTATAAGCATTTTATGGACTTTTTTGGAAATATGTACACAAATGCATATATATTTACATTTTCATATTGAAATTTATGGAGAATATTTAGTTTTATTGTTGGTATGCTTAAGAGCTGTTACAAAGGTTTAATCTAGTGTTCCAGAGTTGTATATAATTTAAAGAGCAGTTTTTGAGGTTAGCTGTTGTCTACTGATATTATTATACTCTCGCAACCTGTTGCACAGAGTATTATAGTTTTGTTCACATAACGGTTGTTTGTGTCACCAAGAAATAAAAGAGTTAGATATGGGGTTATATATATATAAATGATCAGGATGACGAGTGGATTTGAAATCCGGATGTCTGTCCGTCCGTCTGTCCGTGCAAGCGATAACTTGAGTAAAAATTAAAATATCTTAATGAAACTTGGAACACACATTCCTTGGCACCCTGAGGAGGTTGGGCAAAATCGATCCACTGCCACGCCCACAAAATGGCGAAAACCGAAAACCTATACAGTGTCATAACTAAGCCATAAATAAAGTTATGAAAATAAAATTTGGAACATAGGATCGCATTAGGGAGGGGCACATTTGGATGTAATTTTTTTAAGTGGGCGTGACCCCGCCCCCAAATAGGTTATTTGTATATATCTCGCAAACCAATAAAGCTATATAAACCAAACTTTCTGTAGTCGATTCTCTTACGTACCCCACCACACCCCATGAAAATAGTTGAAATCGGATAATAACCACGCCTACCTCCCATACAAAGGTTAGGTTGAAAATTATTAAAAGTGGGTTAACTCCCTAACGAAAAACGTCAGAAACACTAAATTTCACATAAGAAATGGCAGATGAAAGCTGCACTCAGATTTTTTTACAAAATGGAAAATGGGCGTGGCGTCGCCCACTTATGGGTCAAAAACCATATCTCAGGAACTACTCGACCGATTTCAATGAAACTTGGTTTGTAATAGTTTCCTTACCTCCCAATAATATGTTGTGAAAATTGGCCAAATCGCTTCACAACCACGCCTACTTCCTATATAACAAAACTTTGAAGACGATCTGGATCGTTTACTTTACAATATATAAAGAAAGCACTAGTGAAGATATCGGTGCAGAACTTTGCACAAATACTAAGTTTATAGTGTGGCAGTCCCATTCTAAAAATCGCCAAAATCGGACCATAGGTTTTCAAGGCCCCATATATCGAACATGAGGACCTCGGTGCTTCTAACCTAATATTATGGTTTCCAACTTTCAATGGACTTTATACAATATATATGACGAATATGTGGGTCAAATTGTGTATTATATAATATAAATAAAGTTAAATAAATAAATTGCGAGAGTATAAAATGTTCGGTTACACCCGAACTTAGCCCTTCCTTACTTGTTGTTTATATAATATTTGATATTCAAATTTGTAGCTTTGAAGGACGTAAGAAGATGTTATTTTTTGTTTTTTAGAACTTGAGTAATGTAAAGAATTTTTTAAAATTATCCATCTATAACCAAATTTTATAATTTTGAGTTATGAGTTTTCAATCTTACAATATTTTTCTAAAAAAAAAACAATTGCTCCGTTCAATATCTTCACTGTTTGACACATGAGGGAGTACTTTCCATATAAAGGGTGTATTTTTAGAAATATGGTTTTCACGAAGGAATTAATGTTATGGGCTTATATATAAGGGTTTGCCATTATAGTTAAAAATTATTTTGAACAAGTTAACGCCGCGGCTGGGTCGAATAAATTCCAGCCGAGAGGCCTAATGTTCAATCACTTTTTGCATCAATCGGGGCCGTATACCACGTTGTTCTGGAGTACATCTGTTCATTATTAAATGGCAAACCAAACCGTGTATAAATCAAGTAACAGCTGTTAAAAAGACCAACTCCGAAAAAAATATAGCTTCATTGAAAACTACACCTCTAAAAAATACTCGTTATTTCTCTCTTCTATGAGACCATCAAAGAATCGACCCAAAAAAAAACAAATTTTAGCAGGCTTTTTTCTATGAGTTAAACTTCTGTTAAGTTATTTCAGATGTGACTGTGATCTAGGTGCCAGAATCATCTAATCAAATGTGATAGGAAACTATCATCAATCCATTGATTCGACTAAGTCGGGTAGAAGAAATCGCTTCGACTCCGGACAAGAATTGCCACCATAACAATATCATTATATATATATTAGTGCCGATCTCCAGAAGTATTAAAAAAAATGTGGTATACAATTAGCTCTAAAACAAAACCAGTTGAAAAATGTTTCTTCAAGTTTCTTGATCACAAATCTATCGGGCCTCTATATCGATCCTCTCATATATAATTTTTTAAGACTAAGGAATGTGAAGAAGTTCTATGTAGCAGCAAAAAAACATTCCCAAATATACCGATTGGAATTAAAAGTTCGGTTAAAAGTGTTGCACCTAATATGAAGTCTTGTTTCGGGGGAAAGATAAAGTCTTTGCGATTCTTTATCAGACGACAAAGAAATAATGCATCAACAATTCCTAGATTTTTTTCATAATTTTTTCTCGAATTTGAACTACGATGGGTTCCTCCCTGATAAAATATTGTTGTTTTTTCCGTGATTTTCCGACAAAAAAATCAATACATTTCGAATTTCGTGGGTTCCGGTAAGCTCTTGTATAAATTATAAAGCATATGCATGAAACTAATTTCTTCATGTAAAAAAGAACTAGATTTTCCCCAAATATTTTGTGTCATTTATGCTACTTCTCTATTGACCTATGCTAGGGCACGTTTTTCTAATTTACATTTCCGCTGAAGCAGTGACAACCCAGAAACTGACTGAGGGCGGACGCGTCTTTGTAGGGGAGAGCGATCTCAGCACAAAGTAATTTGAATGCAAAAGCACAAGAAAAGACATAAAAACAATTTGGCAGCAATTGCAGTCGCTTTTGTGACGGCATTTATGTATATCTGTATATGTGTGTGTGTGTTTGTATGTATGAGATGTTGTTATTGTGGCTGCTGTCGTTGTTTTGTGGACCGTTTTATTTTTGTTACTTTTAGTGAGCTTCAAAAAGACCAAAACGGCATTTATCTCTTTGTTGCATCTTCGGCGCAGACATTTCACCATATTGCATTGCAGCAGCAGCAACACCAACATGTGATGCAAACTAAGCAACAAATTGTATGTATGCATGTTGGAGTGTGGCGAAGGGGCACCAAACGAAATGGCAAAACGAAAAAATTGAAATGAAAAAAGTCTAACTAAAAACATCGGTAAAAACAACAACAATTGCACCATTAGAAATCAAAGCTTTAGTCAACAAACTGCCATGTGTTGCAAGTGCAGAAATGCAAGAGCTGCCTGCACGCCTGCACTGGCTTAGTTGCGAGTACTTGCAGTTGAATATCAGCGTCGCGCATGCGCACATTTCACTTTGCCTTCGGGATGTATGCAGGATGGCATTTTGCGATAAAGTCGCATTTACTTAAGTTGGAAATAAATTCTATGCTGCTCAACAGTCAGCACGAGAAAAACACAACAACAACGACAACAACAAAAAAATACCATTTGAAGTACCAAGCAAGCGCTGTAAAAGTTATATCGTGCTGCCCCGAAAGACAAGCCAGACACCACTCGGCGCAGGGAGATAATAATGACAGTGGCGGTCAATGAGTGTCTGTTGGAGGAAAAGAAATTGTTTGCTCGCTTCGAGAAGTAAAAACAAAATCTTAAAACAACGGAAAAAATGCCAAGCATAAATGAAAAAAAAAATTAAACTAAGGAAAAAAATCTCCAGCGATCCAAGCAAGAAGGTACGCCAAAAAACTGCGCCAGTCTAAAAGTAAATATCAATGAAATGGTAGCACACTTGCCACCACTTCCTTGCCACTTTTCATGCTGCAACATTCGCTAAGTTCAGCACTGCGGTTCATTTCGTCGTTTGGGCCACAAAAAAAGCCTACAAAACCAGTTTGTGGCAGAGTTCATAAGTTATTTTTCGCATTTCTTTTCTATTTTTATTTTTTCTTACATTTTTTGGTTATATTTTCTCATCGTACCACAGCGTTTGAGTTTTTCGTTGCTTTAAATGCCGGACTTGCTGCTGTCTGCAGTTTTTATTGTCTTCAGCGGCATTAAAAGTCCAGCGATAACCACATAAAGTGTTTCTAACGAAATTTCAATAAACACAAGTGCACCTACCAACAAACGGTTGTATGCTTAGAGAAATATGAGACTCCGTGCTTAAGACACAATTTAGTAAAGGTGCATGTGCCTTGTGTTCAGAGTAGACGCTTGTTCTTGGCAAACTTGATAATGTTCTCAAAGATTTCAACTTATTTGCTTGCTTGACTCTATCAGAATAGTAAGTGGTTTTGGAAGACAAGTGTTTCTTCGTTTCGCAAGTTAGCACCAATTCGAAACACCAAGGTAAACAACATATTTTCAGACTTTTTTCTAACATAGTTCATACTCCTAGTAAGTGTCGCATTGATAACTTTCAGTTCCGAGTCAGCAAGTCTGTCTCATTGACACCTCGAATGATTCTTTGTTGGATCTCCGCTATTGAAACCTTCTGTAAGTTTCAAACTTAGATTTTTCATGGGTTCACACATTGCGTATTCAATTCTATTCTATTCTTTGAACCCACACGTCTCTCCGCTTTTTGCAACTCTCAATGGTATCTTATTCTTCCTCCTCTTGACACTTCTCCTTGGTTTGACCGCGTTTTCGGGGTTGCTGTAATCTAGTGCTTTTTTCGGCGTTGGTCGCGAATCTGTAGATTGTCTGGTGATGAAGTTGATGTTATTCTATGATTTGTGCTTCTGCTCATGCGATTGACTGTGGCTTGAGCCGTTGTTTAATTTTTGGATTATGTCCTCGTCTAGAAATCTTGAAGCGTACCTTTCATCTGCTGTAGCAGGATTTTTGTTTCGGGTCAGTATTTTATTCCTGAAGTTCATCGAAAATACGTTAATTTATCGGGATAAAATTCGGTATTTACGACCGAGTTCATCCTAAAACTCCTATTACATTTATGATCTCTACAAAGTTGTAGCGGTTGTATGGTACTATAAATGGTATTTCCCTCTGTAATCTATGGATGGCCGTATTTCTAGAATTTCTCTAGACGACTACTACGGGAAGGGCTCCTTCCCCATGAGGTTATTATCAGGGAGTCCAGGTAACAGTCATTTTAGGGTACATTTTTTATTGTTGTTGTACTAATTATCCAACCCCCAATTGGAAGGGGAAGCATAAATGTAGTTGTTATTGAGATCATCTAACCTATAAAACGAGCTTTTTTAACAGGGTCGGACCATAAGGAGAAGGTTGTTGAATGAGTTGTTTTCGTTGAGCATGCAAAGAGATAGTTAATGACATGTGGGAATTCATTGAAAGCTGGACATGTTTTTGGTATGCCGGGTCGAGTCCGGGTATATAGGGGTTTAACCTGCAATATACATAACGAACTTGCGCTAGAGTCGTCCTTGTTTCGCAAGGAAACTCGAGCTCGTCTGCAATGGTTGGTGGTTTGACTCCGAATATGTTAATCACTGGAAGACGAAATTTGTGGTAGATTGGTTGTTCTTTTTATACCAAAATGGAAAGAACCAAAAAGTTGCATTTTCGAAATTTCTCTTAATCCCTGCGCTACCTTTGTTAAACGGATTATATATGTCTACACATTTTGTTCAACAAAAATTCGAAATGTCCACGTTAAATGTTTAACAAATTCCGCCCACAAAACGTGAGCGCCAGCTATGCGCTACACCCAGTCCGCCTTTGCGCACACCGACAGCCACCAACAGCTGTAGTTGATCCGCTAAACAACCTATTGGGCAGCAACACCCGTTTGTCTGTCTGTCTGTCCGTCCGTCTGCCAGGCTTTCAGTGTCTTTTTCTTGTGTGTTAAATGTTAAATTAATGCTGACAATTATTTTCGCAACAAATAAACTCACGAACTAGCAACATGCCACAGACAATGCAACGCACTCATGGAGCGCAAAAAAACAAAAATAAAAACAAAATGAACAACACCAACAGTAACGGCTAGCGCATTAAAAACAATAAGGAAAAGTGCAGCAGCAAAGACAAGCGCGGAAAATGTTGATGACTTTTGAACTGTGAGGACAACGCGAAACATTGTTGTAACCGCCAGTCAGCCAGCCAGCCAGAAGGGATTATTAAAACGACCACTACTGATGTGTTTTTATATTCTCGCAACCTGTTGCACAGAGTATAATAGTTTTGTTCACATAACGGTTGTTTGTGTCACCAAGAAATATAAGAGTTAGATATGGGGTTATGTATACATAAATGATCAGGATGACGAATAGATTTGAAATCCGGATGTCTGTCCGTCCGTCTGTCCGTCCGTCCGTCTGTCCGTCTGTCCGTCTGTCCGTGCAAGCGATAACTTGAGTAAAAATTAAGATATCTTAATGAAACTTGGAACATATGTTCCTTGGCACCCTGAGGAGGTTGCTTTCGAAAATGGGCAAAATCGGTCCACTGCCACGCCCACAAAATGGAGGAAACCGAAAACTTATACAGTGTCATAACTAAGCCATAAATAAAGTTATGAAAATGAAATTTGGAACATAGGATCCCATTAGGGAGGGGCACATTTGGATGTAATTTTTTTGGAAAAGTGGGCGTGACCCCGCCCCCAAATAGGTTTTTTATATATATCTTGCAAACCAATAAACCTATATAAACCAAACTTTCTGCAGTCGTTTCTTTTAGCCGTTTATTTATACAGTCCAAAAATGAAAGAAATCGGATAATAACCACGCCCACCTCCCATACAAAGGTTAGGTTGAAAATTACTAAAAGTGGGTTAACTCCCTAACGAAAAACGTCAGAAACACCAAATTTTACATAAGAAATGGCAGAAGAAAGCTGCACTGAGATTTTTTTACAAAATGGAAAATGGGCGTGGCGTTGCCCACTTATGGGTCAAAAACCATATCTCAAGAACTATTCGACCGATTTCAATGAAATTCGGTATATAACACTTTCCTGACACCCTGATGACACGGGTGTGGACGAAATCGGTTCACAACTACGTCTACTTCCCATATAACTCAATTTTGAATTCCATCTGATTCGTTCACTTTATAATGTATTCATAAGGAACCAATAAAGCTAGCGGAATAAAACTTTACACAAATACTGTACTTGAGCTGTGACATCACTTGTGGAAAAATTGTCAAAATCGGACCATGACTTTTTAAGGCCCCTAATATCGAACATGAAGAACTCAGTGCCTAAGGTTAATTTTTCACCGAAAATATTGTTAAATCTCTCTGATATTTTAATGTAATTCATTCCCTCTGAATTTTTTTCTTATAACAGTTTCTCACTGTACCTGAAATGGTAAAAATCGGGTCATAACTTCCCCCAGATCCCATATACCTAATTATAAGTAATATTAAATTAAGTGAGCGTATAGTCTTCGATATATTGTATCTTGGTGGTGAAAACGAGTGAAATCGGTTTAGGAATTACCTCAGTCCCCATATACTATTTATCGTTATTCTATTGAACTTTATGCCGAATATATGGGTCGAATTGTGTTATCTTTATAAAATTACATCAATAAATTGCGAGAGTATAAAATGTTCGGTTACACCCGAACTTAGCCCTTCCTTACTTGTTATATATATGTATTGGTATGAGTGTATGCATCTGTGTGGTGGGTATTTAAAAATCTGTTGTGTCAGCGCCAATGCAACTGATGTTGTTGCTGCTGGTGGTGATGTTGGTGCCGGTGCCAGTGCTGGCGCGTTGCCTCCAGCAGCCTTTCATCTTTGTGCAGTGCAGACGCTTCTTTTGGCGGTGCTCACAATTGCTCTTTATGGGCCGCGCAGTAAAACATAGAACATAGTCTGTTTAACAGCAATGTGGTTGCCGGCGTACAGCAAGAACAGCAACATCATCTGCTGGCTGGCGATATCCAAGTTAGCATCTGTCTTTCGTTGCAATACACACATATACCTTTAATACATGCAGTCCAAAGATCAATGACTCCCAACGCTCAGCCATACAGCTACATACAAGACCGTTCGTCCAAAGTCAAAGTGAAGCGTCCGCATCCGCAGGCACAGCGCATGTTGTTGCTAAGGCAAGCTTGCACCTCTCGATTTTTTTTCTTACTTTTGGACTTCTCTAATGCATGTACTCCTAGCTGGCGGCAATTTTGTTAACGAACTTAACGGCAATGTTGGTGATGATGCGCAGTGCTGATGGTGACGACAGTGCTACAACAACAAGCTGCTGATTATATTTCTGTAGTTGTTGCCTCTAATTTTCTGGTGTTTTATGGCTTATGTTGTCGAATATTATGTTCTTCGCCAGTTGCAGAGAGCGGGCTGATAACTCTATGCACCCATGTGTGTTTGTGCAACAAAGTTTTGGTTGTTCTTGGTTGTTGCTTGTCTATTTGTTTGTTTATTTGTTGGATGGATGTTTTTAATATTTTTAAAATATTTGCTGTATAAAATTGAAAAAGGAATCCTTCCTGGAATTTATAAAGATCGAAGATATATTTGTCATCAAAATAATATTGCTTAAGAACTTCTTAGCTAAGATCGAACACTCTGGGCTAATTATATAATCGAGTATGATCAAGCCAGTCTACATATTCCTTATATGACTAACAATTAATTTTAAAGTATGGGACCCAAGCCTTTATAACTACAATTTCTTTCGAACTATGTTTCCGGGCTTAGTTCTTTGAGTCCCATAATCGCTACATGTCTGATGTTCATCGTCGTGTCTTCTTCTGAGCGACTTTAAATTCTTTCGATAATTTTTACTTTCAACCATAATCTAAAAAAAAAACCGTCGAAACTCTTCAGAACGAACCTGACCTTAGTATGATTTATTGCGGGGTATGCTCAACAGATGTTGCAGCACTGATTCGTGTCTAGAGCATTGTTGTAGATTGAATTGTAGCAGAACAACAAGAAGTGTAAACAAATTTATACTAATTGTAAGCTAGCAGAAAAACAGCTTTACAAGCTACCAGTCTTAGTAGAAAATTCATTAGAGCTTATGTACTGTCAGCTGTATGTGTACACATACAAATAATAAATAAAACATAGAAATCCGTGATTACCATCCGGTTTGATGTCTTATTTGTAAAAAAAAAATATTGGGTAAGCGTAATAATATTGTGTTTGAGGCATCTCAGAAGCGAAATCTTAATTGAAATTTATGGCATATTCTGAGATTATTTGCTGTATATACATATCTTTTATTGCGCATTACTTTGATTATTTTTTTATTGATTTTATGATTTAAGGTTATGTATCATGTTTCCCATCTTTCCACCCTCATAATCAGTGAACTATTTTTTCCACAGAGTGTCCTACCTAAATCTATTGTTATAATAGTTTCCCGGCATAGGAAGTTTATATTTTTTAAAAATCATTAGTTACACTTTCGTGAAATTAACTCAGCATTTTTTGGTTTATATACAGGGTGTGCCAAATATTTTCACTAAATTATAATTAACTTACAATCACCTTGTAAATTTGTTTTTTTTTTCACAATTTATTTGGACTTTTTAATTTACTTTTTCTGTCATCTTGAGTAGTATGTGGATGATTTCAGTACAAATATTTGCTCTGAACTTGTCATTGGTACGAGAATTGTTGGTGTACACTTTTTTTCAGGAAAACCAGTTAGTCTGTGTGGCAGAAACTGAGTAGTTTTTATAGCAGTGTGACAGTTTGTGTTGTGTTTTTGAAACCATTAAACCTCAATACATTTTCAGCCATTTAAGGGCGAACAAAGTTGGTACATATTCATCGATAGCCATTACCATTGACTGTTTCCCAAATTCCCATGGATTCGACAGATGCATTTTACATTTTCGGCATCTTTTTCCTATGTGATATTATGTATTAGGTCAACCACTTTGCTTCCGCCGTTTTTTTGTAAATGTAAGGCTTTTTTTCCACTTAGGACAGCCTCACCGTACGTATCCGAAAGCATTCGATGAGCCTCAGTCGCACTTTTCTTGGAATTAAAAAAGAAAAGCAAAATTTCCCGCAAATGTCGAGAATTCGGCGCAAAAAGTGACATTTTCAGTTGAGAATAAGTTTGGGATGCAAACAGATCTCTACAAATATTTTGTTGGGTTAATGTTGACACAAATGTCCAAGATCGATATAAAAAAATCGATTTAAACGACCAGTACTTGACCCTAGAGACATCTATTGGAAAACTGCGGAAGCAAAGTTGTAGACCTAACAACATAAAAGATGGTACACCCTGTAAAGTATATATCCTAAATAAATACATATGTACACGTAATTAATTAGCACCTAAATATATCGGAAACACTTTACAAGCAGTTACAAAAGGGAATGAGCAGAGATACAAAAAATCATTTCACACAACATCTTTTGCAACAACAACCAATTAACCATGATTCTCTATGCTCTGCTCAATAATTGAAGTGCGAAATGGAATATTATTATTGTGTTCATTGTCTTTTCCTTTTCTCTGAATGTTTAGCTATGCTTGCAATTCACACAAATTGATTTACCTGCTGCTCCGGGAGTTAATCTCGAGAAGGCCAATAAACTTTGTGACTTTCACGTAGATATAGACTCATCATAGCAGATATGCATATATCTATGTATATATATATATTTGTCTCATCCTCACTCTGTTAGTTTTCTTTAAGGTTATTTAATAAGAACAAGATCGCTTATCTTATCGGTGTTTAGCTGCTTACAAGTGTCTGTAAACATTTACTGGCGTTAAAAGTAGATACAGGTGTATGTACATCTACATATGCATATCTTAAGATAAATCCGTAATGACCATTTCAAGATAAATCTAGCGCAGTAGCAATAAAACGCTTAAGCTTAGCTATTTATAAAGTAAACACAAACACCTGTTGGCATTGTCAAGTGCAGATTCTCGCTCTTGATCTTCTATTTCTATCATTTCTTCGGTATACATTTCAATTAAGTTTTAAGTTTTTCATTTCAAAATTTTATTCTACTGTCATAGGTCAACATGATGTAGTCAATTAGTTGGTTTCCTTAATGAACTACTTATGATAAACTATCTATATTTCATCTAAGGATGAGACATTAAAATCATTGTAGGCGATGGAAACAGTTAAATAAAACGTTGCCCAGAGAATTTCTACTATCGCTGATAAACAGCGGGATTAATTCCATATAGATATTCCAAATGTTTCTGTATTAATTTTAGAATCAAATATTTAAGAATGGGTCCTTGTGGACCTATCTAACAGACATTGAACCAAAACTTCTCAAGGAATAATATTTAGTCCCTATCTAATAGAAGTCACCAACTCGATTTTCGGTTTTGTGTTTAAGGGGTTACATGTCGATTTTTTGTTTTTTAGTTTATTAATTTCTACAATATCTCAAGAATATTATCCTAAATACGATCCGAATAATAGTTTCGGAGATACAGCCTTTGGGAGGTGTGCGTTCCAAGGCAGGTATTATTGTTACTCAAAACTTTAAATGCGTTTTTCTCGGAACCGTTATTTCAAAATCTGTTGTAAAATTTTCTTGAAAACTACTCAACCGATCCTAATGTTCGAGATACAATTTACTCGTAATTGAAAAAGATTTTATTTTTTTTCAATCACAACTATTAAAAAAAAGTCAAGCAAATTAGACCGAAATTTTTATTTTTTTGGAAAAATGTCTGCGAAAATTATTTTCTTTCCTTAGTTTAAGCACGAGTTTATGGTCTTACCCAAAACATTTTTTTTTTTTCATTTTGGATGATCCTATCAGGAGTTATGCTGACAACGTGGACGCACCTTTTTTCAGTGGAGTCACCGGAAATGACGTCACAATGGAGAAGTTTTAATTTTTTTTTTAAATTTCAGAGATTATTCTTTATATATCTATAAGACAGAAAAAAGTTTGTATTAAATAAATATTTTTTTTACATAGAAAAAAAAAACATCAAAAAAAACCCCCGTATACCCTTTGTCAGGGGTTTTAACTAATTTCGGGAGTTTTTTTTGTATATAAGATGATGCACGGTCAAAGAAGTCTACAATGGGGTCATGTGACCAAATTTTCGAATCGTGAAACCTGATTTGAATATTAAAAAAGTTAGATCCCCATAAATCCATAAAATATGGCTTTAAAAAAGGCTAAAAAATTAAATTAAATTAAATTTATGGCTTTAAGTTGTTAGTTGGGGTTTACTACACTGCAACACAGACAGAGGAATTTAGGTCCTAATTGTTTTAATAATGTTGATATCTTCATCGATCTTCGATGGTCCAGAACCTTTTATTTTGAGATCTTTTTAATGCAATGTCTGTTATGGCTAGTAAAAAACTTCTCAGATCAGCTATAGTCCCAAAAAGTTGCCATTCATAACTCAGTTCTGGCTTTATTTTGGTGAAATTCGGTCCCTAATAGGGTTCATTAAAGGTACTCTTAAAAATATCAAAGAAATTTTAGGATGCAGCGGGTAATATATAGATGGCTTTTTGTGATCACTAATTAGCTCAAACAGTTTGTAAAATATTCTAATTTTGAAAAATTCTGATTTCAAACGTGAAAAAATATTATTTTATTGTTTTTAGTCTTCGTATTATTATGGAATAATAACGAATTAATTAGTATTTTATATTTCCGCTGCCAATCTCATATACCTACATACGTACGTATTCATATGAAATTTATTAATTTAGTTGTTCTATAAAACCATTTATATTTATTGTATTTACACATTTTGACGTCGTCAACATCCCACAGATGAACGCCATAACAGCAATGACCATGAGCAGCACCACAGTCAGTCACTGGTCAATTACATACACATAGATAGACATACATACATTGCTCACAGAATAACCAGTTACTAACCAAGTCCATCAGTCGGTCAAGTGCCATGCAAGAAAACACTACACAACATATTCAGTGCTAAATGTGAAGCAGTACAAAAAAATGTATGTATGTATGTATGTTTGTAATTGCATTCAAAAAAGCGAGCAACCAACCACTATTGAGTTGAGCACACATTAAAAACCCACAAACATGAGAAAATAATAATTAAGCACGACGCTTGCAGGCGCAATGGCCCACACACGAAATAGTACACTCACATATCTACAGGCGTATAAACATACATATATGTATTTACACAGATGGAGTGCGACTCCAGTGATCGACATACTGATCTACAGTCGAGATTTCCAGTAGTGATTGCGCGCTTTATCTCACATAGAAATACATATAAACATACATACAGACATCCGAGCAAACGGTAAATGAATGTGGCGCTATAAACGAAACGAAGAAAACAAAAAATTTGCTCTAATGTATATGCCTTTGCAGGCGTACTCCTAAAGCCCCCCACCATGACGAAATGCGTTGTGCCCAACTCCATCTCTGGTCATTGGTCAGCTGCAATCGCGAAGACCTTCAGCGTACTTGTACGTCTGTGTACCTCTGGCGATCATAATACCAAGAGTTAATTGTTTTTCAATGGTGTTGTTGTTGTTGTAAGCATTTTGTGGTGCACTTCAAATGTTCAAAAGTCCCAAAATGCTCAAGTGTGGCGCACTGCAGCCGTCGTCGTCGTCGTCGTCGTCGCAGACACTCGACACTCGTCTAAAGCGTCTGCACTTGCTCGTGAAAATAAAAGTAAAAACTCTTGTTTTTTTTCGCATAAAGCTTTAGTTTATAGACACTTTTTTTAATGTTGCTGAACTTTATTGCTTTTTTTATTAACATTTTTTGTTTGATTTTTATTAAATTTTTATTTTTTATTTTGAGATGCTTCAAGCATTTCGTCAAATTCATCACTTTTACATTACTTTCTGAAATTGGTTTCCTGCTTCGCTTTGATTTATGTACACACCTCATAGTAGTAGATCCACTATGTTACATATGTATGTGTGTGTTCCACACCTTCTTGGGAGACACGCTCATATGATATGCTTTCTATTTAGATTTCAAATGTTTGCTTAGCCCTCTTTCAACTTTCAACTTTTTGTTTTATTTAACAGCTTCTCTTGCTTTCATTGTTGTTGTTGTTGTATTTTTGCTTAATTAACTCAGCAACTTGCAAAGTGCCCGTGTGTGTGTGTGTCTGTTTGTATGACTTTGGTGGGCTTGTCTGCCTTGGGCCTTACAATGAGTGGTCTTACGAGTTGTTCTTTTACCATGTTTATTCTCTGTGAATTATGTATGTGTCTGCATGCAGAGATAACTAACACTACTGAGAATGTGTTTCGAGTGTTTTAAATAGCATAATTACGCGTAAACTCACTACTTCATAATTAATTTCATTTCATTTATATGTGTTTACATGGAAACTGTTGTTGTTTGGCATTTTATTCGATTTTTTGTTTTCTTTTAAATATGAAGTTCATATAGAAATGTGAAAGCTGTTACTAAGAAGTTTTATAGCTAAGGTATTTTAATGGGTTAGTAAATAAAAGTTTAGAATTTCTCATAGTGGTGCTAAATATATACGAAATATGTTCAAACAAGTAAGGAAGGGCTAAGTTCGGTTGTGACAGAACATATTATACTCTCGCAATTCATTTATTTAATATTATATAATAGACAAATAGGCCCACATATTCGTCATATATGTGGTATAAAGTCCATTGAAAGTTGGAAACCCTAATATTAGGTTAGAAGCACCGAGGTCCTCATGTTCGATATATGGGGTCTTGAAAACCTATGGTCCGATTTCGGCGATTTTTAGAAAGGGGTTGCCACACTATAAATGCAGTATTTATGCAAAGTTCTGTTCCGATATCTTCACTAGTGCTTACTTTATGTATAGTAAACGATTCAGATGAACTTCAAAGTTCTGGTATATAGGAAGTAGGCGTGGTTGTGAACCGATTTGGCCTATTTTCACAACATATCATTGGGATGCTAGGAAAATATTACAAACCAATCGTGATGATTGATCACGGCGAAGCCACACCCACTTAAAATTTTGTATACTTTTTGGGTGGAGCCCTTCTGTACCTTCTTTATAATGAAATTTAAGGTTTCTGGTGTTTTCTCTTACTGAATTAATCCATTTTATATATTCCATGGACTATATAAGGAAATGCCTGAAAAAAACGACTCCTGCAAATTTCGTTGATATAGCTTTAGTAGTTTACGAGATATGTACAAAAAACTTAGTAGGGGGCGGGACCATGCCCACTTTCCCAAAAAATTACATCCAAATATGCCCCTTCGTAGAACAATCCTTTGGCAGTGGTCCGATTTTGCTCATTTTCGAAAGCAACCTTCCTATGGTGCCAAGAAACAAGTGTTCCAAGTTTCATAAAGATATCTTAATTTTTACTCAAGTTACAGACATTCGGATTCTAACTCCACTCTTCACCCTGATCACTTTTGGATATATAACCCTAATCTAACTCGTTTAGTTTTGGGTGTTACAAACAACCGTTATGTGAACAAAACTAAAATACTCTCTTTAGCAACTTTGTTGCGAGTTCGCAACTTTGTTCGTCTACATTAATGTTGTCGACTTTCAAATAGTCCCCATCGATATTATGCACTTATGCCAGCCCTTCTTCTAATCGACGAAACACTTCTCAAACTCATTTTTTGGGGGTAATTTTTGGCTCTTTGACGATTTCCCGTATGCTTGTAAAACGACGGAACTTTTAGGTTCTCTTTATCGTTATCGAAGAAGTGTGAGTTTTAACAAACGAAAATCCTTAAGTATATAAAAACAGCTACAGACAAAGTAAGCAATGAAAACAGCTGAGAATTTTATCGTACTTCAGGGGCATCTCTATAAAAACATAATTAACAATTGCAATTTTGGAAAAAAAATTCCCGTTATTTTTTGAACACTCGTATTAAATATTTATATTGTTCATGCTTTTGATCACCCTATATTAATGTTAATTCACTATTTTCCAGAAGGTTTTACCTAAAAATTAATACGAGACTATTAAGTACCCAAGTTTTTCTGGTAGTTGAGTAAGTTCGGGTCGCGTCTTTTAGCCCAGGATATATTGGACAAACTTTGTGCGAAAAATTATATTCCAACTGTTCGATAGTTCAAAGATCTCTTTTGGACTTGTGGAGCCTCCCTATGCAATCATGTCATAAAATCTTAGGAACGCTTTCAATACTTTATAAAACTTAATAGAGAACTACAGAACATAGATCAGGTTATATTGCACTTTGGTGAAAATTTAATTTCCATTCGCAGGCTTCCTTCCAGATGATGAAAGAGAACCTAAAAATTGTAGGAAGTTTTGGTTATTATTAAGAAATGTAAAATTTCAGAAACCATTCTAATGACATACAAAAATCTTCGGAATATCAACTTTTAGGCTCGATATCAGCACATACATTTAATATATTTTCCTTATATGGTTCATAGACTATTAGCTTTTGGAGCAGCATCTCTCCTTTGCGGCGTTGTAGATTGTATTTGTAATAACTTAAAAGCTGATTCGTTTTATCAGGATATTCTTTAAAAAAACGCAAATCTTTCTGTTAGCCTCTATGAAATTAATGAAAGATTTGGGTAATACCATCTAATGGTATCTTTTAAGGTCTTGAATCCTCTGACGGAATGTGAAAAGTGGTATATTTTAAAGGTTAGATAATAGACTTTAACCTTTTCGCAATATTGATATTAAAGATGGTTAATTAAAACTTCAAAGCGATAATTTGAAGACTCTTTATCGATTGTTATTATTGAGCTTGTTTATATAGATCATATTGGGTTTATAACGAGCCCTAAGTTTAAGAGTAACAGCTTTTGAAACTATTTCGTAAATTTTGAGAAAAATTACAGGTTGTTTGGTTTGTTTTGATCCTGCGATTGAAGGTCACCCTTAGTACTGGTAGAGAAACATATCTTTCTGTAATATGTTATTTGGATGTCCAAAAATATATTCAAGGCTACAACGCCAATCAATCGCAGTTACTCAAAAGTTATTAGTAAATCGCATCGTATGTATTAACTTCGATGGCGTAATCACAAATGGTGGCATTGAAATGCGCAACATTAAAAGGTATTTGCTGTAAACCTCGAAGCAGAAAAATATTTCATCAATTTCGCAGCAATTATTGTAATGCCGAATAATAAATCAATTAGTTTGGCTCTAGTTCACCTAAAGAATTTTTATTAGTGCGATATGTGTGAGTTATGTGAATGTGAATGAGTGTGCTGGAGCAGAACCGAGACAAGAATTAATCAATAGTATTGCAGCAAGCAACACCTTTTCCACTAAACGCCATTACGTGTTTGTATGTACGCACAGTTAAAAACTTGGAATTTTGCGCACATTTCGTTATTAAGAGCGTCTCTCAGACGAACACACAAAGCAACAACACAAGCCAGTCACTCACTTTTTAATAACAAAACAAAGCACAAATGGCAATCATTTAGTATGATATCATCGTAAAAAAATAAATAATACAATAATAACTTAATTCAATAAAATAATTGAATAATGTGAAATGGTGTTTGAAGAATCTATAAATATTCATAACATGTTTAGTCATTATATGAATGAGATCTTTAAACATAAATTTTTATTAATATTATAAAATCTGGATATACCCAGAGCTGAATGAAATTGTCTTCCTCTAATATCTATTTATGTGAATTAATGAACTTCACTTACGACGGTACTTGGTTCTTTTATATATTCTCTCTATACAAATATCATTTGCTAAAGCTCAAATCTATGATACACTTTTGAAGAATGATGTCGGTTTAACAAAAATAATCGGTTCCGTTCCGGCTGTAGACCCGACTGTCGTAGGAACTGATTTTTCATGGATCCCAAATTTCATTTTTATTATTGTAGCGGCTAGGCCAACTCTATTTTTAATAGATAATTAGTGGTAATCCTTGACGTCACCTAAAGTAAGGTTTTGGGGCGTTGGAATATAGGAGAGAGGATTCTAATATGATAAGCAAGCAAAGAGGTTGTCAAAATCATATAAAGGCTCGTTGCATCGAATATAACGTCTGAATAATTAAGAGTTCAACCTATTACATCATTTAGAATACAAACTTCCTTGGAACACGGGTTCTTCCCTTGTGAAGAAGGGTGTTTGAACTCTTGACATTTAGTTGACGGAGGAAGAAAGTTCGCTTCACTCTACTGAGTACATATGCACCTTGAAGCAAATGTATTCCGTTACTTTCCTTCCTGCCAACATTTGCCTTTGCTTTAAACATTATCTTGCCTCCTCTTACAGACATTCGACGACTCACACTCACTCGAATGCGGTCTTCATTATCGATCAATTGACTATGCGGAAATTTGCGGCTCGTTGCACGATGCGGTCGCCGCATATGTAGTCGCCAACATCAATTGTCCACGCTCACTTTATTGCATAGCGCATATTTAGACATTTGGGGCACCGCATTTTCCGCAACAAATTATTGACCACAAAATGTTTGTGCACAATTTTTATTTTCATTTCATTTTTTTACAACAACAACCACAACTACAATTACAGCACGCTCACTATCTACACACCCATCGGCTAGCGTTCGCGCTCACCCGGCGCCCGATGCCCCATACGCTGCCCCACGTCACCCCACTAAACCATCCGGTTTCGGTGTGATAATGGTATTCTAATGTGTTTGAATTTAATTGCCGATCGGCTTGATCGCCTTTGCGCTTCGCGGTGGCTTCTAGCGTGTTTCCTTGCTAGCTAGCGAGTCTTTCGAAATTAATTGAATTAAGTTGTTGATTGAAGCGTGCAGCACACGCTTCGTAGTGCACAGTTATTTGTTTGGTTGTAGTAAGTGGACTCATACGATCGTACTCGAGTACTTGTGTGCTTGTGTGGCGCGTTGTTTCGTAAGTTTGTAAGTATGAAGTGGTGCCCGGTGCTCAATCGCTCTACGCCTCATTCGTTTGAGCATTTCATTGCATTTGTTGGCAATCTTGTAAACTTTTTTGTTGTTTCTACTTTTTTTCTTTTGTGGTTTATTTAGTTTAGCTTCTTATGATTTTGGCTTTTTTTACAACTGTAATTTTCTGTGCTGCAATGGTTTTTTGTTTGGCTTTTGTTGTATTTTTGTTGTTTGTTGTAAGTGAAGTGATGTTAACCTGCCGAATAAGTTTTCGATTGTGAAAGGCACACGTTTGTATAAACAACGGTCGCAAACTCGCTTAGAAAGTGTACATTTGTTTATAGTACCTACCTGTATACATTTACTATTTATATATGAACTTTGCTTTTTTGTGGTGTAAAATGTAGAATTTTATTGCTATAGATATGGTGGCACAGTATGAGTCGATACTCTTGCAACATGCGGTAATCCAGGAAAAAATGTTTTAATTTTATTCTAGTGTCTAAGGTTCTTTTCCCTTGTGTCCAAAACATTTGGTTGAACATTTTTATTAAACATTTGATATACTCATTGAAGCATAGAAGTTCCACAAATTTGTATCGGTTTATTTAGAAAAACAAAAAAATAACACAAATTTTGTAATTTCTTTATGCTTTCGGGTCTGGACCATGGTTCCTTTAGTAACCTAATTCCTTCTCGCATCTCCACGACTTCTACTTCTATTTATTAGTAAGAGTCTTGGTTGTAATTGTCGTCGGATAAAACTTTGAACACAGACAAGTTTACTGTTCAGTATCACGAAGCACTGCTCCAAATTCCGAGGAACAGCAAAAACTCCAGTAGAACTAAACTAACTCCTAAGCAAAAAGCTTCTCTCAAACGTACTCGAACTAGAAGAGAAGAATACGTATAGTTGAATCACAACCCTTAATGTAATGAGTTGAAGTGACTATAGCAGGGATAAGGCCCGGTTAAATATCCGTTTCTCCACTCATTTTTTATACTCTCGCAACATGTTGCACAGAGTATCATAGTTAGTTTTGTTCACATAAATCCGGATGTCTGTCCGTCCGTCTGTCCGTCTGTCTGTCTGTCCGTGCAAGCGATAACTTGAAATCGGTTTACAATCACGCCTACTTCCTATATACCAGAACTTTGAAGACGATCTGAATCGTTAACTTTACAATATATAAAGTAAGCACTAGTGAAGATATCGGTGCAGAACTTTGCACAAATACTATGTTTATAGTGTGGCAGCCCCATTCTAAAAATCACCGAAATCGGACCATAGGTTGTTAAGGCCCCATATATCGAACATGAGGACTTCGGTGCTTCTAACCTAATATTAGGGTTTCCAACTTTCAATGGACTTTATACAATATATATGACGAATATGTGGGTCAAATTGTGTATTATATAATATTAATAAAGTTAAATAAATAAATTGCGAGAGTATAAAATGTTTGGTTACACCCGAACTTAGCCCTTCCTTACTTGTTTATTGTTTGAAACCATGAAATAACTCATTACAGGTTATCGAAATCTCATTTCGTCTCGACGTCGGCAACGTTCGCGATCATATGTTTTCAAACATTACTACGATTCTTTATTGTAGTGCCTTAGATTTATAGGATAAGATGATTCAACAGTGTAAAGCATAAGGAATTCTAACGAACAATTAAAGAAGTGGGAAGTATATATGCCCTGAATACCAACCTCACACCCAATTCATTCTGTGTAAGGCGGCAATTCATCATCCCTATTCGCCGGTATACCCTCTTTTCTATACTCTTCGCTATCCAAGCTTTCACTTAGCTGACGCAAGCCCGCACGCCTCGGCTTGAACTCTTGACCACCTAATGTGATGCTGGGCGGTACCTTTTTGCCTCGAAATTTAACGGCATCGAAAGCTGGTGGCGGCGTCTGGTGCTCAGGTGAGTTATCACGCTTTGATTTGCTCGTATGCCAAACGGCGACACGCTTCTTTTTCTTCTTCGGCAACAATTGTTTGATGGACGTACCAGAGGTGGGTTTCACTTTTGTTATTTCATTGAAACGATGCATTGCACTGTATTTTCGACGATAGTAGATTATTTCCAATACTAATGTGACCATGGCCAAGCCTAAGCCGAAGAGTGTGGCTATAAATACACCACCCAAACTTTCGAGTGATATGCCTTCTTGTTCTTCATTCACGGAACAGGCTTTAATGCGTGACATGTTCCAATATTTCGCTTTGAGATCCTCGAAGAAGCGATCCTTTTGTAATTCTAAGAGTGCATAACTTAATTCGTCCTGTGAAATAGTATAATCTGATTACATTTGAAAAATAGTTTTTGCACCTCGGTTTTTTCAAATATTTACCGCAAAATGTGAACCCTGTTGTATCGCGATAGCGTAGGGTTGTTCCGCGAATACTTCACCGACTTCAGTCAAATTACAGTTGCGCGTCAATTCGTATTTGATTTCCGATGAGTCGTGTATAAAAGCGAAATCGGCATTTTCATGTTCGTTGACCTTGCGAAAGCCTTCTTTAGCATCCTTTACCGGTTCGGAACCATTTATAGCCAGTAATATTGTACCATATTGTTCCTTGATTGGGTAATCCCAAATTCTATACAGAAAAAATAGTTGGGAAGACAGTGAAATATCTAAGGGTGACCAACTTCCAGTTTTATCACATTCTAACAAATTTGTTAACCTGTATTTTTGAAAATCCTCCGTCACGTTCAGTGTCAACTCCTTCCACATGCGATAGAGTGTGTCTTCAGCAAATTTCATGTTAATGAAATATTGATGTGTGCTTGAACCTTCAACAACAGTATAATTGATTCTAGACTGACGTGCCAGTTGTTCCAGAGATTGTACTGGTGTCTGCATACGTTCCACAGTTAGAAAGGCCGCCAAGTTAGCTGTGAAGGTGGCCAACATCAAGACCACAAACAACCAATAAGCGGCGACCATTATACGCCCAGAGACAGCTTTTGGCGCTTCACCACCACCCTGTGGAGTAAAGGAGGTCAAGGCGAACCAGAAACTCTCGCGTAGTGTGAATTCACTGAAAGACAGCGTTTTTAGGTTAGGTGTGAATTTAATAAGTTCGTACTCACCGACAAGGATACTGATAGGCCGCACGATTATTTCTATAGCTATAGGGCGAATACTTGTCAAGCAGCCAAATCATAATTGCGCTACCCACCAGCGCGGCAATAATACTAAACCAAACCTCAACGCGTAAGACCGTCATGAATTTGAATAGTGATGTCTGTCGCACCGGTTTACGCATTACAATCGAAATGCCGGTTTGCTCAAAATACGGTGCTATATAGTCGATCACTTCCTCACGCTCGGAGTACATTTTCAGCGCGGTAACAGCAAAGTCTGTCTCACCAGTCACTAGATCACCGACAATACCATCCCAGCTATCATTAATGACATCGCGACGACCAAATTCACCCGAAGTCGGTGGTACCAGCATGTAGCCGAAATTTAAACGCTCCGACAGCTTTTTAATCGAGTCAATACAGAAACCCTCCCAAATCGGATTGCCATAAGCGTCGAGTATTAGTTCATCAGTTTTCGGATCACGTTTCATGTAATTCCAAGGGATGGCCTATGAGAGATTGTAATTAGAATTCACTACAACTTTAGAAATTACACATTTAAGTGAAGAACCCGCACCTCCACAGTGCCGATGCGAAAAAATCGACGCGGTTTACTGATCGTCTCATTTATTTTGCGCAGATTATCATTTTGCCAAATGGCCAATTCGGTCACAGCATCGTGTTCGCTCGAGTAAAAATTTATGTTGATCGTCGGTGAATAAGTGAGGCGTGGCACATGATCGAACTCGTCGTTAGGAAATCTGACGTCGTTGGTAAAGTATAGAAACTCATTCAATGGAAATTGTTCCAAAATATCAAAACCGCTTGTTCCGTTTTCATTGGGGCTGGTGTAGTTGCATTCCATCACAAAAGTTTGCAACCAATACAAATTGGTTTGCTTCAGTTCGATTAAACCGCGTAAGATTTCCAGTATTATTGCGCGTTGCAACTGGAAAAATTATAAAAAATTTCAAATTATTTTTTGAAGCGCCTAAAGCCACTTAAATTAATTTACCGAAAATCCACTGAGACAATATGCATCCTTCATTCTTAGCGAACGGCAAAGTGTCTTCGGATTGATCGTAAATTTCGTCGCAAAATCCACTTGTTTCTTAAACTTAAAAACACGATCACGTGGGTCCAAATAAACAAAATGCCATTCCCGTGGCCTCTCAAAGACATTGGCTTTTGAAATCTAAAAAAGAAAGTTATCGAAATCCAAATAAAGATAAAGTTTTCGCTTAACTCACCCTTTCAAAAATACTATTCATTGCTGTACCGTCTGCAAAGATCGCATAACAAGAAGGCATTGGCCGGATCTTTCGTAAGCGCTGTATAAAATCTTGCTTATCGAATGCATTCATTATCAAAGTGCGGAAGGGATAACCCTCGACGACTTGTATAACAGCTTCCTCAGTGTCCTAAATGTAGTAAATTAATTTTATTATTCATAGTAAAAGGTGCGAAAACATACTCTGGCATTCTGAAAGATCATAATGCATTCGTGTCCCGATTTTTCCAACACAAATTGTGAAAACATTTTTAAATATGGCGCCAATATGCGATCTACTCGTAAGAAAGGAATTTGATACGTTCTAAGTAGATCCAATCCATTATGCCATATGTGATAGGTAAAATCGATAACTACCGATACACCGTCCGTTGCCAGGTGTTCACAAACTATAATGAATATAATTTAAAATTTTAGTGCAATAATAGGTCTGGGTTGGGTTCTGAATAAATATTTTAATTATTAAAATATCTTCTAATTTGATATATGTTCGCTACGGTTCAACTAAAGTCTCTTTAATCTATAACTTGTTAGAGATTAGTGAAGATTTTCCAAAATTTAGATTATTTAAGCTTAGCCGTAACTTTCGGTTCTCTTAGTGAACGGTATCTGTTCGACTCGGCTTCATCTTTAACAAATGTCTGAAGTCTACCTACGTTTTTCCATATTCTTCTCTTCCTTCTGTCTGCCTGTGTTCTCTATAACGACAACGTAATACTGAATCTCGGTTTCCAATTGCAAAGCTTTAATTTCTTTGATCGCACTTGCAACATCCAGTTCAATACCCGACTGTAGTGGGTCAATCCAAAATGCTGAAGAAACAAAATACGATAAGGAGACTCATTTTACTTTATTTCACAAAACCAAAGCATTTGCTATTGTTCGTACCGATTTTTAAATCGTTTGCGCAGACATAGTCGAAAGCGACCAAAATCACAAGTTTTTGCAGAAGCCACATTTTACCGAGAATTCGAAACGTCCGTTCCCGGTGCATTCAAAGAAAGAACTGTTACAAGCGACTTACCATAACTGTGTCATTTGCAATTCTTTACTTTTGAGGAAATGTAACATCAAAATTGACGCGCTTGACAAGTCAAGGCTGATATATAAATTGCATAATTTAGAGTAATTTGCATTGATTTGTGCACACAAACCCACAGGTGCCACTGCTCAATTATTTAGAGTCCTACAAATCAAGTGTATTGCAAGCGAAACAGAAGATTGTAAAGGAATTAGAGAGTAGAGTTTCGCAATGTCGGTTATTGATACATATATTTGTGGCTGAGTGTGTAGAGTAATGGAAATTGCTCGCATAAAAATAAACCAATTTTCGAAATAAGCTTGTTACTTCCTCATATCTATAATTCTATAATTGTACTATATACCATATATCGATTTATAAAACAAAGTACATTCTACGTCGGCTTCAAGGGGCACTATTTAGCTGATCATTAGACTTCAGACTTGGAAATTACTAGTGAAAGCTTATAGTATAATATAAGATTGAAAGCATTTTTATTTGAAGGAGTATTTGAATTTTTTTTTTTCCAATATACAACAAATCAAGCTCTTGAATTGGCAAACTCAAATTTCCTTACTCGAGGTTCTCCATAACTTGGAACTCTTGAACAGACAATAGAAGTAAAATTTCATAAAAATTTCCTTCCATATATCTAACTTTTTTCGACCAGGACATTATACCTAATTTAAAATTTTGCTATCGAGGGAGATTTTAAAAGAGTCCCTCTATATCGTATGAAGGTGAACAAAAAATATGATAAATCATGTAACAAAGGCATGTGATACAGACGTCAAGAACCAAACATTAGCAAACTGCAACAAAGAAAATTACAGAATACATGTTTTAACGTACTTATGTACCTAAAAATTTTGCAAGGTAATTAAAAAAAAGGTGTATAATTCTATTTTTTATAGCTTTTTGAAAAAATGTGTTTTAATGAAAATTTCTATAAGTCGAAGTCTCTCTAACTCGAAGGTTTTTTGTGGATTATGGTGATTCGAGTTAGGGAAGTTCAACTGTATTTTCAAAATATTTGAAAATTTCGAAAAAGTTCGAAAACGAATATAATTTCGAAGATAATTAAAATTACAGCATAACTTTCGAAAAAGTTCGAAAACGAATTTCGAAATGTCTATGTTTTCGAAAATAATTTCGAAGATAATTAAAATTGTAGCATAACTTTCGAAAAAGTTCGAAAACGAATTTCGAAATGTCTTTATGTTTTCGAAAATAATTTCGAAGATAATTAAAATTATAGCATAACTTTCGAAATGTCTTTATGTTCTCGAAGATAATTAAAATTTTAGCATAACTGCAATTAAAAAATTTTTATATCCGAAAAATGTAATTAACGAGCTAGAGATTTGAAATGTTCAGTTCTGGTTGATTTGTAATAGCAATTTTAAATTCCGCATTAACGTTTCTCGCTTTCCTGATTTTGATTATCATTATCAGTAACAAGAACATATTCGAAAAACTTCACAGCTGCAACTTTTTGCTTAAATTTTTAAACTGCCGAGTTCATCGGGATTTTTATTTTGTGGAACTCTATTGATACGGTTATAAAATTTTACTGTACTTCATTCCATCATTAGCGTCAGAAGACTTCTCTGACAATCGAAGGAACATAAAACTTTCTTTTGATCACACCAAGAGTATTCTCCGCTGTTTACCAAACGGTACAATAGAAGAGAAATTTTTAATAAAAATGTTTGCTTTTTATTATTGATTTCTTTTTTATGACTCTTTTTTCAAAAAAAGCTTATGCTTAACGAAAGCGCTCAAGCGTTTAGGAAAAAACAATGAAAATAGCTCATAAATTTGAGGCGCTGTTAGTGTATATTATGTATGTATTTGGTAGACGTTTTGAAAAACCTTGATAAGCATGAGATTTTTTCTAGTCAGTTTACGATCCTTTTTATAATCTTTCTATTAGAGTTTCGTCACGATCCTAAGTTGGGTTTGGTAAATAGCATACTTATATTCATGAAACATATATGTATGTGACATATGTATGTAAGTTTGTTTTTTTTATTGGACTAATTTGTTCGTAGTTCGATTTCATTTCGCCTCCGCTAAGCGTTAAAAATACAATTTAAAACCTCAAATCTTTTTGTTCTCATGCATGGTCTCATTTATTTTTATGATCACCGATTTGTATTTGCCTTTTCAATGCCACTTAAAATTTTTATGGCCTTTACGAGTTCCCATTGTATGCCCTGCACACACATACAACGCTTCATTTGTCATTCTAATGGTGTGCGCAAGTTTGTGCTGCAGCGTTCTAAAGTTTATATATTTATTTTTTTTTATTCAATTCTTATTCGCCTTATTTTAATTACATTTTATTTACAATAAACTGATATCACCTCGCTGGAGTTTGGCGCCTCCAACCCAAGCGCTCAGCAACATTTCAATTCGATTTGCCCTGATTTCCTCTGCTCCCAAGCGCACATGTTGTTTTAAATTCTATTGAACAATTTCATAAATGTCTTTTTTATTATTGTACAGGGTACTTTAATCACATTTAATTACATCAGCAGCGCTAAATAATGGCATTAATGAATAAAATTCAGTTGTAATTTGTAATGTCAGTTGAGTGGCGTTGTTCAGTGATTTCATAAACGCCGCGAGAAAAATGCTTGTGTGCTTTGAATTATTTATATGCATAACCACATATGTTTTATGTATATATATATATATACCCTTGTAATTACATACACACAAGCTCGTTCAATCTCTATTCATGTGTAAACTGTTTGTTTTTTTTATAATGTTACGAATGGCGGACCTTTAAAGTACCGTTTGAGCAGGGGAGTGGCCTTAAAAGCGTGTGGCTGCAGTCATAAAAAATCACCTTTCATTATAACTTTTAATTGCTCTTGCAAATTGAGTAATTAAATAAAATAGACACCACACTCTTTCAACGGTCTGTCTTAGTCTTAGGTGTTGTGGTCTTAACTTTCGGCATAAAAATGTGTGCATGAATTCTGTAAATGCATATTAGTCACTTCTCTAATGTATTTTTGTTCTAAGCGAGTCATGCTTTAGTATATTACAGTGTAGTATTTATGTAGAAACATTTTTTTTTTAATTTTTATTAATAACCTAAAAAATAAAAAACGATTTGATTGATTGCAACGCAAGGTTTTTTCACTTAATATGCTAAGTTAGAAAAATTCTCGTTCTGCAATTCTGTACTGTTTTTGCATACAACATTCATTTAATGACAAGGTCATTCATTTAATGAAGCTGAAATGTAAATGTTCTACAGCTTATAATTGTATGGCTTCTGTTTTTCGCTGTTACTAGAGTACAAAGTTCAATAAATAACCATTACAGCTTTTACCTTATCTCTCGGAAAGGCAGATTCCAGACGATCAGTATGAAGAGCTCATAATTTTCAATTTTGGTCTGGTTATTAATAATAGATTGATTTTACATAGATAGGCATTTATCTATCATATGAACATCATTATCTTTTGGCGCTACAGCTCCTTGTGAGCTTTGACTTGCTGTTATCATAGAAACTATTTGTTTCCAATTTCAAAGGCAAATAAATATCTATACATATTTCTAGTTAGATCATGACGAAACAAGTCGTTCAAGATATGGTTGTCAAAGTTTTATTTTCAAATTTAATAATATAAATATCATAAACAATAAATGAAAGTCCTTAGATTCACAGATAGAACAAGAACTTCGTAGCAAAATGATTAGAATGTCACATCGGAGCTTGATTCATACTAATAATCTAAGATCGTAGTTTTTAAGCGTTGTCGAGTTGTATTGGAAATATATATTACTATCAGACCGCTTCGACTTCGCACGGGTTTAAACAAACATTTCAAAAGTTATAAGTTATAGGCACACGATTGCGATGCGAAGAGAATGACTTGCAAGATGATTTTCAGTTTCAGATTAAGATTCTCCATCATGGAGTTTTTTTGATACTCTCACCTGAGAACTATAGTAGAACTTCTATAACTCGAAGATCTCCATAACTCGAACTTTTGAAGTGGCAATAGATGGCAACTTTCATACAAATTTCCTTCCATAAATCGAACTTTTTGGTCAGGGCATAATACAAAATTTAAAATTTTTCTATCGTGGTAGAATTTTAGAAGAGTCCCTCTATATCTTATGGTGGCGAACAAAAATATGATTTTACATGTATGAATTGCATAAATCATGTAACAAAGGCATGGAGCCGTCAAGAGCCAAACAAGATAACTATCCTCATCACAATGGGGTCTACATAGGATGAGATCGGTTTTACATCCGGTCGAAACTGTCGCCTCGGCAATAATTCCAGAAACGGTTAGTTTTATGCCGCTACGTACACAACATATAAAGTAAGCCAATAAGGTTCATTCGAATTTTGATAAATTATAAGTATTTTAGAGTTAATTTCGAACGACCATTTAAATGGAATAACCTTTCCGATTGTTTGTGATTCATATATTATTCCTGAAAGTGGCGTATAAAAAGTACTCTGAGCTAATCTTTATGCTGTATTTAGAGTTAAACAAAGGCTGTGAAGCGTTAAGGACTAAAACCTTCTTATAATATTTAAGAACAACTACATTGCTTTGATACTTTTCTTCTATTATTCAACATAATTAAGATCGTAGGTCCGAAATAGTGATCCTTCAACTTTTAGATTTTATTTTTCTGATGCGATTTGTCTTTTCTTTAAACTAGTCCTCAGTATCGGCGGTTATACATATCTTAATTGACACTAATTTGTTTCCAGCTAATGTTTTCTCGAAACCTTTCCGAGCCAGAATATAGTTATGAAATTTATATTTAATTGGATTTAATTATTATAACGAGTCCAAGATTGATCTTTTTCGGTCCTGTTCTAATTATATAGTATACCACAATTTTTTTACTAGTCCAAGTCAGTCGAAATTTTTTGTACACTTACTATTCTTATTTTACAAATAATATTTTGACCCTCGAAAGACGACGCACTCTGGCACTTTCTGCATCAATTGATTTAGCCTTCAGTGTTTCATTTTTTGACTTTTATTGATATATACCAATATTATATGTGTAAAATTTGAGAGTGACCGTTTCGCATTACAGTAAATTTATTGAAAATTTTTACCCATGACTGAATGTTTTTCAAAATTTTTACTACTTTTTATTATGGCGCATATGCATCGCATCTATGTATCCACAAATGTACATACATATGTAAATATGTATGAACAATGTAAATTTGTATGTGTGACAAAAAATTTATTGAATTCAATTAGTGTCCGGCAATTGTGGGTGTTTATGGCGAATGCCTTTTAGAAATCGATGATGGTAAGTGTTTTTAACTGAATGTTTAACTGGGGTCACTCTGGTCAATTTATAATTTTGTTGAAGGTGAGTTCAACAAGTTCAATGGACAGTGCCAATTTTGGAATTTGAAAAAGAAAAAAACAGAAATACCGTTATGTTGTGAAATAATGCATAAAAATAATTATTTATTGAAAAAAATTTTAAATAATGTAAAATTCAAAAATATCATATATTTTAGGAAAATCGCAAAAACTCGAATTTGTATTTATAGTTTATAGTATATTATATTAGAAAGTCCTCACAGAACTATTTATTTACATATGTACATATATTTACTTGAAAGTTTCAGCATTATTATTTCCACAACACAACACATTTGACTAATAAAAATCCCTTCTTTTGTTCTCTTTTTCTCTACTTGCAGGTAAATACTCGTGTGCAATTTGAAATTCAATCGACCCAGTGCCGTTACTCCAATTTTATTGCCATTTCGTATGCATGCTCGTAAGTGTAATTCACAATCAAATAACAACTTTTTGAATAAGTAAAACCACGTATAAACAAATACTGTTATACATACATACATATGTATAATGTTATATATTATATACCTATGTACATACAACTGTACTTGTGTGATTGGCCTCACTGATATGCGAACACCTCAACGCAAATGTTATACTTGCATTTAAGATTCTGGGTGTGCAGAGTTCTTTCATACACTCATTTACAAAATTCGAACATTTTTCGCTTGTTGTTGTTTTTGTTCCTTTGTGACGATAAAAGTGTTCGCATAAAATGCAAATGAGCAAATTTCTATTCGAAATTTCAGCTTGTTGCGGGAAATTAATGCGATACAATTGTTTTTGTTCTTGTTTTTGTTTTAGTGGCAACCGCAAAATAAATGAGTTCAAAAGCGTCATTTTGCCGATTGCGGAATTGAGAATTCTTATTGTGATTTGTATGTTTGACGAGAGTGTATGTGTGGCGTCTACTGTTTTGTGTTGCGCAAAGTGTAAATAAAAGCAAGCGCTGCTAATTTGTTTGTGGCGAGTTCACACTTTGCCAAGAAATATTAACAATTCATAAATGCATTGACCGCTGGGAACTATATTAATTAATAATAATAATAATTAAGTGAATTTAATATTTAATTTAATTCCATTGGGTCTACGGAGACCAAAGTAATGTAACAACTTGGGAGGGTAGATCAAAAATATTAGCAAAAATATAATAGCATGAATTCTATAGCAAGAAAATGGAAAAACACAGACTATAACCACACCAAATTTTATGACAAAGATGTTACAGCATACAGATATTGATATTAAAAATGGACAAAGGGCGTGGCGCCGCACACTTATGTCTCAAAAACCATATCTCAGAAACTACTCGATCAATTCAACAATATTCGGTTCGCAACCACGTCTACTTTCCATATACTACCGTTTTGAAGTCCATCTGATACGTTCACTTTATAATATAAAATAAAAATCAAATAACTAAATAAAGCAGCAGTGAAGATGATTGGTTGGCCCATTCGTTATTCATTAGGCCCATTGTGCTGTGATAGGCGTCACCTAAACAACTCGGTCGATTTGACAAAACTTCTAAGTTTTTTCCATCCCAGCTGCCCAATTTCACTTAAGTTAGAGTATTGGGAGCCGTGGAAGGTGTCTCTTCTTAACCGACTGAAAGCTGGGCATTCGCAAAGATAATGCTCTAAGGTCTCGTCATCCTCCGCGCACGCCCTCCATTCCTCCGATTCCACTATATAAAGTCTCTGCAGGTGACCTCTAAGGGGTAAGTGATCACACCTGTGATACAGCTTAGTTCTCTTTTGCTCAGAATAAGAAATTTTTTGGTCTGTCAACATTACCCCATAGTAGTTTTGTGATACGAACCGTGTCGTAAATGTTTGAAGACCTGAGATGTTCCCCTAGCATCCATTGCTTTAGGCAGCACTTGAATGAACTGAAATGTCTGGGGCAATTTATGAGAACTGCGTTCCCAGCTGTGCCTGAGCGGGCCAACTCATCCGCCTTTTCATTTTCTTCTATGCCTATATGACTAGGTACGCAGGTGATATTAACTGAGTTTTCTCCTGATAGTCTATTTATTGCCTCTTTGCATGATGTAACTGTTGGTGCAGCGGATAGCCTTAATTGCTGCTTGGCTTTCCACAAAAAAGAGAATGGACCTGTTGTGTGTCCATGCCCACTTAGCGCCTTCCCTTAATCCGACCATCTCGGCCTTAAAGACCGAATTGTAGTCGTTTAGTTTGAAGCTGCTTTCTGTGAAGTGAAGATACTTTGCACAAATACTGAAATTATGTTGTGGCATCACCCTTCTAAAAATCACCCAAAATCAGACTATAAGGTGTCAGATACTGTGGGTAATTTTTTATTGGAAATATGAGTAAATCCACAGGAAATGTTTCCTCTAAAATAGTGTGGGTCAGCGCCAATATTGGATAAAATCGGAGCAACACTTCTTCTAGCCCTCATACACTAAATATATTGACTTTCAAACATTGGAGGGACTTTATATCGTATTTATCGGTTAATATGTGAGTTACATATGTTAGCAAAATTATTTGAACGAAAAAAACTTGGATACAATGTAACTTGGTAACAAAAATAATTGAAATCGGTTCAGGAATTTTCCCAGCCCTCATATACTATATATAAAGATTTTTGTTATTCTGTTAGCTTTAGGTCGTATACATGAGTCAAATTGTATGTTATTTTAATAACAATAATAACTAATAACCTTATATAAAAACAGTGTTAAATCTAACCAAAATCTAAATTTATTAAAAACTATACTTACTCACTCAGTTGCGGTCTGACTAATATATATAGTATGTTTAATGTCTTTACATATCCATTGAATATTAAAAGGGCTATACTATATACCCCATAAGAAATTTCACTGTTTCAAGTTGGTGTAGTTATATTGTCTTTCGGATAGATACAGGTTTTCGAAAAGTGATTTCTCATTAATAAGTAGAACACCCACTCTAGTCTATATTCATGGCTATACAATTTGGGTAAAATAGAGAGAACTGAAATGTAGATCAATTAATATTTAGACTTAATTTAAATTTAAATGAAAGAAAATCGAGGTACATAGTAAAGTATAATAAAAATTTCTATTTAAACACTGCTCCCATAAAATTGAGCCTACAATTGTTTCTTGATTTTAGTCTACTATTTTCACTTTCGGTTTCTAATTTCTAGACAATCCAGTATATGATTCGAAAACTAGCCATTTTTATACTTTTCACATTTGTTTTAGTATTTTTTTTTTTGCCACATCAGAATTGAGTGGGACTAGTTCTTCCTACAGGGCAAACTCGGCTTCGTTACTGACAACTACGAAATGTTTTGGTGAAACCGGATTCGAAATTTTGGCAATACGCAATATGAGTAGTACCAAACTTTTTTGGACAATGCACATTTTGTGAATGTTTTTTCGTTATTTCACTTTAGTATTTATAGCGATTAAATGCTTAACACTTTTAATACCTGTGACAAGTGAATTGAAATGTCACAGCGTACAATTCAATGTCAATCAATGTCGCCGACAAATAGAGTTACCAAAATGGTATTTGTTTTTTTTTTCGGTTTTTGTTTATCTTATACGGTTTGAATATGGTGTTACTCGATGTACTTAATATACCGTAGCGAAGTTTCCCCAAATATTAGTCATTCTTTAGTTTAGTTCTTTGTTCTTTAATCTATATTACTGACCTTCACAGTTTCTTCTCTCAGAGCTCATTTCGCTGAAGTATATTTTTTTATAAAGTTACTGTTGCAGTACGAATCATCATATCGACATGTTGTTACGTGAAACGGTCCTTAAGTGGCTTAAATTAGCCGTAATATGTCCCAAATTAAAATTATTAACTGAGACGTTAATTAAAATAGTTCCAGTCCCTTTCAACTGATTAACAATTTCAAGAATTGCTATTCCAAGGTTTGGTTTCCTCTAGAAACACGAATAATTGCTAAAATTCAATTTCTTTTTAAAGCCGGTACTAATCCTTTAAATAGATGCATTCCTTTTGAAATCCTTAAAGGATTTAATATTTTAAAAATCTGAGTTAAACCATCGAGAGCTGAAATCAAATCCCAATCACAGCATTATATAAATCATTGGAGTCTTTTTCCCATCAATTACACATCGAAAACCATTTTTCAAAATCGATAAGTATGTTTTTAGCTAGAAAAGTCTTCATAAAACTACAAAAACGTAGCCCACAACTTTATCTACTAGGCTTAAAATATACTTAATTGGCCATTTATGAATTATGTGCCAAATAAGGCAGCTTACTATATTTTTTACATGTTTCCTCTCTAAAACAACCCACTGTGACCGGCTTGTCACACAAGGTACCATTTAAAGGCAGTGTTTCTTTAGGGCGAGTTGTTGGTGTTGTCATATCGGGCGTAGGTGTTAGCTGGGCTTTTGGCTTTTTAATGACCGCCGTTTGTGGAGCAGCGGCAGCGACACGCTTAAAGAGTTTATAGCCGAGGCGCTTAAAATGCAATATATGTACATACATAACAACCATTCTATGTCCATATAAATACTTACGCTATATTTGCTAGCCACACATACGCGTATGTATCGCCTTATGAGTCTATGTGCTGCTATACTTACTAGCTGATCGTGCGAAGCTATGCGGTGTGGCATTAAATATTGAACGTTTTGTCGTCGTCTGCAACACGGCTGAAATTAAACTGCATCGCATGCGGCAGCTCAATGCGGCGTGTGTGTAATTAAAAGCACATTTTTTTCACCACTAATTCACTAGCAAAACACACGAGTACAATGTATAACGGATATTTATTACACAAACACATGGTCTACAATAACAATTACCAACAATTGGCAGCAGAGTATGATTACTTGCCAAAAGCGCCGCAAACCTGTTGCCACCAATTGCCATTGAGCCAGTGCATACAAATACTAATAAAATGAAAAATAAAAAATAAAAACAACAATAACAACAAATTTTTAACCCGTTTTTTAGTGGCTCCAACAGCTGTATTTATTTCGCACAGCTTGCAACAGCACTGCAAGCATCACCTGTGGCATATAGAGATGTGTAATTTTTATGCCGTAGTTTATGTTTTAGTGCTCTTTTCCTGTTGCTTGAGTTTTTATTTTTTTTAATAGCGACACATTAAAATCCTCTAAATCATTGCGCTTTTGACAATTATTGCACCTGACGACATGTTTCGCTGTTTACAACCAACTATCTACGTATGTATATAACGGTGTATGAGCGGTGTATTCATCTACATTTGCAGCCTATGGTGCACTCGCATGCCTGTCACTCGACTCACACTTTAACTCACGTCTAAAATCTCAGCATTCCTGTCTGTGACTGTCTCTTTGTTTGTTTGTTGTATTTCTTCATCCAACTGTTTGTCCGTCCGTCCGTTCAGCTGTCTGTCAAATCGGTTGCAACATGCCTGTGCGACTTCGTATTTAAAGTTTTCAACTCTTCTTGATTGCGTTTTGGTGTATCTCATGTATATAGATATTATTTGTATGTATGTATGTGATTTTGTGTTTGTGTGCGTGTGTTTGCGCGGCATTTCACAAAAAGGAAAAGTTGTCAATAGCATTTATTTTGCTTTTGGCATAATTACGGTATCATTTGTCCGCAAATTTTAAATGTTTGCGTGAATTTATTGCCGCAATTGCGCTTTAGCGGCGTGTCTCTTAAAAATATTTACAATTCTTTGAAAGTGAAAAGTAAGAGTTATCGCGCAGGAAAAGTGACTTTATGAAATTTTAACTGTCAAGTGATTCATTTCAATTAATAATACAGAAATTATATGACAATTGATGAGAGATCGATACAACATATTATCTATATATTGAACGGAATCATAAGAGGCTAAGCTTTTGTAGATTTTAATTTTTTCGCGACGGATGCAGGGACCAATTAAGAAATGGTCTACGGTACAACAATAACTGCTGTCACTTAATGTGTTGTGTATATAATCGCTGTTCTGAGAGAGCTTCGACCGTTAACAAAAAATTAAATTCAACAGAGACGCGTATTTAGATCCAACCAAGGAATCCCAACAGTTTTTCTGAAACATTTAATGCTACTAGAACCGCAACAATATAGAGCACACAGATCCAGTATGGGAAAAATAGCAAATATAACCTTTCCTAAGACTATATTCAACTACCGGGTGCAACTGTGGCATACAAATTGTACAAATTTTGAAACCCGGCAATTTGAAAAATTAAAAAATTTTAATTGTTGATTCACCCACTAACTTGAATTCGTCAGTTCATCACCAGAGCTCGATAAGAGAACGCAACGTCGAGGGTAATACGAAACGAATGACTTATGTTTATGGAGTAGTTGATTTGAATTTGAGGTTATGTGACTTTAGAGATCTTGCGTCAAATGTCATCCGGAGGGCTTTTATTTTTGGAAGTCAGAAGTTTTCTTATGATTTTTTATCCTTAGAAGATACTTAAATAGTTAAGCTATTTGATTGTTTTCAATGTTGGTTGTTTCTAGTTCTTTGTCCTCACTTGCAAGTCATGATTTTACTCAGTTTCTCTCTTTTGAGATGATGAATGATGATGACGTTTACTATGACGTCAAACAATACCTGTCAATAAGTATTTGTAATATTAAAGGATTCGATTAGTGTATTGCCACAGTTGAATTAATCCTCGTTTCGAGTTTTTAAAAAAGGAAACATCTCTGACCAACTACATATTTTTGGCGTAAGCAAACAGCTATCAAGAAAGGTTAAACGAGTACCAAGTAAGATAAGCAAACTTAAAGGGTTCCATGTACGGACACATTTTAAAAATAAATTGATATTACTCCGTGATTTTGAATTTTTGAAAAGTAAATTCAAATTTGTAATCAGCGACCTCGAAAACCCCAGAGTAACGAGTTTCAAGTTAATCCAAAGAATTTTTCAGTATTGGATCCTCAACTTTGCATTTTGAAAAACCGATTGCGGATTCGTAATCCGTGACCCCGATAATCGCCGAAATCTTTTTTTCAAAATCTGCCCACTATATGGCTTTTTTTTAAGTTATGTAAAAACCCTGATCGGATGGGGTTCAGTGGATCTCGAATTCGAAGCGATCCCAAAAACATTGTTCACACAAAGTAAGACCTCCTGGTCAGAACCAAACATTTTTTTGTGTGGCTGTGCAATCTTCGTAGTTTCAAAACCTTAGAAGAGTTTGTATTTTCAATATGAATATCTTTTTTTTCTTTACTTGTTCGCATTTCTTTTCAAAGCTAATGTAAAAATAATTCAATTTGTACCACAAAGCTCATTATCACGCTAAACATACAAACACCCTAACTATCATCGCGTTCTACCTCAAAGACACCGTCGTACACTTGTTCTGGTTAAATGACGCTTTAATTGTTGCTTTTGAGTGAGCGCTCCATATAATCACCTAATAAAGTAGCGTAAGCACACGAGTCATTTTCCATCAAAATAGAAGACGAAAACAATTCCACAAAGTGAAAGTAGTGACGCACTCACACATGTATATGTACATATGGATGTCTAGAAATGTTTTTAGGTAGGTCTGAGCCCGTTAGCAGCGTGTAATTGGCAGTTGTTGAGTGAATTATCGTTACGCTTTGCGTACTTATCACATTATTAAGAAAAGTTATTAAATATTCGACCCACTTTTAATGAGTGCTTACAACAACAACAAAATCAAAGAATCAATACTTACCTAGGATGGTGCGTGCTGGTCAAGTGACAGACGGAGAGAAAACAAAAACAATTGTGAAAATATCGGCCTAATATATGAAAATGAAAATACGATGAGGCACTTGTTGATTTCAAAATCATATTCAAGCAGCCACTCAATCTTCACTGCAATAACAATAACAACAACCGAACCGAAAAAAAAATCTTAAGAAAATAAAATGCACTTTTCGGTACTTCAAACCAGCTCGAGATGCAATTTCGAAGATATATTTACGCGCTCGTATTGTGCAAGCAACAACATATGTTTGTATATATGTACTGTATGCCAACGCATGTTGTAAGCACTTAATAAAGTATTTCATTCACACGTTTATTTTGTTGTTGCTTATCTGCTTGCCGCTAGTGTCGAATTGGCGCTGCTTCTTCTTCACCTTAGTGAAATCGAAAACAGTGTTTCATGTGGAAAAAAGTTGTCGATTTTGATATTATTTTTAGTATTTGCATGTACAACGCACATACATACATACGTGTGTATATACATGCAACATGTGGGCCTTAAAAATTAGTTCAGAATTCATGTGAATTAGGTAAGTAGGCGAAAATTACACAATTTTTAAATATTACTCATATATATACACAAACGAGTAAAGCCCTTTCAACGGACGTGTTTATATTGTGTAGTAATTACATTATGTTTGGGTCAAGAGGCCACTTATTTTATTGCTTTGTGAAATACTAATATTTTATTTTACTGTCAGTTGAACATTGGTCGAGCAATTATGTTGATAAGGAGAGTCTCTTTTGTAAGTTTCTACATTTGTATTTTTTTTTTAGAGTATTACGAGTGCTTTTGAGTTGAGAAATAGTTGAAGAATACGAATTCACAACTGCTTAAATACGAAAATTGTACTGAAGATACTCTCTATAAAAATATTTTAATTTAAGCATCAGTAGTTCAGCGAATAAAAAGACAGCGGCTACGCTGGCTAGGTCATATTGTCCGAATGGACGAAAGTGCTCCAGCTTTGAAAGTGTTCGATGCAGTACCTGCGGGTGGAAGCCGAGGAAGATGAAAACTTCGATTCCGTTGGAAAGACCAGGTGGAGAAAGACCTGGCTGCACTTGTTATCACGAATTGGCGCCCAGGTTCCATGATCTCTTAAATCATCGGACGACAGCCGTAAGTCGTTCGAACGTTTGAAGCCTTTTGAATCCTGGCCTTAACTCGAGTGATAGAAGTATTGGACGCATCAGAGGCTATTTTTATTTTTTACAAATTTCGACGTGGATTAACTCAGCAACAGTGCAACGATAAACATAATTCAATTTTTTGTCGAGGAAGCTTCATCCAGTACCAGTGTTTATCGATCGTATATTGAATTCAATCGGGGTCGTAGAATCCAAAATCAGTTGTTTCTGAAACTATTGATATTGTGCGCAAACTGATATTGCAAAATCGTCAAGTGATCTATTGTGAGATTGAGGCAGCTTTAAGCATTAGCGGGACCAGAATTTATTCAATATGGCGTGAATTTTTGATTGTAAAGAAGTGTTCACATGTTGTCAATTCCTCTAAAAAAAGGTCAATTGGTCGAGAGTAATATTAAAAAATACGATGCTTAGAAATACGTTGTTATGGGCCCTAAAGTAAACAGCAGTCGACTGTATAGGTGTTCCAAGATAAGCCGAATCCAACAAAAGTTGCTAACGTACGAAGCCCTTTCAAACAAATGGTCAAATGGTTGTCTGCTTTTTTGGAAAAACTGGATATGTCCATGCCATTTGTTTGCCTGTTGGCTTTCAAGAAATCAGGAAAATCAATCGCCAAAGATGGATCATTCTTCACCACGACAATGCAAACTCTCACGCGTCGACTAAAACAACTGCATTTTTGGGAACTTAAAATATCGATTTGATGAGTCATCCACCGTATAATCCTAACTTGGCACCGAGTGACTCCCCGTACTCAAAGTATAAACTAAGGGGTCAACGTTTTTCGACAACTGATGAGACGGTTGGTGCGTTCAGAACATGTTTTGGAAATACCTTAATTAGAGTGGCAAAAGTGGAGAGAAAAATTATAAAGCGATTTAGCGTAGTTTTCTCTGCAATTCCTCTTCAGAATACAGCATCGTTTCATAAGCCAGTTACAACCATTAGTACCATCCACTCATACAAAAAATTCCCTCCAAAGCCACTTAATGTTAAATTATGGAAATATTTCAACGAGGATTCCATATTATTTTTCTTTTGATGAGAAGTAGTAAACCTAACCTCACAACTGCATGCTTTCCATATATGTTATATAGACAACGTCACATGCTATTATTATCATCCACACAATGGAAGATACTTTCTTTTGCGCAACAAGTTTTATTTGAACTCCAACAACAAAAATTCGCCAACCATTGTTTGTGTATCCGCAAATTATGTTCTTTACCGTTAAACGTATTGTCGCATATACCCATAATAGCCTTTGGCATCCTTGGCTAGTACAAAGAAATTCAATTTCCAATAGACGCTCGATTACTCTTCGGTGTCCCATAAAAGGTAATGACTACGCGCAGCGCTGCAGCTTCACCTCGTGCATCGCGCAATTTCATTAAATCTCCAAGAAGTAAACAACTATTGCTTAGCGTGCCCTATTCTGTACGTACAGAATGAACGACTGTGCGCCTAGCCGGGAACCGCCTATCGACCAGACTTGCTTTCCCCGACTAGATGGTGGCGAAATAGAAATAGCTTTGCTGCAGCAGCAGTCGCTTCCGCTTCGGGCAAACCGAATGGAGAGGAGCAAAAGTCGCATATTGCAAAATCGCCATAAATAACTCAACGAAAATGGAAGAAAGCTTAGCTGCAATCTTTGTGGAGTACCCGTATTGTTCGTTGCTCTCGGGGAAAATTGCGCGATAGACAGCTACAAATGTATGCAAGTGCTGAGGCATATGGGTGGTCATGGCGTTAAAGTCGCCTTTGCAATTGTATGAGCGGGGCCATGTGCGAGCCTGTTGAAAAAGGAATTAAACGTGGTGGTGACATAAAAGGTTGCAGACCGTTAGACAATTAAGTGCCATTCTTGTGGCTCTTCTTCTTGGTTCAGCAGATACCCGCAATACTAACCACTGAGTTAGAGCTAGAGTAGTGAAGAGTTATTACATACGGAAAATTTACAACACCATAATTTCCCCATCATTGGTTAAGCGGCTTTTAACACAATTTTCTTCGCCGTGTGGCAATATAATGGGAAAACATATTTATATCTAGGGAATAGACCCACTGACAGCTAATCAGTAACGATTTAATATAATATGTAATACATATGTCTCTTGAGATGGTTTGCCGAATTTTTCTGAAAGTCTACGAGACATCGGAACATTTTCAGAATAACTTTCCTGTGATGCCTAGTTCGATTTGCAACTGCAATTAGCGAGCCTAAAGGGTTAAAATTTTCTCAAATTTTAATCTTATGAAATATATCATAATAATAACGGTATATTTTTTCATCAACATAGAATCCTCCCTCTAAAATTCTTTGGGAATGCTGATATGACAATAGTTTCTGGCCATATGTAAACCTAGGTCAGTGCCGATTAAGAATAGTCAGCACCGTAGTTATAGGAACAGAGTCTTTCATGGACTTATTCCTCTAGGATAAACTTCAGTTTCAGGAAGAGACTGATATGCAACTCTTCTCTTTACTTTTCTGAAAATATTTACTTAAACTTCTTGCATCGTTTCCAATCAGTTGCCAACCGTTGTACTTATAAGTATTTCTAAAACATACCTACATGCTGCTATTATTTCAATTTCATAATTTTTTTATTTTCTAAACTTTTATTTTTCTTCCAACGTCAACAGACGCTTTGTGACTAATTCCACATTATTGCCCATGTCGACGCCAAAGCGCCGCGTCACACCGCCATCATTGATATAATATTAACATCTTGCTTGTCACGGCGGGGAAAATGCTTTGACAGATCAAGCTATGTTGACAACACTAGCATTGCGATTATTATCAGTCATAATCCATAAAATGTGTGCAAGCATGTACTTATGCCTTAAGTCTAACGTATTTATATGTTTATGTAAAAAATCGCCTTTATTAGTTGCTATTGTTGCGTCGTAGTGAATCAACGCGATGTGGTTGTAATCAACCGCTTCACTAAGAATATGGCTAATCACATGTTGCTATGCTCTAGCAAAGATATTTACAACTCTATTAGCATGAAGACTTTATGCTTAGTGGTAGCTAAACCATTAGCAGCATTTATTGGTGATTCGCAACGAGAATATGCAAATGACAGACTGAGCTCCAATGCTGGACAATTAAGATTCCGAAATGGCCTTGGAAATGTCAAGAAGAATAAAAAATTGGATATGTGTTGATTGTTTTTATTAGTAAGTAGCAGACCACTCCGGCTTCGCACGGGCTTAAACAAACATTTCAAAAGTTATAAGTTTTTGTGGGTTCATTTTAAAAAAGTACAATGAGGAAAATTCGAACATGAAATTATATTACATTTGCAATGAGCTAAAACTTGGTTACAACCTCTAGTCTTTTGTGTCCGTAGTCTTTCTCTCTGAATATGATGGCGTTGGGAACGCTCAGAGTTCGACGGTCTAGTGCGAGCTTGTTTATTTCTAATATTTTGTTCTTTTGCAGCGTCTTGCACACTTTCCATACTCGACCCCCAAGCGCGTAGTTGGGAGGATTTGAAATTTTTTTCAGCAAGCAGCTGCGAGCGCAGTTACTCGACTCTCTGGCAAGCGTTTGCGATGCGTCGAGACTTGCAAGACGATTTTCAATTTCACATTAGATTCTCCATCACGAAGTCTTTTTGATACCCTCATCTGAGAACTATTTCCAGAAAGTTGAGATTCTAGCAATAAATATAGCCTATGTTACTCAGGGTGAATGTAGATTTTCAATGGTAAAAGATTTTTTGAAATCGGCACAGTAGTTTTCGAGTTTATTCAATACAAACATACATACAAATCGTTATCTGTTTTATTTATATCTACTTCCACTGGTACGCTTTTTTGAAATTTGGTCGGGTAAAGCCAACTCTTGTTCTGGCTCTGATAGACTACTAAACTCTTTTAATAACTTCAATATTTTTCATTTGTGCAATTCGTAAAGATATCATCCGACAATGACATGTGCCTCCAGGTTTCAAACCAACTGCTAATTCATTTTTTATCAAAATCTTTTTCAAGTCAGAAATGTACCTGGAAGAAGAATATTTTTTGTTTTTATGCTGGTCGAAAAAGAAATCTTACCCTAGTTCTATGTAGAATCTAATTCATGGCGAGAGCCATGTTTTACCCCTTGAAATATATGTACATATTTTTGTAATATATGACTTGCGAAAACAAAAGATTTAAGCAACGAACTTCTCTTAAATTTTTTTTCATTGGTCATTTAGGAACTTATTGTTGGGGTTGTGAATTGTCATTTTTAAAAGGGAACACTGAAGCAGAAAAAAGTGGTATGGACTCACTTGTATTAATATTGAATTATTGAGGACCTTCTGTTGCAGAATCCTTAACACATTGCCTGCCAAGCGGTGTTGACGAAAACCTTCCCCGGGTCCAAGCACGTTTTTTGTTACAAACTGGTGTAAATCGAATACACCCGGAAGGTTTTGCGGCTTATTTCGGGTTTTAAAGTTTTTTTTTTATTGTAGCGATTTTGTGCGACGTGGCACCCCATAAATATTCAACGAGTTAAAGGATTTATATCTTATTTCCGATTTTTTATTTAATATTAATTTAATTATAAAAGAGTGTGCGTAGAAATTAAATCATAATTTAATGGCTGCCTTTCATTTTTCAATCGTCTAATCGATGCGTTTTACTTCTCATTCGGTTTATGAATTAAATTATGTTACAGATATTATAGAATGAAAAGAAGTATTTTTACGGTAAATATTTCAAATAACTGTTATATTGCAAAAAATAAATTGAGTAATTACTGACACATACGCATACCAAATGTGATTGAGATTCGCATCTGTTTTCGATTTTCATTCAACTGTGTAAACCAACAAATGTCTGTAATGATAAAATAATGTCAAACTTTGACCAACTGTTGCATGCGATAATATTTCCATTGTTTACAAAGTGCACTTTTTTTTTTGTTTTTGTACCACGTGTCCAAAGTGCGCACACCACTCGCACAGTCTAAGCGCAATACGAAGTTCATGCGCTGCAATGTACAGTGTACCGTCCGCACACAGTCGCAAGAATTCATGAATTCATGAAGTATGAGCTGTGCGCATGCGCGTGTACACATGAATGTCAAATACATCAGGCGCAACTGTCAGTCAGTCAGTTGAGCGGTTAAGCAGTTGGGCAGTTAGACTGCAACTGTTGGTTGCAGTTAGCTGCACTACTTCAACGCACTTCGGTGTGGCGCGCTGTGAAGTTGGACTTGAGGAGGCGGTGTTGCGACATAACTGCACTACGAAGGTGGTAAACACATACGAGTGGTGAAACGAACATATTAATTTGCATGTGAGCGATGAATGGCGCGAGTGAAGGCGACAACAAGGGTTTATGTTACGTTAAGTCCGCCGTCACATGTCAAAGCTTATTTTGTTGCGTGCGGAATTCGGTCAAGTGCCCGCTTGGCGTGCAGCAGCGGTGGCGGCGGCTGCTGCTGACTGGCTGTCATGCAACATTGGCAGCTTGTCATGTGCTCGCCAGTATGTATGTGTGTGTGTGTGTGTGTTTTCGCGCATGCGTGTGTGCGTCTCATTAGGTACTGGCGTTGAAGTTGCACGCATTGCCAATATGTCATACATTAATTTGCTGCCGTTTGACGTTTTTGCTTTCGGTGATTTTGGTTTTTCTCTTACAATTCGTGCGCTTTGCTGAAGCTGTAGTTCAGCTGTAATAAATAAACAACTTGGTCATAAGCGTTGGCACACACTTTTGTTTGTCTATTGTGTACTTAAGTGGCTGGCTTTTCATTTACAGCAACTAATGAGTTTCGAAAATGCGCTAAAAACACAAAAATTTTAAATATGTGTAATTGCTTTTGAATACCTTTCGGTTTCTGTTTATTTATAAAAAGAAAACTTAGTTTAACGACCTGAGTGTGTTATAAATATTGTATGGCCCGCAGGGAAGCTAAATGCCACTAGGTGTTTGTTTTATCCGAGGTTTCTTTATTATGGTTTTATAAGGTTTAAGATTGACAGGTTATCAACCTACCTATCCAATTCATGTGAAGAGGTATCAACTGCAGACTCCAGGCCTCCTATCAAGTATCCAGCCAAGTAATTGTGTTGTTTTCGCAATCGAATTTACTTGGTCTTTATTTGTCTGCTCTTTAATCGATCGCCAGAGCCTAGGATACCACGCGTATGTAAGGTTAACAATTGGATGACAGGGACCATTTAAATACAGTTGAACTTCCTAAACTCGAACTGCTGCAACTTGAAGTTTCCCATAACTCGAACTCTTGAATTGGTAATAGAAGTCAAATTTCATACAAATTTCCTTCCGTAACTCGGAAGTCTCTCTAACTCCAAGTTTTTTTTGTGGATAATGGTGATTCGAGTTAGGGAAGTTCGACTGTATACTCGCTTTTCCATTCATGGTTTTTTTATTATCCGATTATTCTGAGATATATTCAATATATTTTAGCATCCGACAAGCTGAAAAAGAAAAAGCACTGAATATAACAATCTTTCTTCAAATTTGTTATTGTTTTTTTTTCTATAAGTAATACCATTTCTTTTGACTCTGAATATCATATTATATTTTTTTGTTAAAACTATTCTTCTAGTCAGCTCAACGAAATCGGCATATGATAGCTTGTTTGCTTGTTGTTTAAGTACAATTATTTTTCCACTATCGATTGTCCGAAATTAATAATCAGCTTATTAAATATATACTTCACTGTAGCTCTCGAATTTTTATACTCTCGCAACCTGTTGCACAGAGTATTATAGTTTTGTTCACATAACGGTTGTTTGTGTCACCAAGAAATATAAGAGTTAGAGATGGGGTTATATATATGTACATAAATGATCAGGATGACGAGTGGATTTGAAATCCGGATGTCTGTCCGTCCGTCCGTCCGTGCAACGGATAACTTGAGTAAAAATTGAGATATCTTAATGAAGCTTGGAACACATGTTCCTTGGGACCGTGAGAGGGTTGCTTTCGAAAATGTCAAAATCGGACCACTGCCACGCCCACAAAATGGCGAAAACCGAAAACACATAACGTGTCATAACAAAGCCATATAAAAGTGAAATTTGGAATAAAGGATCGCACTAGGAAGGGGCATATGTGGATGTAATTTTTTTGGGGAAGTGGGCGTGACCCGCCCCAAATCGGTTATTTGTATATATCTCGCAAACCAATGAAGCTATATAAACCAAACTTTCTGCAGTCGGTTCTCTTACGTATCCCACCACACACCATGAAATAAGTTGAAATCGGATAATAACCACGCCCACCTCCCATACAAAAGTTAGGTTGAAAATTACTAAAAGTGATAACTCACTAAGGAAAAACGACAGAAACACTAAATTTTACACAATTAAATCAGAGGAAATGTTTTCTTCTAATAGTGTGTCTCTGTACCAGTAATGGTTAAAATTGTGTTATAACTTCTCTTAGCTCGCATATACCTAATTATAGGATTTTCAAATTGGTACAAATTGTGTGTTGTCTTTATAGAATTACATCAATAAATTGCGAGAGTAAAAATGTTCGGTTGGACCCGAACTTAGCCTATCCTTACATGTTTTGATTATAATAATGTTGGAAGTTCATCAAATATTACGGTTCTTTTACATTCTTCAGATCTCTTGAATAATAAATATAGGTATACTGGTATCATTCGTTTGTCAGAATTAGAGAGACTCTTGTACCGCTAAAATATGTGTCGCCGCTGTCATCTATTGGATTCAGAGTGCAATTCTGTACTTTTTCAGCTACAAAAATATTGAAAAATTACGGAGTTATGTGTTATCTTCGGAGGTGACAAAAAAAGTTCCCCAACTGCTGACATGATATCGGCCGAATGAGTAGCTGAAATAAAAAAAATCAAGAAGGCTATTAAGGGGGGGGGGGATATATACGGTTTGGCACCTTTTTTTTTCTTCATTTTTTTATTTATTTTTCTGAACCATCAACATCTCAAGAATATTGTGTTAAAGTTTTAGGTCATTCGGAGAAAAACTAACGAAGTTATAGCAGGTTGAATAACGGTACCTCCAGCTACCTGCGCTGAGTATACAAAACTTTGAATGGATTTTCCCAAATATGTCATTTTAAAAGTCGGTGACCAGCCTACAGAAAAAGCTACTGCGTGGATCGTTTGGAAATTTTGAACAAATGTTCTACATATGTATATATAGCTCTCGAATGACGTCGAGTTTTTCAATTCACAATTTTAATTACTAACAATTTTACAATAACAAATAGGTCGATTTTTTCGTCTAAAATCGTCATTTTGGCTTGAAAATGGTACCCAAAATTGAAAAATTGAAAAATTAAAAAAAACTCGACGTCAATTGAAAGATAAACTAATAAACTAAAGAAAACATTTTAATTTTTTGGTTTCGGATGATCCAGTGATGCTGTAGGCTGGTCACCGCACAAAAACTTCTTTTCGAGGTGACTGCAGAGATCGACGATAAATCCGTTATTCCTCGCTATTTTTCGATAAAACTTTTTTTAAGTATCCTTCAAATGTTGTACTTTCATATAATAATAAGTAAAATAACCTACAGCAATAATTTTTTCTAAAAAAATCATGAAAAAAGGTCTTTTTTCGACGAAACAAATCTTACCCCCCCTTAAAGTTGAAGGTATTTCCTATACAATGACCTACGATTTTTGAAAACTATCAAAAATTAACAAAATGGAGTAGTTAAATGTAAATTTGACAATTTTCAACCAATTCAAAAGATCTTAGGCCATTCTATAGTAAATATATTTAAGAATACTCAGTTTCAGTTTGAGGAACGGTCAATTTATTGTTGGGTTAGGTTGTCAGCAATTTTGAAACATGTCATTTCGATAAAAACGCGTTTAAAGTTTCGACTATAGCGGCTTATACCTGCGTGCGGTCGCGTTTTCCGCTTCCACAGGATATTTTTGAGAGTATAAACTGTCGAATAAGCAAAAATAAAAAAATCGATTTTTTGAAAGTGTCACACTGGTATAGCCCCTTAAGATTATAGAAATGCCCCTCTTGTCGCCTTACGTAGTGATCATTTGAAAAAAAACTCTAAAGTAGCAAAATCGGAAGCCAATATTTTATATGTAAATCTAGGTAAAGTGATGAACGAACTCATTTAACAATTATTATTAATTTTTGGGTATGTCATGAAATCTATTCAGCACGAGATTTTCACAAAGCTTATTAGATGTACACAAGAAAATGTGTACAACAACAGATAAAGTCTTCATGAGATATATTTATTTGTCATTACCAATTCCCCAGACAAAAGAATAATAGCTTTTTAATAAGCTTTCTTTAGTTAACAACAAAGCAACTCTATAAATACCTTCACTGTATGCGTGTGCAACAGCACAACAACAGGCATATATGTATAAGATAACTTTCTACCGCTTTTGTTGCACTGGAATGCCTCATTTTCTGAATACATACTTCCCTATTTGATTACTGTTGACATTTGAAAATCAATGCAGCTGCCAAGTCAGCAGCCAATCAGTCAGTAAGTCACAGCCACGAAACAAAACAACCGTTAACCGGTTGTGCGACTTTCAAGCATTTCTGAGATTTTTTCCTATCTTAATTTGAGACACAATAGAAAATAGGAATAAAAATTAAGCTAAGAAATTGCAAGTAATGTTGGCTAACAATCGAGGCTGATGGAAGAAATCCAATCAAGCATTCTAGCGACATGATTTTGCCTGGCATTTATTTATGTTTTAGTTTTAATATTTTTGTTTTTGTCAAGCAGCATAGGGGTGTTGGCACTCTTTGTTAGACGGCCCCAAAACAGTGGCGAGTTCATCGATGGTTTCTTCTGTATAATTGAAAATTCACGAAACTTTCGACTTCTTTTCTTTTCATTGCTCAGTTGTCTTTGCTCCATCTTCAAGCATGTTACATACTCGTACATATGTTTTTTGCCTGTAGTTGTGAACCTTTTGTACTACCTGAGTTTGTCGAGACACCAGCCAGCCAGCCATCCAGCCACTTGTTGTGTCGTTAGCTTGTTGCCTTGTCTGTCTCGCGGGTTTTGAAGTTGAGTTCGTCCGCCTCGTTGTCTGTTAGCTTTTTTTCCACTTCTTTTTCGTTAGTTTATTTTTTTTGGTGGTGCCTCAAGTTCGTTCGTTGCATTTGAATTTACCCAAACTTTGTCTGCTGCGGGTTTTAGGTTTTTGGTAGCGTTTTACGGAAGTTGTTGGCGTCAGTGCTACTGTATTTCGTATTTTTTACCATACCTTTGCTCAGCTTTTCGTTAATTTTTTATTATGACTTGTTTTTGTTTTAGCTTTTGTTGTTGTCTGCTAGTAAAAGTACTCATATGAAGAAAAGATGTGTGCATAAATTTCTTTTATATTATGAATTTGAGTATTGAATCGATAATTGAAAACCATAGACAAGACATTTAAGATGTATGACTTTATGAGTGTGTGTATGTGTGAGTACACGGATGGAATGCAAATTTGTAAAGTCACAAAAATTTTTTTGTGGAAAAAATTCAATTTATGTGTTTTTTTGTGTGAATATTGCGCTTAGTTATTCGATATACGTACATATTTTGTTTCAAGCTCCATTTGTTTGTTATGGCCTAATGTTATCCAACATATGTAAGGTCTTACAATTTCATTGCCGACTTCAAATTGTTGGAAAATATTTTTTATGAAAAATTTGATTATATTTTCCATCAACGATCTTTAACATTTCTACCCTCCAAATCTCCAAAGTCTATAGCTGGATGAAGCTTATTAATAAAAACGACCTTTCAGTCCTATTTTACAATTTATCCTTATGAAGTGACAGTAATCAAGAGTCATGCTCAAATTATTATTATTAACAACCATTGTAGAGAAAGATTTTCTTCTTAATAAAAATTCCACTAAAATTCTTCAACGATTCCTAGTTTTAACCCTTTATTATTATTACACTGTACAACACTTGGCTGGGTAATGGATCAAACAATTTTTTCCGGGAGATTGAGTCATGAGTACAAAAGTGTATTCTTCGATGTTTGAATTTAGCCTCCAAAATCGAAATATTTGGATTCGAAGATCGTTAAAAGCTTTTAAAAAAAATTCAAAATTTAGATATAATATAAATTTTATTCTTAATTCAATGGTATATAAAACTTTTTCATACAGCTTATATGACTGATGTTATAAGGGGTCCAGTATTTTTCGATATATATTTTATTTTTTTCCGAATATCAAAGTTTGACCCTTCATAGCATCGGTCATATAAGCTTGATAAAAAGGTATTATACACCATTAAATTAAAAGGAAAATGTAGCGATGTCTATATTTTGAAATTTTTTAGTACCTATTAATACAATATTTTTAAAAAGTCCATTTTTCGAACTTCGAATTCAAATATTTCGATTTTATAGGCTAACTTCGAAAATCGGACATTAAAATTTTTTTACTTATGACTCAATCTTCTGAAAGAAATTTGTTTGGTCCAATAAAAAAAATCGATTTTGTCGTATAGTGTTATGAATCATTATAAAGAAAGTTCGTGCGGAAATAGAAAGTGATCTTTACCAGTGTCAGAAATGTGATCGTGCAAAAATTTTTCTTTTGTCCGACAAAATAATGCTTTTCGCTTAGACTATTCATTGATGTGAAAACAAAGTTAATTTTACTTTTTTAAATAATAAGTAATTTACAAAAATTCAAATATAAAAATAACAATAATTTTATGGAGCTACAGCAAACCAACAAGAAGCCGGATTATAAGTTGTGCTTTGGTTTGGAAAGCTTTTCTATAGACAAAATGAGTTTTGCAAGACAATAATAACTTTCAATTTCTCGACTTTGTTCTCACCTTCCACTAGTCGCTCTAAATTTCCTTGTGGCAAATGGGCTTTGGTTTAGATCTTATATTCATACACACTTGATTGGTTACCAGTTGTGTTCTTATTGATATTAATCACTTTGAGTACGAACTTCTAGACGATAGAACTTTGAGTGATTTGCGGACCACGTACCAACTGTGGTGCGTACGCCATCGGCAGCATCTCTAGTTTGGTGACTTTCGGCGATTTCCAAACTCTAAGATATTGACTTTTTACAAAGGTTTTATCAGATTTTGATGGTCTCCGGCGTTCAAAGCGAGATTACGTCATTGACTTTGTTGACTTCCTAGCCTTCTTGGAAATTCTTTTAACTTTCAAATTTTTTTTCTATTACTTGGAGTATGCTCACTATTAAAATTGTATGTTTTTAGTGGGTCTAATTTTATTTTTCTTCAAAAAATTTGGTGTGAATTATTTAATCAGTTGCTTCTAATAATCTATTCTTTGATTTCTATACTATTTTTCTTACCACATATCACAAAAATTTATATATTAGGTCTACAACTTTGCTTCAGCCGTTTTTTGTAAATTTAATTTTTTTTTGTATAAAAACGGTTACAAATGTCGATGAGCCTCTGTCGCACTTTTCTTGGAATTAAAAAAGAAAAGCAAAATTTCAGGCAAAAGTCGAGAATTCGGCTCAAAAAGTGACATTTTCAGTTGAGAATAAGTTTGGGATGCAAACAGATCTCTACAAATATTTTGTTGGGTTAATGTTGACACAAATGTCCAAGATCGATATAAAACGAGTTAATCGATTTAATCGACCAGTGATTGACTCTAGAGACATCTGCTGAAAAACGGCGGAAGCAAAGTTGTAAACCTAATATTTAATTCATCATTTCTAATAATCTATTCTTTGATTTTTATAATATTCTTCTTTCCACAAATCATAAACATCAATGTAGTTGAAAGCGATACGTTCGAATTTTTGTACCAATATTCGTATTGTAGATGTTTTTTCATCTACAATTATTTTATATTTCATGCTTACTTGTTTAACCAATTCACGTGTCATCATTATGTGAAATTATAAAAAAAAAAAGTATAAACCGACATTTGGTACAACGATCATGTCTATTAAGCCCATAATTTTGGCTGCATTTAAAAGAAATGCGTGCAGCTGCGTGTGAATGACGGGCACATTTCACTGATTTAGGCCGGATGTGGCACGGCACTTTCGTGACTGACTGTGTTTAACTGGGGAAAAAACGCCAAACAATTGATTACGCTCTTAAATCACACGGATTTATAAAATTATGTGCATTGAAAGCTTGTAAAAATGTGACTATAATAAAAATTGAAAAAAATGCGCCAGTCATAACTGCACGAAGAAGTAACATTAATTTTTCAAAAGTCCAAAATACATTTCGAACGCATTTATTTCGAATTTCTACATACAAACTTGCTGTAAGCGGTAATCGATGCTCAATAGTGCCACATTCATTACAATATCAATAACAACATATTTATTGTTTATTATTATTTTTCCTGCACTTTGGTGAACAATAAAATTTTATGGTGTTGCCAGACGGCTAATCAACTCGCTGGAAAATCGTAAAAATATTCACTTAAACGCATAAAATTAGTGCAAACGCCTGCGAAATTGTGTGTGGAAAATTGAGAAAGTGTCTCAGAAAGCGCGCCCCAGCGGCAGCGGAGAAATAAATTCAAATTAGCCGATAAAAATTAAATTATCAAACACACAGTCATGCAACTCTGTGTGGAAACAGAAGCTCTCAAAAATGCAAACAAATGCAGTTTCGTGCTGTGATTGCGCTTTGAAAGTGCAGTTTATGTCGAGTAAAGACAGAAATCAAAGGAAAACAGACAAACGGAGCGACAGACCCACAGAAAGACAGACAGACAGAAAAGTTGTTAGACAACGAATTTTCGTTGTTGCTGTTATTGGGGGCATACGAAAGATGCCATGGACGGCCGGCCACTCAGCTCTTCACTGATGCTGGTCGTCGCATAAGCGTGCGGTGTGTTGCGCAAGCGCATGTAAGCGAGCCACCGTTACGTTCACAGTTCGTGCCGGCGCGTTATGGTGCAAATTTCCAGCGCGAATGAAGGCATTTGCAGTGATTTTCTATTTTCTATTTTTATACCCTGAACAGGGTATATTAAGTTTGTCACGAAGTTTGTAACACCCAGAAGGAAGCGTCGGAGGCCCTATAAAGTATATATATAAATGATGAGTATGTTGAACTGAGTCGATTTAGCCATGTCCGTCTGTTTGTCTGTCCGTCCGTCTGTCTGTCTGTGTGTATATGTATATACGAACTAGTCCTTCAGTTTTTCAAGAAGCTGCTCATTTGTCGGAACTGCCGATATCGCACCACTATATCATATAGCTGCCATACAAACTGAACGATCGGAATCAAGGGCTTGTATGGAAAACTTCCGCATTTTACTACATATCTTCACGAAATTTGGTGTGAGTTATTGCTCATAGATATAATTTAATCTCCGAAAAAATTGTTCAGATCGGTTCACTATAGCATATAGCTGCCATACAAACTGAACTATCGGAATCAATGGCTTGTATGGAAAATTTTCGCATTTGACGTGGTATCTTCACGAAATTTGACATGGATTACTGCTTAAGGTAATAATATAATCTCCGAAGAAATTGTTCAAATCGGTTAAGTATTTATCCTTAATGTTTCTAGCAAACAACCCGGCTAAAAAGAATTAGTAAAATGTTTTCTTTTTTTTTACTTACTTTTTCTTACGTCTTTAGATTTGCTTAAACACATAGTTACTAAATGAAATGCACCTGTGAAGGGTATATTAGCTTCGGTACTGCCGAAGTTAACGTTTTTTCTTGTTTGTTTTTATTTTTTATTTTTCATTATTTTTCTTCTATTTATGGTTTGTCTTGATGCTTCATGTTGCTGCAACATGCAATTGTCGTCGTTTAACGTTGCACATTTCAATCGTTTATATGCTGCGTCTCTCCCTCCCTTTCGCCTTCTATGTCTCCCAACAACTTGTGATCTTGTTGATCTTTGCTATGTGTTTTCAGGTTAGTTTGGGCCTTATTAGTGTTGCCGTTGTAAATTCATTTAAATATTGTTGTTGTTTTTGTAACAACTTGTACTAGTTGCCCTTTCAATGTCGCAGTTGCTGTAATTTTTTTTATGGAAATTATGCAAAATTATTTTTCATTAGCTTAACAAACCCAAGTGGCACTTCCTGTTGTTGTTGTTTCTGTGTGTTTTGTTTTTTTTTTAATGCCTTGCTGAGTAATTGCTCCCATTTCAATTATGCATTTTATGCAAATCAATGGCAATGTTAGAAATTGTTCTGAAAATCTTGTGAATTCCACACTTGTTGGCAATTAATTCAATTGCCGTACTTTATGACAAGCATTTGCTGTCAGAGTCAGCGTTGTTGCAGCAGCTGCAATTGTCGTAGCTAATAGCTGAGGTCTAATGGACCGGTGTGCGCTATCGCATAGTGTACGCTCTATATGCATACATACATACATATGTGTATATATGTATAGTGTATTTTCCAAAGGCGTGTGGGTGTGCTGCCCGCCCCCATGTGCAGTGGGGCATGCGTGGGCTATCTGTACCAGCTGCAGAAACGTTGACTTTTTCACATTTTTATTTCCAAAAAATTTGCCTCCTTCAATATGAAAAATATGTTACGAGTACTAGCTGCATGCTGTCGATTCTTATCTGCGCTGAGAGTGCGCGGAAATAGATTTCTTTTTTGTCAGTTACTTGATCTACGAGTTTATTATCAAGTTGTACTGAGAGTAAATACATTAAAAAACAATTTGAAAAAAACGTAAAACGCTTTAAAAGCTTTCCAATACAACATGTGTCAACGTATTTTGGTTATGAGTATATTAAATATAGAAATAATGAACAAAAATATACAGTTGAACTTCCATAACTCGAATCACCATAATCCCCAAAAAAACTTTGAGTTAGAGAGACTTCGAGTTATAGTAGTTTTCATTAAAACATAAAATTGTTCAAAAAACTGTAAAATATAGATTTATACACAGTTTTAGTTATTTACTTCCCATAAAGTGGATGCGTTAAAACATGTATTCTGTGTTTTTTCTTGTTGCAGTTTGCCATTGTTTGGCTCTTAACGTCTATATCCCATGCATATGCAATCCATAAGTGCAAATTTTTAGTTCGCCTTAATATGATAGAGGGACTCTTTTAAAATTCTTCCTCGATAGTAAAATTTTTAGTTTTATAACATGCCTTGGTCGAAAAGCTCGATTTATGGAAGGAAATTTGACCAATTCAAAGGTTCGAGTTCTAGAAGTTCCGCTGTATATCATATGAAAGTAAATAGTTAAGTCGTTTGGTAAGATCTACAAACATAACAGTTGGACTGAGCGATGGGAAGTATTTCAAAGGAAAACCCTTTTTTTATATATATTATTCAATTCAAAGGCGATACACCAATCATATCGTTCTTCCAACTTTTCAGAACCAATTTTATCAAACAATTGGTTTATTGCTTCAAAATAAGCCTCCAACTTGACGATTACTTCATCGTCGTTGAATTTCCTTCCAGTCGCACTTTTCGTGAGTTTCGAAAATTCCATACGCTCTCAAATTCTTAAAACCTAACCTAAAAACTTTGTGTGAAATTCTCGGACAGATTAATTTTGATGATTCGAAATGTCTTAGCATCACACTTAACCCGTAACTAACTAGAAAATCTATAATAACTACACATATGATATTTATATGAAAGGCTTTGACCCACATACATACATATGAGCAAGTGTTCAAATTTGTAACTGAGTATTTAGTCTGAATAATATTTGTAAAATATATTTTTTCTTTTTCAAAATTGTATTACTTATTCCAAGAAGTGGCTGTTAATGACCAGTTTTCATCATTTTGTTTCTAAGACGCCGTCAGAACAACATTCCAGGAGTATAATGGCTTCAATCAAGCAAAAAAAACAAATACGTGACAATATTGCTTAGAAATGCCAGAAAGCTTAAGCTTATTCTTATTAGTGTTTATTTCACGAATTTCAAAGAAAATTGTTTTGTTCTTGTTGTGGAAAAGGCTTATATTTATACATATATTTATATTTATATTCAAGAGTAATGAATATTATGGCAACAACGATTTAAAGTCGATTCCATGGCAGAACTCTTAAATCTTTGACTTATTCTTCTAGGGGTCACAGTCGTGGTTCTGGGACGTAAAATTCCACAAACAGTCCCCCTTATTTGGTTACGAAATCGGGTATTTTCTGATTATTTAGATTATGTTAGGCATTAGAGAGCTTTCACTATAAATTTCTTTAATGTTCTGTTTTTTTCTCAACACTGCTGAACTCGATCTCAGATCCTATAAACATCTGGATTTGGCTAACCCGATGACTATTTGCAACAAAAATCACCAGTATATTTGACCTATTCGTCTAATCGATTCATTTAATAAATTTGGTTATGATTAACGAAGTCCCAGAAAACATTTTTGTGTTGCTCCTAAAACAACACCAACAGCAAAGAATGTGAAATATGCGAATAATTTGCAAGTAAATTTTTGTTGGTATTTCAGTTGTTAATGACCTTGCGGCTGCACCCATTTTTACATTTTTGTATTTTTATTATTTTCATATGCACCCTGTGCAATTGCTTAGCTTTGATCATACGCTTGCTGACAGCAATTGCATATTTTGCACGTAGATATAGGTATGTTGTATGTATATATATGTAGGTGTGTATCTAACTGTATATATACATATACGTATGTATGGAAATATGTACAGAGGCAGGTGCAATTTAAATTGTAATTGTACAAAGTTAAAAGCATCCGCATATCCGCGGCAAGCGCGATAATTTTTCAAGGTCACATTAGAGCAAATGTAATTACGCCATCATATATGTAACTTTGTTTGTGTACATGGGTATATACAAACAAAAATATGTACATATGTAAAGGTGGCAGTCATTGCGGAGCAGCAGCGCTGTGGGTATGTAAGTTAAGCTAGTCTTGGACACAGCTGTGGGTTTGTTTCTATGTGTGTGTGTGTGACTGCTGAAAGCGTTGAATGATTAGTGACGGAACAACCGACCGACCGACCGATTGACACGTGATGGCAGCCACAACAACAACAGCTAACTGTCTCTTTAGCAGTGCGCAAATCAAACGGCAAACTCAACTGTCACTCAGTGAATCCATCAGTTGGGCGGTTGGCAAGCGGAAAACGCTGGGTAAATATCCAACAACCATATGTATGCAATTCCTACATATATACCCTCTTATCTCATCCCACTTCATTACTAAGCTGCTTGGTTAGCCTAGCCAGTGCGAGAGTTCGACTGTAATTCAATTAGCCGACTGTCATTTGTTCGCTGTCCATCAATGCTCGTCAATTAAGTGTCGCTGCGTCGCTTTGCATGCAACTAACTGCCGCAAAAAGTAGCGAAATGTCCAAGCTCTGCCGGCGATTTGCATAATCCATCACAAGCAATTGCAAGTAATAAGTGGCAGCAAGTATTTAATGCCTATGCAAGGAAACAAGGGGGGAAATTAAAAGTACAAAAATTTTAAAATAAAAGATTGCATTTCCTTTCCCCCTCCTCGCTCTAACAAGTAATTGTTTGTTTTTAATGTTTTTGTTTAGCCCATAGGAAAGAAATTTAACTGAAATTATTGTGGGAAAGTTGGTAATCATGACAGTCACCTCAGTGATTCTCTTGTAATGCCGTGCTTGGCGTATTTAAAAAAATTTCTTCCTTAAAATTTTTAACAAAAAAAAAACGAAAAATTTAAAAAATAATAATAATCGTAAAAAATAAAATGAAAATTAAACGTTCACCCAAGTGCTGTGAAAGCGCTCATGCAAGACGGGCAGCAGGCAAATGAAGTTGAGCGCGTCAAGCGCTACTAAAATTAGGGTTCACTGCACGAGCGTGTTTGGCCGTAAGCAAAATGCGCTTGTAAACTGTTTTTTGTACCCACGCGCAACACGTTGCACGGTGTTTAATAATATTTTCACACGTAACGGTTGTTGGTAATATCATGAAATAATTGAGAAAAACATAAGCATAGCGTTCACACTGCAAATGGACTTTCGTCCAGGCGTTTTTTTCACAACATAATTCGATAAATTTCACCCAGCGATAACCTTCTTGAATTCCGTTGAGAAATAAGCTTTCTTCAAAAATACTTACGTTTTCTGGAGTAAACCTACATGGTTTTGTCCAATGAGCGACTTTTCAAGTTCTGAAACAAAAAGAAGTTGCACCACATCCAGTTTAATACTTGGACCCACCTGTTCAATCATCATCGGTGTGTTATCGTGGTAGAAGAGTACTTTTTTCGCCAATGGGACCGGTTTTTCTGCAAATTGGACCAATAATTCGGTATTGTCGAGCCTTATCATCTTTTTCCTTATCCAGGGAGTCGAGGTAGATCACAATTTAGGAACCCTAGAAAACCACCTTTCCGCCCGATGCGACAGTCTTCACAGAATCTGCTTCGGATTGCGCTTAAATAGCTGTGAAATGGTCTGATGGTTGAGCTTGTTGTAGGTGAGAGTGTCTTTTGGTATGCTTGCTATCTCAGCAATCTCGTACGCGTTTAATCTGCGGTCTGCCAATACGAGATCGTTGGAATTTGTCACCTTATCCGCTGTAGTAATGGGCAAGTATGAAACGCTACTGGCTGCAATTGCAGGGACTTAGCCAAGCCAAAGTATTACTTGGGAGGTATAACCACAAAAGGTTTAAACAATTGATCACGTTCAGATAATGGAGCCATTTGCACAAACTAGGAATCTGCTCGTCGGGTCAATGTCGATTCTGAGCATCTACTCCTTAACCGTCCGGCGATCGCGAGGAAAGGAAGTCAGCTAATGGGAGCTTTGTATCTCCAAAAAGACAGTATCAACTGCATCAGCTCTGAAACACCGTTAAGCTTTAATTACGCGACGGTTTAGATGTTATACTGTGATAATAGGACAGAGCACAATAGACCATAGGTCGCAGTGTATTCATCTTTCTCTTTCTTAATTTAATCTAATCCTCTGGGGTACCATTTTAAAGGCACCAGACTAAGATCTGTACTGTAATACTAAAGGTCGTTTGTTGGTCGAGAATATCTTACAAATCGTTTATGTTAGAGTTATTATCCTGTATATAAAGTTCCTTAATCGATACTCTTTTAAAGGGCCGTCCTCTACTTGGGTCTGTTTTAATGAGATATGATAAAAACTCGTGTCGAACTTGGAATCGTGTTTGTAAGAAGGGAGATTTGGTAACTTCAACTTATTTTGTTTGAGGATCTGCTGAAGCCTAATGTGGGTCCTCCGTCGAAGAATATTGTTGTTATATAAAAAGTGCGTGCCATTGTAACTCTTCAGTTAGTTTCCGCCTATATCTCAATATTTCCCATTCCGCCCGAATTTAATACTACCTTACTTAGTTGTTCATTTTTCTTTTTCAAAACTCGCCATGAATCTACCACGCTGGCGTTGCATTCGACTTATCTTCATTTTAATTTCAGCGATTTTCTTAAAATATTTTTAATTTTTCTTTTTTTGTTTTTGACGGAACACCGAAAAACATGCCACAGCATTTTACATTATTTACAAGCAAAACGACGAAACGAAAATCAGTACATCCAGTACCCAGTACCTCGGTAGTAAAAAAGTCTGTGAAAAAAAGTTAATAAGCAAACCGGCTGTCAGCTACTAGCCGCTGGTCGCTCAAAGTTCGCAACGCTGTCGTTTATTATCATAACGGTGCTTAAGTGCAGACACTCGGCCGACAATCAGTTAGCGTTCGTGGGGGCATTTAGACCAGGGCCAGCATGCAAAAGCAGCGCACAAGAACAACTGCAACACAGACACCCTACACACTCTGCGGCTGCGCACATTTCACCTCTCTACACGACTCGCGCCGAACAACTTGTTTCGTTGGACAGAAAAAGAATTTTATTTATTTATTTATTCACTGTTATTCCGTTTGTAATTCGTTATTTGTTTGGGCTCACGATCTCGTTGCATTTTAATTAAATGCGATTTTTATTCGCATCGGCTTTTTTGGTTATGCAAAGCGTGACGCGTGAAACGTTGTCGCGTTCTCAATTGCAATTGCATACTTGGGTGTTTGTTGTCGCTAGAGGTTGTTTTTGTTGTGGTATTGTCTTCAACTTCTTTGTATATTTGTTTGTTGCTAAGGCAAATAGTTTTGTTTATTGGTTTTAGACGAAATTGACGTTTTCTTTAGGTAAATTGTGAATATGCTCACGATCTTTTAATTAAAAGATAACTTTGTCACTAAATTTATACAGAATTAATTTCTCAACACAACATCTTTTAAGTCCGATAGATTTAAGCAAAAAAATCATTTTATTTTGATATTCTCTCATTCTTAAATTCGCTCGAAAACCTAAACTCCACCATACTTCTATAGTTTTGGTAACTGAAAGTAATTGCATGGAGCGTGATATTTTTATAACGGTAGTATAAAAGGAAAAGACAGCGGCTACGCTGGCTAGGTCATGTCGTTCGAATGGACGAAAGTGCTCCAGCTCTGAAAGTGTTCGATGCAATATCCATTGGTGGTAGCCGAGGAAGACCTCCACTTTGTTGGAAGGACCAGGTGGGTAAGGACCTGGCTTCACTTGGTATTACCAATTGGCGCCAAAATTTCCAAAAGGAGAAATTAGTGGCCAGTCAAGAAGAAGTATATAAGAGAAGTTTAAAGCAGGATTCAAGTCAAAAACTACTTGAAGAGTGAGCTAAACAAATTGAAGAGGACTTTCCAATTTCTTTTCCTACATCTTTCAATAGTATTATTTCGTTGCGTAGGGCTTTAAATAGTCGGACTTCCTTTTGGTCTGAAAATGAAACATTATTCACGTTTTGAGTGAATGCGTCCAAGTATATGGGGGACGTTGTGTTTAAGTGGGTAAAGGTGTACTCGTAAATCGCCACTATGCGGGACCTCGGTTTTTTCTATTAGCAGTACTCGGTAAATTGGGGATAGAGCTCCCTTGCAGTGTAAGCAGAGTACTTTCCATCTACTATAGGGCCGCATTATTCAACTGATCGTTAGCACAAATTCAATAAAATATAACGTTCAGGAAGCTACAGATTAATGGTATCGAAACAGTGAATGAGAAGTCGCGCGATAACCTATTCTGCGTACTGCTGTGATGGGCCTAATCATTGAATCCGCAGCGAATTCGATTTCGATACGATAAAGATATTCGATCGAAAATGTTCATGCAATCATTGATTCCGTCGATACTCTGCTTTACCACAAAGTGAGAACGTAAAACAGTATTATCGAACTTTATCGACAAATGCGACAAATTTTATAAAGGGTAGGTACTTTTTGCTTTGTTAAAAAAAATTAAAACTGACCTTTAACTATTGTGAAACTTCTTCAAAAGAATATTTAATCGCCTGAGGCTCTTTTAGGAAATACTTTCGCTATATCGAGGGAGCAACTTTATGTCGCTATTAAACATCTTTAATTTATTTTTGTTAGTCTGTTTTTGTCTCTTGTCTCTAAAATACACATTTAAAACATGATTTAGTCCGTTATCAGTAATTGTTTACATAAAAACTTCAAAATGGTTCACTTCTTTTAAATTTCTGCAACTCACTCATCAACAGATAGATTTCGACCAAAATTTTCGATTTTGCTGATTCAATGATTCGTAATTAGCGACATCTATTGGCCGCCGTTTCAATGATTCCGACGTAAAATTTTGGATCGAATCGAACCATTTTTAGATCGAAACGGATTCAATGATTAGGCCAAATATTTATGAAATCGTGGTAAGATTTCAGTAGAGTACAGAAGTCCGAGACATTGAAAGCATACTTTCCATCCAATTATAGAGAGAGATCGTTTTATACTTTTCGACGCTAATACAGGCATTTAGCTAAAGAAAATCAATCAGCCTCAGTTACCAGAGTTTTCGTCATGGTGGCTAAATTTTCCGACACCCCGTACAATGATGACTTCCATTATCAATAAAAAAAAAAGCACCGATCATCGTGATGAAGGAGACACCGCTCATAGATGCCTTTCAAGCATTCCTTTGTTTGTTTTTAACTCTTACGATTACGAGTATCACTTTGCGCCCCATGATATTTACGCCGTTCATTTCTAAAGTAATCTCAACAAATTTGCCATATAGCAAATCTAAATGTCAGATGCATTATCGAACACACCCGAGGCATATCACGAGTGTATATCATGTATGTATGTATATGCTTCCTGTGATTTTAGTTTATGTGCCCGCAGCAAGGTACAAGGCGGCCAGCCCCAACAGGTGGCTATTGCGGCCGAACTTTAAAAGTTATCACACATGCTGAGCCTCTGGTAGGTTGCGCATGCGCGCGGCGATTATCGCAGCTGGTTAACGCTGTTTGGTTGGCAGCACTTGTTGGCAAATGTTTGCGAGATTAATGCAAATTGGCACGATTTGAAATTTTACATAAATGAAAATTACAAATGTGTTTTCTGCCAAATTACAGCAACAACAACAAAAAGTGTATTAACAGAAGTCATACTCTCGCGTGTGTGTGCATTTAGTGTGGTTTTTGACAAGTTGTTGGCATGAATTATTTATTTATTTAACCATGCCAGTCGCATTGCAACAATAACAGCAACAGCAACAACAACAAACACAACGTGTTGATAGCTACTTATTATAGCGCTGCAGCGAACCGGGCTCAACTCCACGCGCTTAATCTGACTCTGACTGACTGCAACTGTGTGCTTCACTCTTGCAAATGCACATTCGCGCTAAATTCAATTAGTTGGCGTGGGTTTCGGACAAATTTGCAAAAGCGCACAAAAAGGCATGGGTTGAAATGCATAAATGCATATATGTATTATTTATGTATGCTTTTACATATATGTATATTTGTATGTATATATGAATATGTTTAAATTGTGATGCGCATGACTGTAAATGACTGTGATGTAGCACATTTTATTTATTTATCTTTACAAAGTGAGGAAATATGTAATTTAACGTTTATGATAATTTATTGTAATGCAATTTCGGACAATTATGATTTTTTTGTTATTTTTTATAACTTTTGTAATTTTATATATATTTTTTTTGTTTTACAAAAATTATGTATTCGAAAAATATTTTTTTTTTACATTTTATTAACTGCTGTAACTGCTCTTTATTCGCGGGGTATATGTTCCATAAATATGCCGCGAATACAGAAACCGTGAATACGGGATGGTAATTTATATGAGACGGATCAATGTTCATAAAGAAATCGCAGAGCTCATTTGCCATCCTCAAACCTTCACTAAGATTTTTCAAATTGAATGTCACGTTTCCAGTGCTTGTTCAAGTTTCTTCTTCAATAGGTTGTGTTCAGTTCCATGTGAGCCCCTTCTATATGGAAATATTACCAAAAGTTCAAAAATATTGCGAAAATGTGGAATATTTAAAATTTTCTTGTAATAAGATCTATTTTACTTTTTATTAGTCCATTCGACAAGAATATTGGAATAATTTAGATCCGCGAATAAAAAAAAATTTAGTCGCGAATATAGAAATTGGGTCTCATTTTTTTAATCCGCGAATAGTGAAAACGCGAATAAGGAGCTTTTACTGTACAATGGAACTTCTCTAACTCGAATCACCAAAAATACTTCGAGTTATAGAATTTTCCTTAAAACTTACAATTTTTAAAATGCTGTAAAATATAGATTTATGCACTGTTTTATTTATTTACTTCGCAAAAATGTTTATGGACATACGATAAAATATGTTTCCTGTAATTTTGTTGCACTTTACTATTGTTTCTCTCTCGACGCCTGTAATGACATGCTTTTGTTACATGATTTATGAAATCCATTAGAGTAATAAATTTGTTGTTCTCCATACGATATAGATGAGCTCTTTTCAAATTGTGCCTCGATACCAAAATTTTAAATTTTGTATTATGCCCTGGTCGAAAAAGTCGATTTATGGAAGAAGATTTGTATGAAATTTGCCTTCTATTGCCACTTCAAAAGTTCGAGTTATGGAGAACTTCGAGTTATAGAAGTTCGAGTTATGGAAATTCCACTGTATTCTCATTGGCAAATTTTATTCTTTTTGGCAAATTTTAATTTTATTATTTAACATAATTGTCATCGATGGTGTTTTTTGGCGATCTTCCCATATTTAGATACAATTTTAAATACCTGATTTGTTTTGTTTTTTGCTTAAAAATATAACACACTTTCGTTAATTACCTTTTCATTCTTGCTAAAACTATTTTGAGCGATCATTCTGTAAAGGTCCCGGAACAGGAAAAAGTCGCTGTGGGCCAATTCCGGTACAAATTTGAATTTTTCACAGGTTTGAAATACATGGAGTTGCTTTTGATTATGAGCTTGTGCCAGTCTCACTTTTCACAGAGATTTTATAAAAGCAAGTATCCATGAACTCTTACCTCCAACTCGTCCTTTTGATGTTTAGAGTAACAGTTATCCCAATCAACGCCAGTTCCTTTATGACAGTTTCTTGTATGACATTAGGAAACCACTAGCGAAGTATTGCCTGACCTAGCACTAAATCCATATAATATTTATCAAAGCACTTTTTGAGTATGAACCGTAGATTTTTTTCATTAAAAAATTTGCTTCATTAACCCTCAAACTTCATTTTCAATAAATTTTTTTCTAAAATACCAAACTCATAACATTATACCTTACAAACCAATTGTCCGACAGTTGCAAAGTCTAATTTTTTATGGATTTGTTTTTCTGTGTTATATGGGGTTTCAAAAAGAAAATTGCACGCTTAAACATTCTCTCAAGGCATATTCAGGCGTAATTCTCAAAAATATTCTTCACTTTTATTGATCGGCATAAACAATTTTCCGAAATATTGCCGATATATTGGAATTGAAATCTATCTATCTGATCTACTCAAAAAAAAAACCACAAAGGCGTTTCACCTGTCACCCTTTACATAAATAATTTCAACAATTTTTATGCGCATTTTGCTGTATGAATTTCACTTCATGCTAATTATAACACCTATGCTATGGATGGATGGGATGCCGACATCAGTCAGACACCACCAACACCGTCGCCGCCTGCGTCTTCACAACCTGCCGCCGTGGTCAACGCCAGCGCCTTCGGTTATTTGTCCAAACACATCGGTGTAACGATCGATGATGGACGCTGCGACGGGTCATTTAGAGCCGCAGCTGGTCTATACGTCAATCTCAATTACATATCCGCGTGTGGTGGATAATTTTCCAGCTTATTAGCGAATAAACAAGTTAATTCCAATAATATAAATCGAACGTACGCGCCAACAAACGCGAAATATCCGAAGACAGACCGGATTGAATGGTCGTTGGTTCGACGGCTTGCCGGAAGGGCCATTCTTCTGCCTATTGGACACATGATTGGTATTGGTTATCGCGGTAGAAGGATCGATAAGCGCGCGCTGGTTCTTGAATGGTAGAAGAAGAGAAGTTCTTCGCATATAAGAACAGGATTGAGAATGGCACTAGACGCAAGCGAACGCATGCGCAGCATCTGCAAAGCGACGCAAATTAATTGAAAATATGGCACTTGCTTATGTGTGTGCTGACGCAGATTGAGAGACTCACTGGCCCAGGGAGTAGAAGTGTAGCTTGGATTAGCGCTAACTGCAGCGCGGCAACATTTAATGATCCTCATTGCATGCGTTCTACAGGCATATTTATACACAAACAAATGTAATGCATGGGAGCCCTTTTTGCTGGCAGCTTAACTTTACGACGCTGTAACGCCGCTTTGGTCCGTTTATTGCTGCAGCAACCACGCCACGCTACGTGGGGGTATTTCGCAACTGCCTCGATTTTTGTGCAATTTTTTGTTGTTGTTGCTGCTGCTGGAGCCACACTAAATAGTCAAATAGCAAGCAGCTGGCTTTCTGGTTGTCTCGGTTGACTTTTTGGCTGACCGCCCCGGTCCACTGACTTGTCTGACTGTAGGCCTACAGCCGCTCTCTCTACTTGGCAAGCGCATGTGACATTTTTTTACGGCCGTCGGCGAGCTTTGATCTCGCTGCTTTGTTGTTTTATGCTACACGCCTTTTTTAATTTGTTTACTTTGTATTCTCGTTCTCTCCCTTTGCCATCATGCATACATATTTACTTGCTTTTATTTATTTATTTGCGTTTCTGCAAAAATTTAACTCGCGCGCGGACTTTTAAAATGTAAGCCGTTGTGGAGTCTTAACTCGACTTTCCCAGCTGTCGCAGCCGACAGTCGAAATTCCTTTACTCCAATACGCAGAATACACTTGTAGCAACAACAACAAAATTTGTTTGACCACGTCTTGGTAAAGCCGCTGTCATATTGCTTGCCATGCATAATATACATACATATATGTATGAAATGAGTGAATATATATGTATTTGTGTAATGTGTCGTGTGGAGCTTAAAATTCACTTTTGGTTTTACTTACAAAACTACTTTAATATGCATAATATTCTTGGGTACATACATAAATAAGCTTTTATCATAAGAGCGTGTCACTTTTACTGGATTACTCCGGGTTTCATTGTTTCAAACTGATAAGCTTATAAGCCCATAATTATATGAACACATATACATTGTAGGTACAACAAGCGTTTTTGCATATACAGTGTTGTGCAACCAAATAGGTCCAACCTGTTTTCTATTGTATTCAAAACAACAAATTAGTTACACCAATATAAATTTTTTCACTGCAACGTTTGGCTGATATAAACTATTAATCCTAAAAGTACAGTGAGGAACGAATGGACAATGGAATGAATGAATGGATGAATGAACGAACCAATAGATAGAGGAGCAGACGGAAGAATGAATGAAAGCAGGTATGATCGAACGAACAAATGAGCAGACGGAAAATGAACGTAAGGCCAGATGAACGAACGGACGTAGGAATGAATGGATGCCTGAACCAACAGAGGCACGATAGTACGGAGGAAAGTGTGGACAAATGAACGAATAGACGGAGAAACTAACGGACAGAAGAACGTAAGGTCGGAGTAATGAACAGATAGAAGAACATACGAGTTGATGAATAAATGGGCAGAGTAAAGAATGGAAATCCAACGCAGAATCACTCTTGCCAACAGGTGCTACTATGGACTGAGTAGGCAATTGAAAAGTAAAGTCCTCTGTCGACGAACAAAAACCAAACTCTACAAGTCTCTCATCATTTCCGTCCTACTTTACGGTGCAGAAACATCCGATGAGACGGCACTAGGAGTTTTCGAAAGAAAGATGTTGCGGAAGATTTATGGTCTCTTAAACATTGGCAACGGCGAATACCGCAGAAGATGGAGCTATTTGTGTTATTCGACGACATACTAGACATAGTCCAGCGAATAAAAAGACAGCGGCTACGCTGGCTAGGTCATGTTGTTCGAATGGACGAAAGTACACCAGCTCTGAAATTGTTCGATGTAGTACCCGCTGGTGGAAGCCGAGGATGAGGGAGACCTCCATTCCGATGGAAGGACAAGGTGGAGGGGGACCTGGCTTCCCTTGGTATAACCAATTGGCGCCAAACTGCCAGAAGGAGAGACGAGTGGCGCGCTGTTGTGGACTCGGTTATAACCGCGTAAGCGGTGTCTACGCCAGTCAAGAAGAAGAAAGAATGGATGGCGTTTATAAACTATTAATTCTAAAAGAACAGGGTCCTAAACGATCTTCGAATAACTGGTAAATTCTGCAACTAAACCGCGGGAAAATTAATATCATTAAATACTGTACTTTAATTTCTAGAATTACTGTTTAGTTAACAAGCTTCGATGTATGTATGTATATGGTTCTCCAAAGAATTATTCTAGGTATATTCACTCTACAGTCGAGTCCACATAAATACAAAAAATCTGGTCCCATTGTCGCTGCAAGGTGTGTTTCTTCAGCTGTAAATCCCAATCATATATCAAGTTATATATTATTTCAACACCAATCACTACTTAATATGCTTACCCCGCTTTCATTCTTGATTTCTTCATTACACTTTTATTATATTACTCTCGCTCTATATTGATTTTGCTTTTCATTTTTATTAATATTTATTTATGCCCCACGACATGATTATGTCCATTTTATTGTGCAACACTGTAGGTTAATTTCCATTTTCAGGTAAATAAGTAGGTAAGCTGTTAAGCATACCCCTAAGCGTTAAAAGAAAGCCAATAAATACTACACAAATCTATACACGCACATGCAAATGTGCATTTAAGTACATAATTATCCATTCACTGTCCAGATTGTCAGATTGTCCAAATTGTCCAGTTGATAATGACATCGGCCACAGCGCCTGACCACTAATGATATCTTACTGTCCTATATGCATCTGCGTCTTCGAATGCTCAATGTGTGAGTTGTTTACACTCATAAATACCGGTGCCTAATCGGCTTAAATGATAAAAATCGATTTTAATAATACATTATTTACTCTGAAGGGTATATACTTACACATAAATTTCCATATTTAGTGGCAAGAAGAAAGTTTGTTGACAAAAAAGTACGGAAAATAATTTATTTTTATTTTTTATGCTTTAGCCATTTTTTTTTATGCCATCAGCTTCAGAGTCCACTGTACGCTCATTCCTACGTTAACGCATTCCTCTGTTCATTTGTTCCTCCCTGCATTCATTCGTACGTCTATCCCTCCATTCGTTCATTCCCCCCGCTCATTCTTCCGTCCGTTCATTTCTCCCTGTTCATTCCTTTCCCGTTCATTCTTCCCCCCGTTCATTCCTCCGTCCATTCATTCCTCCACTCCTTCATTCCTCTCCCCGTTCATTTCTCCACCCATTCACTCTTCCGCCCGTTCATTCCTCCACCCGTTCATTCATCCCCCGTTCGTTCCTCCACCCGTTTATTCATCCCTCATTCATTCCTCTCCCCATTCATTCATCCCCCGTTCGTTCCTCCACCCGTTCATTTATCCCCCGTTCATTCCTCTCCCCATTCATTCCTCCACCCGTTCATTCCTCCACCTCTTCATTCCTCTCCCCGTTCATTTCTCCACCCATTCACTCTTCCGCCCGTTCATTCCTCCACCCATTCATTCCTCCACCCGTTCATTCCTCCACCCATTCATTCCTCCAACCGTTCATTCCTCCGTCCATTCATTCCACCCCCGTTCATTCCTCCACCCGTTCATTCTTCCGTCCGTTCATTCTTCCAACCGTGCATTCATCCACCCATTCATTCCTGCCCCGATCATTCTTCTACCCGTTCATTCTACCCTCGACCCATTCATTCCTCTCCCCGTTCATTCATCCCCCGTTCATTCCTCTACCCATTCATTCTTCCACCCAATCATTCTTCCCCCCGTTCATTCTTCTACCCGTTCATTCATCCCTCATTCATTCCTGCCCGTTCATTCTACCCTCGACCCATTCATTCCTCTCCCCGTTCATTCATCCCCCGTTCATTCCTCTCCCCGTTCATTCCTCCACCCATTCATTCCTCTCCCCGTTCATTCCTCCACCCATTCATTCCTCCGCCCGTTCATTCCTCTCCCCGTTCATTCCACTCCCGTTCATTCCTCCGCCCGTTTATTCCTCCGCCCGTTCATTCATCCCCCGTTCATTCCTCCGTCCATTCATTCCTCCGCCCGTTCATTCCTCTACCCATTCATTCTTCCCCCATTCATTACTCCAACCGTTCATTCCTCCACCCATTCATTGCTCTCCCCGTTCATTCTTCCACCCATTCATTCTTCCGCCTGTTCGTTCCTCCGTCCATTCATTCCTCCGCCCGTTCATTCCTCTACCCATTCATTCTTCCCCCATTCATTCCTCCAACCGTTCATTCCTCCACCCATTCATTCCTCTCCCCGTTCATTCCACCCCCGTTCATTCCTCCGCCCGTTTATTCCTCCACCCATTCATTCCTCCACCCGTTCATTCATTCCCCGTTTATTCCTCCGTCCGTTCATTCCTCCCCGTTCATTCTTCCAACCGTGCATTCCTCCACCCATTCATTCTTCCCCCATTCATTACTCCACCCGTTCATTCCTCCACCCATTTATTCCTCCGCCCGTTCGTTCCGCCGTCCCTTCATTCCTTCCCGTTCATTCTTCCACCCATTCATTCTTCCGCCTGTTCGTTCCTCCGTCCATTCATTCCTCCGCCCGTTCATTGCTCTACCCATTCATTCTTCCACCCATTCATTCTTCCCCCGTTCATTCCACCCCCGTTCATTCCTCCACCCGTTCATTCTTCCGTCCGTTCATTCCTCCCCGTTCATTCTTCCAACCGTGCATTCAGCCACCCATTCATTCCTGCCCCGATCATTCTTCTACCCGTTCATTCTACCCTCGACCCATTCATTCATCCCCCGTTCATTCCTCTACCCATTCATTCTTCCACCCATTCATTCTTCCGCCTGTTCGTCCTCCGTCCCTTCATTCCTTCTCCGTTCATTTCTCCACCCGTTCTATCCGCCGTCCGTTCATTTCTCCCTCCATTCATTCCTTCGCCCGTTCGTTCCTCCGTACGTTCGCTCCTACACCCATTCATTCCTCCAAAAGTGCGTTCCTCTATCCACTCATTACTACGTCCATTAAAATTAATGGATGGAGAATGAATGGATGGAAGAGCGAACGGTTAGAGGAATGAACGGGGGGAGGAATGAATGAACGGGGGAAGAATGAATGGGTGGAAGAATGAATGGGTAGAGGAATGAACGGGCGACGGAATGAATGGACGGAGGAATGAACGGGCGGAGGAATGAATGGGTAGAGGAATAAACGGGCGGAGGAATGAACGGGGGTGGAATGAACGGGGAGGAATGAACGGGGGAAGAATGAATGGGTGGAAGAATGAATGGGTAGAGGAATGAACGGGCGGAGGAATGAATGGACGGAGGAATAAACGGGGGGTGGAATGAACGGGGAGAGGAATGAATGGGTGGAGGAGTGAACGGGGAGAGGAATGAACGGGCGGAGGAATGAATGGGTGGAGGAATGAACGGGGAGAGGAATGAATGGACGGAGGAATGAACGGGCGGAGGAATGAATGGGTGGAGGAATGAACGGGGAGAGGAATGAACGGGCGGAGGAATGAATGGACGGAAGAATGAACGGGTGGAGGAATGAACGAATGGAGGAATGAATGGGTGGAAGAATGAATGGGTGGAGGAATGAATGGGGTGGAATGAACGGGGAGAGGAATGAATGGGTGGAGGAATGAACGGGCGGAGGAATGAATGGGTGGAGGAATAAACGGGCGGAGGAATGAACGAGGGATGAATGAACGGGGAGAGGAATGAACGGGTGGAGGAATGAACGGGTGGAGGAATAAACGAGGGAAGAATGAATGGGTGGAAGAATGAATGGGTAGAGGAATGAACGGGGAGAGGAATGAACGGGCGGAGGAATGAATGGGTCGAGGGTAGAATGAACGGGGCAGGAATGAATGGGGGATGAATGAACGGACGTGTGGAGGGATGAATGGGTAGATGAATGAACGGTTTGAGGAATGAACGGGGCAGGAATGAACGGACGGAAAAATGAACGGGTGGAGGAATGAACGGGGGAAGAATGAATGGGTGGAAGAATGAATGGGTAGAGGAATGAACGGGCGGAGGAATGAATGGACGGAGGAATAAACGGGCGGAGGAATGAACGGGGGTGGAATGAACGGGGAGAGGAATGAATGGGTGGAGGAGTGAACGGGGAGAGGAATGAACGGGCGGAGGAATGAATGGGTGGAGGAATGAACGGGGAGAGGAATGAATGGACGGAGGAATGAACGGGTGGAGGAATGAACGGGTGAAGGAATGAATGGACGGAGGAATGAATGGGTGGAAGAGTGAATGGGTAGAGGAATGAACGGGTGGAGGAACGATCGGGGGAGGAATGAACGGGGGAAGAATGAACGGGCAGAAGAATGAATGGGTCAAGGGTAGAATGAACGGGCCGAAATTAATGGGGGATGAATGAACGGACGGAAAAATTAATGGGTGGTGGAATGAACGGGGAAGGAATGAATGGGGGATGAATGAACGGCTGGAGGAACGGACGGGTGGAGGGATGAATGGGGGAAGAATGAATGGGGGATGAATGAACGGGCGGAGGAATGAACGGGGGAAGAATGAACGGGGAGAGGAATGAACGGTTGGAGGAATGAACGGACGGAAAAATGAATAGTTGGAGGAATTGGACGGAGGAATGAATGGGTGGAGTAATGAACGGGTGGAGGAATGAACGGGTGGAGGAATGAACGGGCGGAAGAGTGAATGGGTGGAGGAATGAATGGACGGAGGAATGAATGGGTGGAAGAGTGAATGGGTAGAGGAATGAACGGGTGGAGGAACGATCGGGGGAGGAATGAACGGGGGAAGAATGAACGGGCAGAAGAATGAATGGGTCAAGGGTAGAATGAACGGGCCGAAATGAATGGGGGATGAATGAACGGGGCAAGAATGAACGGACGGAAAAATTAATGGGTGGTGGAATGAACGGGGAAGGATTGAAGGGACGGCGGAACAAACGGGCGGAAGAATGAATGGGTGGAGAATGAATGGGTGGAAGAATGAATGGGTAGAGGAATGAATGGGTAGAGGAATGAACGGGGAGAGGAATGAAGGGGTGGAGGAATGAATGGGGAGAGGAATGAACGGGGGATGAATGAATGGGTCAAGGGTAGAATGAACGGAACGAAATGAATGGGGGATGAATGAACGGGTAGAAGAATGAACGGGGCAGGAATGAACGGACGGAAAAATGAATGGGTGGAGGAATGAACGGGGAAGGAATGAAGGGACGGCGGAACGAACGGGCGGAAGAATGAATGGGTGGAGGAACGACAGGCGTAGGATTAAATGCACTGAGAAACGAACAAAAGGAGGAATGAAGGAAGGGAAGAATTAACGGATGTAGGAACGTTTGGGTGAAAAGTGTCGGCTTGTTGACAGTCCCTGGCCAAATCCGAAATCTCCCGAGAAGTGTGTCGTGACTCTTGGTGTTGTCCTAGTTATCTGAAACTTCATGCTATTTTTAAATATTTAGAATAGTTAAAATCTACATTTACATACATTATAATTAAGACAACGAAACTAATTCTCCACTTTTACTTATTTCCCTGCAGGTTGTCCGCCCACGACGAGTTCACATTGTCTGCGCTGCAACAGCGAGGGTTGCATCAAGTGTCCTGCCTATCTGATGACCGACACACGTCAGTGTGTGGACCAATGTCCCTCCGGCTACATCGATCAATGGTCGGCGCATACCGAATTTATGGGACGCGTCTGCGTCTCCACTGGTTACTCGGGTCCGCTGATGGCCGCTATAGCAGGACTAATAGGCGGTTTCGTGGTTTGTCTCACGCTACTAGCTGTCGCCATGATGTTGGTGCGACGACGACGTAGACGTAAATCCATCAAGCAAAAGTTGATCAACGAGAATACCATGGATCGCTCCGATTTTCTGCGACAACTCAACGAAATGCGTCCAAATGCCGAATATTTCTTAGCGATGCTCAACGATACGCGACGCCAAATACGCAAGTTGTATTTGTCAGGCGAAGTGGGCGCGGCGAATTCCTATCGGCCGATTGTGCGCGATCTTGCCAAAATACTGATACTGCTGAATCGACCAATCGAATTGATACCGGCGGCGCCGCACGACTGGAATCGTTTGTACACCTGGTCAGAGCAAGCATTGGAACGTTACAAGCCGCAAGTTGGACATTTGATAGATTTCTTTCAACCCTCCGGTGGTGGTGGTGGTCGCGGCAGCAGCGCTGTGGGCATTACTGATGACTTCGATGCGACATTCTTTCCACAAAAGAGTAACGTCTACCGGCAGAGCATGTTGGCGGGCACGGGTCAGCAAAAACTCCACATGTTCGGCTCGCTCATCAGCTTGCATGAATTCGAGGAACCGCGTCCATCCGATCCCTTCGGCAGCAGCTTCAACACACTCAAGAGTGGCAATCTGATATCGGATCTCAATGCGAGTTCATTATGGCTGGAAGATGAATTCTACAAATTGGGCTTTCGACCGCAGGACGAAATCACGACTGAGTTATAATGAATGTCTGCTGTGTGTTCTGTTTGTTGCGTTACGCAAGTGAATCATATACATACATATACATATACAATTGTGTTAGTTTTGTTTTAATTATTTTATATGGTTTAGCGTATATATACTTTATTTTATATTATGTAATGTAAATTTAATTAAAAAGTATTATTTTTTGTTTGTTAAAGTGTGTAGCTGCTTAAAATCTACTGATGCATACGTTGTATTTTGCTAATATATACATACACATACTTATTTAATCACAAATATTTACAAGAAATTTTTACAAATCACAAAATGTACAGTCGACGTCACAAATATGTAGTATAAAAGTATGCATTTTGTAAAAAAAAAAAAAAAAAAAAAAACAATTTTATTGCACACGCATGTTAGTGTTTTTCTTTAAATAAAATAGTTAAAAAAAAATATGAAAAATAATTATTATAATTAAAAGAAAGCACCAATGAACAAATGAAACAAAAACACAAATCGCCGCCCAGTTGCCGCCAAGCAGCGACTAAATTACGCATATACTTTGCTTCCATAAGCTATAAAGCTAAGCAATACATTCCTAGTTTCTAGTAAATGTTTGCAAATAGTGATAGATTTACATATATGTACATAATAATATAAATAAACTGAGATGCCTTATTTTACGAATAAGTTGAAAAATGTGAAACTATAAAAATGAACTAGTCAAAAAAAAAATAAATAAAAATACGAAAACAAAAACATAATCAACTTAAACTTAAGTTTTGTTAAGCTGAATTCAAATATGTTTAAAAATAAATTAATTTGAAAAATAAATAATTTTCTAAAAAGCATTATTTTAACTAAATATTTACGAAAGCTACTGCGAACAATAATTGCTTTACGCAGCAATTAAAAAAAAAATAAAAATAAAAAAATTATACAATAAAAATCACAAATAAAATAACATTTTGTTTTTATCTGTTAAATAAAGTGTGGAAATTATATTTTTCGTATGTTTGTTTAACGCCATATGTTGTGGAATACCAATAATGTAAAAAAATAATAATATTTTGTCGCAGTAAAAACGTAAATGAGAAATCAAAACGCAATTCATTAATTAATTATCCTCTTCATCGTCATCCTCATATTCGAGGTACGGTTCTATTTCCAATGTGCAAACAGGCTCTGTTTTCACTTCAAATTCGGCATATGCATCGCCATCTGCGCCATGTCACCCATCGTCCGTCAATTGTTTGAGGTGATCTTGCAAGGTTTCATGTTTCAAAAAGATCGACTCATCCAAAAACGTCTTCTCATTCACCAATTGTGCCAGCTCACCGGCATCATAACCAATCAACAATTTCAAATCACAATCAAACTTATAGGCGAAACGTTTGCCCGACACTTTCGATATCATATCACCATCGTAGTAATAACGCAATGCACGCGAAAGCTTTTCATAATTCATAGCCGGCTTATTCTTCTTAATGCCCCACAGGCGTGCTACACACTCTGGATCGATGAGCTTGAATTCGCCATCGGCGCCAACCCATTGTATGATGTTGCGATGTTCACGATCGGTTAAAATTTCCAGTAGAAATTGCCAAAGCTGCACTTGGCCATTGTTGCCGGAACCGACGCCATAACTATTGCCAATAACACTATTACCGCTGGTGTTGCTGTTGCTGAGTATGGTTTGTGTTGGCGAACCATCCAATGGCACTACCGGTGCTGTAAGCATATTATTGCGATTATTAATAAATAATTTTTATGAAAAATGTGTTTTACTTGCATTTCTTACAGTAGGTTTTTGTTGCGCTTACGCTTGTTTTGCGCATTATTTTTAATTCTTTTGTTGGTGCTGTTATTGTAACACCACCACTGGTACTTGGTTTAGTACCACTCGTGGTGCTACCGCGATCTTCAGGTACCTTATGTACAACTGAGACAAATTTACATTCTTTAAGCAATTGCAAATGTGTCCAGAAGACATTACCCGGATCTTTGGGTAATTTGCGTCGAAATTCCTCATGTGTTAGTGCACAAAGCTCCTTCCCATTCATGTTCCAGTCACTCAAGCTGACACCGCTCTGAAACGTTAATGAAATGATTAATAAAAATCACTAAATATAGAGAAGACTTATGGATACTTTCTTTTACTTAGTGTAGTTGTATATGTATGATTGGTTTTTTGTTTTTTTTTTTGTGATGAAAATACACTTAGGCTTATGTTGTGCAAAAGATGAGTGATGGATTCCAAATCATTATACAGCAGAAGTATACACATCCATTAGATGTTACACCTTTCTAGAAGTCAAGTGAAGTGAAGTCTTCTCCTCTTTTTGGTGCTGTGCGTCTTAATATTGAGCTTCAAATCACCACCGAACGGCTGATGCATTTTATGAAAAACTTCATCAGGCCGTGAGAAAACACTCGGAGGTTTGACCGCATTAGGAAAAATTATTAATTATTAAATAAAAATAATTTTATACGGACGAGAGCTGCGATCTCCTTTCACATAGTGGTACAAAAAGTATACGTTAGTGAAACGTAGGGAGATTTATACCCCTTCAATGATTGAAGCACAACAGCGCACTCAATAATATTTTTTTATTTTTTTTTTTTCAACTTTTTGTATCAACTAAAAAAATGCTGTTTAGCCGCACTAGATTACACACTTAATTATAGCGCTTACGTTGAACGGCAAAGCACTTTTTATGCGTAAAAATATGGTAAAGCAGTGTTAAAGTGAAATACTGCTAAATACAAGTATTTTCCGATCGACGGAAAATCTCAGGGCAGTGGTTTTATGGAAAACGTAAAACATTGTCGGAATTCGCAAATAACAAATAGAATAATTTGTTTTAATTTCAAACCTAATTGTGCAAATAATTATTGTAAATATGTAAATATACTTTTGAAATGAACGGCATACTTATAGTGCGAGTGACTTATTTCCAATTCTGTATAAGTTATTTCTATTAGATTTCTACCACTTACCAACTCAAATTGTCTTACAGCCCATTGAAACCAGTGCTTCACCTGCACAGTTGTCCACTCATTGGGATCTTCTGGTATTTTAAGACGCACTTGTTCCTTCTTAAATTTATTGTCTAAAACCCAATTGAGGCAAGGTTTTTCTTCAGAGTCCTCGCTCTTATCGGCATTTTTGTTGCTCGCTTCCTCAGCGGCTAAAGCAGCTGCAATTGAAACACATTTGTGATTACTGAAAAACAGTTTTAAAGATTAATAATCATAATAATTACCCAATGCCGCCTCCGTTGGCTTTAGCACATCAACAATATTTATGTGTTGTTCTGCTGTTTGTATTTGTACATTTATCTGTACAAGTCCTTCACCCTTTACACATTGATCAACAAGATTTTTATGGGGTTCCAGCTGTCACATGTAAAAGTAAGACAATTCTTCAATTATAGAATCACAAATCAAAACCACAATGCATATTCTAACCTCTTGTGTGTCTTGTAGATAAAATTTGTAACCCTTCAAATTCATGCCGATCTTCTTTTCAGCCAGCTTTCTGCAATTAATGGGGTAGCAAAATTAATAAAAACCGAAAGTTTTTTATAAATCTACACTACAGCAGGAAGTGCGCACTTCCGCCGCATACTCACTGCAATGTTCGCAAAGGCTCACGTATGTCCATATGCAGAATGATGACATCGTCGGGCTCATTTTCATCCACTTCTTGGTCGTCCAGATATAAATTGTGTTGAAACATTTCGTTTGTCATAATGCTATCTGTTAATTGTAAATTTTTTAATAGTTGCTGAAGTCCCGTTATTGCTTTTGCATGTTCTCACCCAAATCTGTGTTATCCAGTTTGTATTCTTCGGTTAAATGCGACAAATCATCTGTTTCCATTCTATACCCCTCAATGCTGGTTAATACTTCGCCGTCGTTGAAACTTAAATATTTGCACTTTTTATTTATTTATTATCCATTTTATTTGAGAAAGACTGAAGAATAGCAAACAATTGATGCACTTTTTCCAATAGTTGTAAAATGTCAAAACGGTGCATGTGTCAAATAACGGAGCCGAACGCTTCATGCGAGGGTTGCATTTGGTTGGCACTGTGGAAGTACTATTTTTAATAATTTTAAAATAAATGAATAATTTGGGAAATGGAAATTTATCGTTGTGTAGAATTGAAAATAATATACTTTTTAATAAACATAATAAATGGTAAATAGTTGAAGAGACTAAATATTTGGAGCAATAATTTAATCACATATTTAAGTTGACAAAGCAAGCCGCGACTTGGTAATGCGTTCGCAAATATGTGTAATGCTTGCCTGACATTAGGGCAGGTTGTAATATTGAAATACTTATTACTTTTGCATTATTGTAGATTTTATTTAAAAACAATATTAAAATATGAATTTTAGTATGGAAAATTGTTTCATTTTGTAAAATTATAACAATATTATAATGTTAATGTTTAATATATAATAAACTTATTTACAGAATCATTGACAAAACTATTCAAACATCGTGATTCAGCAAAATTACTTTTGCGAGGTTATGTTTCTTATTTTATTTATTGACGGTACATATGTAGATATACAAACATATTACATTTTGATACCAACACGAATATCCTTGTTAATTTATTATTTTATTTATGAAGCGACCTAATTATAATTTGTAATAAAATATCCTGACAAAAAAATAAAGGAAATTAAAAAATAACGATTTGTTTTTCAATATAAGCTCCGTTTAGCTTGATGGACTTGACTCAATGATGCTCCAACTTTTACAACCTTTCTGGGGGTCTTCGGCACCAAATCTGCAGAATGTGGTTGGTAGGGCAATAGTGTGTAGCCAAATTGGACCAATATGGTCGCAATTTGTATGAAATTCAACTTCGAATCGCGCAATTAGAGCTCTGTAATATTTGGTTTACTTTTTTACACCGTATATATCGGTTAACCAACTTTGAAAGTGTTCGATGCAGTACCTGCTGGTCGAAGCCGAGGAATAGCTCCACATCTGGACCTGGCTTCCCTTGGTATTACCACTTGGTGCCATACTGCCAAGAGGAAGAACGAATTGCTGTTGTAAACTCGGCTATAACCGCGTAAGCGTTGCCTACGCCAGATAAGAAGAAGAAAATATATCGAAAGAATGCAAAAACTTCATATGTATATCCGTTTCGTCCTTGAATGATTGAGAGAATCTATGTAGTTTAGCGAATTCTCACTTCAAGCAAGTGTAATTGCTAGAAATAATTGTTCTTTATCTTCGTATTGCTGTCCTTCTTAATAAACTTTCCATAGAGACCAACTCCAAACGCTTTGAAATATGATAAGATCCGGAGAATATGGTGGCCAAGTCATGCTATTTACGTTTTGACTCGAAATAATTGACTTAACTAATCGAGTGTTATGAGCCGAGACATTATCTTGTTGAAAAATGCATGGGATAAATCTGCAGAAATCTTTTGATTATAGTAAAACTGACTCCAATGTTATTTTGAAGCGCTCACCGTCCATTTTATGATCAATAATAATAAAAGAAATTGTTCTATAACCATTCCTACCACTTTGATGGCGGCTTAAACACACGACTAGTATTGGAAGTCATCGGGTCCCTCTAAATTAAAATGTTTTTCATCACTACAACAACTGAACACCGATCATTGAGTCGAGTGTCAAAATGAACACTCCAAGACATGTACTCTTCCACAAATTGAAGCCGTTTTTCTTGGCGTATGGTATTCCGAAGTGGATTTCTAAAGATGTTTTGTATTTCTGGTTGTACGTGGAACGGTGTTTACTCTGATTAATTCACTGATTTTAGATGCCGACTTACTAGAATTACAACCAATTCTAACAATTTTATAATCAATCGCCGTGCCCTTTATTTGTTTGACAATATTTCTATTCAATAGTCCTTGTGAGTGAAAGAAGTCTATTTTTAAGCGTTTCAATCAGCTCAAAACATTTGTTTTTCCTATTTGTGCTTCAAATGTTGCAAAAAAAAAAAATAGATTTCTTAATATTAAATTTTTATTAATGAAAATAATTGGTCCTTTTTACACAAGAAAAAAAATTGTAAGGGCGTCTAATTCAATGACCAACTGAAAACGCATGTGGATTCTTCGAGGTTTCTAAAGTTTTCGCATGCACAGTTAAGGTTGCACAAGCCAAGCAACTATGGGCAGTTTTTTTATCGAACAAAGTTTGAACTTTCATAAGAGAGAGGTTTCGTTCAACTAAAACATACCCGGTAGTAAATATAACGGGTCCGTTAAGGTTAAAAGTTAAATGGATGCGTCCAACCTATAACCAACAGTGTAGTTGAAATCGATCTAGCAATTACCACAGCTTCCACATACTATATATAATGATTTTTGTTATTCACGTCGATTTTACGCCGAATATACGGGACGGAATATGTGTGTAAATGAGAGTAAAAAATGTTCGGTTACACTCGATCTTAGCCCTTCCTTACTTGTTTTTCTTACGATAGTGATGACATCTGGCAGTGAGGCCAAGTGAGTACGTAATAAATATATGTATATACTATATACAAGATCCAAACTTTCTCTTCTAAGAATAGTTTAATCTTCACATAAAATTATATATAATACTATGTAAGCATACACCATATATTTTAGGGGTTGTACCAGAAAATTTTGTTTTATCTACTCTCATAGAGGATCGCAAAGTACCTGCATAGAGGATCGCAAAGGCCTGCAGGTCTACCAGACCCACCTAACCTAACTCTCATGGAGTAGATCATCTCAACGTCTTTCTGACTGTGAATACAACGGGCCATACAGTAAAAAGGCATATCTGCTTGTCGGAAGATATACCCTCAACTATCCTACATTAAAAAAGTACCTCAGCATTTTGTTTACTTAAATCTTCATTTAAAGAAATTTGAGCTTTTATCTCAAAAATAATTTCGATATATTTTGATGTCCGGTGCTCCTAATAAAAATACATCAACCTAAATACATATTTCATAATATAAAAGAATAAATAATAAATTATTATTTAAATATTTTCGAAAACCTTTCTTTGAATTATTAAAAAGTTTAGAATATCTATTATGAATAAGCTTCTTTATAGTATTTTTGAAAAAATTTAAATTTGGGAATACAAATACATTGCAGAAAATAATTTATCGTAATTTCGTTTAAAATAATGTTTAATCACTCACAATATTAAAAGAAAAAAATGCCAATTCTGTGTAATTACTTTTTCTTTGAAAAAGTTTAATACATTTGTTTGGCAATTATTTCTAATATATTGCTTTAGGACACGTTTGAAATAATGAAATGATACCCTTTAAGTTAGCGAAATAAAAATAAAAAATAATATAATAAAAATATAAATAAATATATGGCAAGCGTTGCCAAATGAAAGCACTTAATTTGTACATATGAATGTGACTTTGCCAGTTTGGGGCGCCGGGCGTATAAATGTGACACCCTGAGCTGACTCACTTTGCATGCGAATTGCCACAGGCTGGCGTTGCCATTAGTGGGTGGGTCAGCGCCATTAATAGAAACAATAATAAATTAATATTAATAAACAAATTGCTTCAGGGAATTGTGAGGCGATCAAGTGAGGTGGCATTTTGACGGATCTATGTAAATCTTCGATTAGATATTTCATATACGAGTATACAAATGTATATATGCACGAACTATTAAAATAGAAATGAGCGTCTAGTATTACAGTATATTTTTGAAATAATGATATGTTACAATCAAATATTGTATTCACAAAGCATCGTTCAAGTAAAATGTGTCACTTCGCAGTTGACAGCCAGTTTGACACTTTGCTATAGTATTCACGCCTTCTGGCATTAATTACGAATAAATAAACCCATATCAGCTTTGTAACAACAACAACTATTTAATTTGCATATTCCCTTATACTTATAAATTATTTAATTCAGTGTCTATGGCTATCAGTAGCAATGAACGATTAATATTTAATGAGCCATAAGCATACTTTATGAACCAGAGAAACAATAATTTTCTGCTGGTGGATTTACTGATAAGCGCTACATTGTCTATATACTCCCACCCTTTTTAATTACACACAAATAGTCTTGCATTCTTGCTACAACTGTAAACATTGCATGCATATCCCCGCCTTGCATACTCAAAATGGTCAGTGTGTCAGTGGTGTTTTCTGCAAGAGATCTCAATGCTTTCCTACAACTAATAAAGACCGTCAATTGTGTTTGGGGCATATACATAAGTATATCGCGACTTTTTTAAATACATAATACATATGCACATACATATGTAATCGTAAATGCACTCATATTCATAAGTTCGTGTATTTTAATTTGCCGGTCGGCAGCCTTTTATGTCAACTTTTGTCTTCGCACAACACTTCGCTTTTACCGAACAAATGTCATAGGCATCAACAGCGTTTGTCGCGCTATATTGCATTCAACAAGTGTGAATAAGAGGACACGTACACTTCTTATATAACATTTTACAGCTGCTCTCTAAAAAATAGCAGCTCAGTGAGGAAAATCCTGAGAAATTTTCTTTTTCTTTCTCACTTTAAAATCATTCTGTTAATTGTAAACAATTGTTTAATTACAAAGAAAGATTTTCCTCGATTTTTTCTGTTGTTTATGATGTCAGGATCACATATGTATGTCAAACGTAGCCCAAAATTGTAATGGTCGAAACTGTCCTACCCTTTAGTTTTTTCATTCTTTACCTCTTCAAGTCCCATAATACAAACTGGCGCAGAATTTAACTGACATCAACGATGAATGTAGTGCCTGAACAACGTTTCGTCCTATCACATATCAGAAGCTACAGGACTGTTTTGAAGTTAAGATTTAGTTTTCTTTGCGACATTGTGATATGATGACTATATACAAGATTTTTCATATCAAATAATCTGAAATCACTTTAACTATAACATGAGGAGGTATCAAAACAGATATGTAAATTGAAATACATGGGACTTTTTCATAAGTTCGATGACGGGTCAACAGATAATTCTTTTAGAAAACATGTAAGAAGATATTATACTCTCGCAATTTATTGATGCAATTTTATCAAGATAAAACACAAACCAAATATTTGGCACAAAGTCCAATAGAATAACGAAAATCATCATATATAGTATATGAGGGCTGATGTACATTCATGATGTAATTCCTGAACCGATTTTACAATTTTTCACCACCAAGGTACACTATATCCAAGACTATACGCTCACTTAAATTTGAAAAACTATCTTTCATATTAACCGATATTTGCGGAATAAAGCCCACCGTATTTTTTAAAAACGTATAATTATGTACTAGTATATGTGAGCTTGGGGAAGTTATGACACGGTTTTAATAATTTTTGGAACAAAGACACAATATTAGAAGAAAATAATTTCCGCTGAATTAAATTAAAATATCTGAGAGATTTACTGATATTTTCGGTGAAAAATTGCTCTTTGGCGCTGAGTTCTTCATGTTCGATAGCCGGGGCCTTGAAAAGTTATACTCCGATTTCGGCAATTGTTCCACAAGTGAAGCCATATATGATATACAGTATTTGTGAACAATTTTATTTCGCTATCTTCATCGGGTCCTTATGTAGTCTTTCTGATGTTTTCCGGTAGTGAGCTAACACACATTTAGTAGTTTTCAACCTAACCATTGTATGGGAGGTGGGCGTGGTTATTATCCGATTATATCAATTTTTATGGTGTGTAATGGGATACGTAAGGAAAACGACTGTGGGAATTTTAGTTTATATAGCTTTATTGGTTTGCAAGATATTCGTTAAAAACTTATTTAAGGGCGGAGCCACGCCCACTTTTCCCCAAAAAAAATATAGATATGCCCCTTCCTAGTGCGATTCCTTATGCCAAATTTTACTATTATAGCTTTATTATTGACTTAGTTATGGCACTTTATAAGTTTTCGATTTTCGCCATTTTGTGGGAGTGGCAGAGGTCTGATTTCGCCCATTTTCAATACCAACCTCCTCTTGGTGTCAATATATGTACCAAGTTTCGTCAAGATATCTTAATTTTTACAGAAGTTATACTTTGCACGGACAGACAGACGGATTTTTTGTAGTAAGAGGCGTAATCTTCGGTTAAAAAAAAAACGAAATTATTTATTAATTAATAAATTAATATTTATTTAATAATAGATCTGCGCTACTTTTTCTTTAAATAAATACTGCTATTGCCAACAGCGTCACTGTTCATACATAATTGCATTTGTGGCTAAAAAGAAAAGCTTGTAACTGTACTTCGCCCATTTCAGAGACATTTATCTATTACAATAAGTGACTTTTTTATCTGCATAGGTACTTCGATGAATAGTGTTTGTCTTTCATTACGATAACAACAAATACTCAAATACGACAGTTGTTGTCAGTTGTCTCAAGTGTTTATTTTAGCATTTTGCAATTTTAGTTCACACAGTTGCATTTACGAACCGATTGCTTACTTTTTTCTTGAGCTTTATTTGTCTTTTGTGTTGTGTATACTAATGACTTATTTAAATTCTTGAAATTGGCGAACAAATGGACATACAGAGATCAATATGTAACCAACGTTTTGTGGTAGTGAATTTAGATGGACTAGAGATTTCTTCTAGCTCATTTTGTGCCAAATATGGTATAAAACTATAGTAAAGGCCCACGATAAATTCAATTCTGGGTACGTAGTCGTTAATTAATTTAAGATTAATTCTAAGACTATAGTTCCGTCCGACTTTATATCGTCTTCTACACTTAAACTATGACGTTAAAAACAAGGGTCAGAGGTCAATTCAAATCTTAAACTTGAAATCATGTTATGACGTCCTTGTACATTAATTTTAAACACCTCAGAATTGTTGATGGATTACATTGGGAATCCCTACAGTTTCTTTAAATGAAATGCATTCAAGGAATAAGTAATCTGTCGAAAGCTTCCTATGTAAAATCTTCCCGCAAGTTCGGACGGAATTCAGCAACACCTTACTTGTTTATTATTGAAGTTGCACTCGAAACCCGAGAGAGTGACTATTGTCTTATATAAATATTGATCGAAACGCGGGAAGACAACGCAGTGAATGTTGCGTTTCTGCGTTGATGGCATCATCATTGCGGTTCTTTGTCAAATATTTATGTATACATACTGTCAACTTGCGGTCTACAAAGTAGAAATATGTACAGTAAGGTATGGCGAATGGCTTCGCGGAATTGAATTTGAACATTTTCTAACATTTATTTTCTACGGTGATTTAACGGCGTTTAGTCATCTCACCACAAATATTTTGTTTTTTTTCTTCATTGTCAATTGCTTGCTGTGCATTTTTTTATTTATTCTTCGCTGATAATTTTCTCCAAAGCGTCATACCGTTTGTCATACGGTAATGTTGTCAGTTACGAAATTGTATTAAACAGCTCATTTCAATGCTACTAGCTTATTGCCATTATTATTTGAACAGCTTGTAAGCCGTGATGACTGTATGCCAATGATGTGCCATCGGTGAATAGATTTGGGGAAGTACAGTGAAGACTGGTTAGCTACAAACCGCATCAAATTTTGTTTGATGAATTTTCATGATATCGAAACATGTTGCACAAGGGTATATTAAAACTAAACGAGTTGGGTCCATCCATCCGTACAACTAGGTACACATATATATACCTTGGTACTGTGGGACGGTTGCTATTGCAAATGAAAGAAATCGGACCATTGCCACGCCCACAAAATGACGTTAACCGAAAAACTATCAAGTGCTTTAAAAATCTTCGAAATCGGACTATAAGTTTTCGAGGCCCCGGATATGTTCATGTTCAATATGAAGACTTCAGGGTTAATGGATAATTTTTTAACGAAAATACCGGTAAATCTCTCAAATATTTTTAATAAATTCAGAGAGAATCTTTTTCTTAAACCAATGTGTCTCTGTGCCAAAAATGGGTGCAATCAATTCATAACTTCCCCTAGCTCCCATATACCTAATATTAGTGTTTTCAACATCTGGTGGGATTTATACCGTATATATTGGTTGATATGAGACAGCTTAGCAAAATTAAGTCATGTAGTCTTGGATATAATGTAGCTTGGTGGTAAAAATATATGAAATCACTTCAGTAATTACCCTAGTCTTCATATACCATATATAATGATTTTCGTTATTCTAGTGGACTTTAAGCCGAATATGTGTGTCAATGGGTAATATCTATAAAATGATAAAATATAAGAAATACTCATGGCGAAGATATATAACTGAACTCACGACCTCTGAATGATCTGTCGAAACTAAGCACTGGTCATTTATTTATGTCATACTTAAGTGGGGTTTACTGTACTTAATTTTGCATATATATGTATAGTCATGCAAATGTACGTGAATCATATTGCGGCTTCATAATTGTAATATTTTTTTTGAAGATCGTGCAGCGACTTTCTCACGCCGAAGTTAACATTTGTATTTTTCAGCAACTCAAATATAATTTTCAAAATGACATCACACCAGTATACGTCGTAGGTATTGGATTAAACCATAATTTTGTGGAGATTGAGTCATAAGTAAAAAAAAAAGTAATTTCTACGCTTTTCAAAATTAGCAACCAAAATCGAAATGTTTGGCTTTCACACATGTATAAAAAAAGTTGCTCATACGCCGGATAGGTCAGATATACATATAGTACAGGGTGCTCTAGTTTCTAAGTCAGTCTGTAAATATTGGTTAATTTTATATTTCATTTATTTTTATTTAATTTTAAAATATTTTGGACTGTTTTGTGATCAAAATTATTAAATTTATTATTTTCAATGTATGAATAGCACTCAATTATGCCATATCCTTAATAATCACAAATTTAGCAAATTAAGTATTAATTAAGTAAACTGTGTCAGGAAGTATTTTACCGTTGTAGATGGAAGTGTGTCTGTGTGCAAGTAAGGAAGAGCTAAGTTCGGGTGTAACCGAACATTTTATACTCTCGCAATTTATTTATTTGACTTTATTAATATTATATAATACACAATTTGACCCACATATTCGTCATATATATTGTATAAAGTCCATTGAAAGTTGGAAACCATAATATTAGGTTAGAAGTACCGAGGTCCTCATGTTCGATATATGGGGCCTTGACAACCTATGGTCCGATTTCGGTGATTTTTAGAATGGGGCTGCCACACTATAAACGTAGTATTTGTGCAAAGTTCTGCATCGATATCTTTACTAGTGCTTACTTTATATATTGTAATGTAGACGATTCAAATCGTCTTCAAAGTTCTGGTATATAGGAAGTAGGCGTGCTTGTGAAGCAATTTTGCCTATTTTCACAACGTATCATTGGGATGTAAGGAAACTATTACAAACCAAGTTTCATTGGAATCGGTCGAGTAGTTCCTGAGATATGGTTTTTGACCCATAAGTGAGCGGTGCCACGCCCATTTTCCATTTTGTAAAAAATCTGAGTGCAGCTTCCATCTGCCATTTCTTATGTGAAATTTAGTGTTTCTGACGTTTTTCGTTAGTGAGTTAACCTACTTTTAGTAATTTTCAACCTAACTTTTGTATGGGAGGAAGGCGTGGTTATGATCCGATTTCTTTCATTTTCGGACTGTATTAGGATGTGGCTACAAAAAACGACTGCAGAAAGTTTGGTTTATATAGCTCTATTGGTTTGCGAGATATGTACAAAAAATTTAGTAGGGGGAGGGGCCACGCCCACTTCCCCAAAAAAATTACATCCACATATGCCCCTTCCTAGTGCGATCGGTTTTCACCATTTTGTGGGCGTGGCAGTGGTCCGATTACGCCCATACCTTATGGTGCCAAGGAACACGTGTTCCAAGTTTCTTTAAGATATCTCAATTTTTACTCAAGTTACAGTTTGCACGGACGGACAGACAGACATTCGGATTTGAACTTTTCTCGTCACCCTGATCATTTTGATATATATAATCCTATATCTAACTCGTTTAGTTTTAGGACTTACAACCAACCGTTATGTGGACAAAACTATAATACTCTCGTAGCAACTTTGTTGCGAGAGTATAAAAATGCCAGGACTCATACTCAAGGACAAAATCAGCTGACCAACGGCTGCACAAGTGTTTAACTGGTCTACAAACATACTAAAGCTGGCGCGTGAAAGTGGAACGAAAAAGGATTAGTTAAATTGTCTAATGCCCCCCAAAGGCACTTAACCAACACAAAGGGGCGCGGGTGGCGTGCGAAATGCAAATGAAAAGTAGAAACTGCCAGCGAACAACACGAATAAAAACTAGAAAAAAGTTAACGCAATGACAACCGAATGGGAGCTGAATTTATGGTTTGACCCACAAATGACCTACATAAATACATTTGCTAAAGGATGTGGAAGTGAAGCGTGTTAGTTAATTAATACAAATAGGAACTTGAAATATTCACCGAAATTCATAAAACGATAGGTGAGTTGATTAATGCGAAATTGTGGCGAATTTCGAATGTGAGCCGACATGCAAGCGAAGTCTTGCGAAAAGGATGACACCAAGCAAAGGAAAAAAAGAAACATATGGAAAAATTTTCAGCTGTCGCTTATCAGCTAAGTGCCGAGCGTACAATAAATTTTGGCTGACCTATTTTCACTGTCGCGTTCTCAGTCAAAACACACAAAATACATTCATTCACTCATTTATACATTTCGGTGCCGTGTTGGGCGGAAAATTCGAGTGAGTTTCAACGAACCGTATGAAGCGGCGGTTTTGGCGACGTTGACATTGTCGCCATGAAAACTCGAGTCAATGTAAACATTTGTTATTAAATAAATATATATGTATGTGTGGGTTTATATATACTTCAACTATTTTATGTATTTATATGTAAGCACATTTGTATTTTCTTAACCGTCATTCTACATATCCTGTCAACTTTTTATATGTTTGCTCTACTTAGTTGCCTGTAATACCATATAAAAGCTCCCAGTGGAATTGTGCTAGCGCTTGCCTTACACTAGTACTTAATATCGATTGAATTATTGCGGGAAACTAAGGACGCGTGCCATATATGGCGGATACATTAAAATATTTCGGTAAACACAATAAAATGCTGCTTGTAGCCTTTGTGTTGTTGCCTTGCCTTTGGCATGTTAATCTTAGCATCAACTGGTGCCACTACGACTGCACATTATGCTGATGAGACGACCAAAATAGAAGCATTTCCTGTGCTGTACTGCTGGATTATTATCATATTGAAAAGTTTTTGATAAGACGAAGTTATTTTGCAAAATTATTGAAGCATGTATTTTGTGGTCATATTTATGCGGATTCAAGTGAAGTTCTGTTTGATTATGTTAGGAATTTAAAAACATTTCTCTTTGAAGTCCAAATTGGATTGAAATACAAAATAATGTGTTATCTTATACTAACTTTCGATACATTTTTAATGGGTCTCGATCGAGATGTAATTTAGTTCCGACATCAATTTTTTTGAAGATATCAAGGTACTCTTGGAGAGTAATGGTTTTTCGAATTTAGGAGACAAGAAAAAGTCAAAGCAAGCCAAATCTTACCTACGAGTCTTTTGGTGTGAGAACTAAGCACATTATAAAGGGTTTTTGAAAAAGAAATCAAACGCACATAACTTAATGTTATGGCAAAGACTTTAGCTTTATTATCAACACAAGGGTTTGCCATAATGTTTTAAAAATGAGGTGTCCTCTTCTTCTTCTTGACTGGCGTAGACACTGCTTACGCGGTTATAGCCGAGTCCAAAACAGCGCGCCACGTATCCCTCCTTCTGGCAGTTTGGCGCCAATTGGTTATACCAAGCGAAGCGGAGGTCTCCCTCTTCCTCGGCTTCCACCAGCGGGTACTGCATCGAATACTTTCAGAGCTGGAGCACCTTCATCCATTCGAACAACATGCCCTAGCCAGCGTAGCCGCTGTTTTTTTATTCGCTGAACTATGTCAATGTCGTCATACAGCTCATCGTTTCATCGTCTGCGGTATTCGCCGTTGCCAATGTTTAAGGGACCATAAATCTTCCGCAAAACCTTTCTCTCGAAAACTCCTAGTGCCGTCTCATCGGATGTTGACATCGTCCACGCTTCTGCACCTTAAAGTAGGACGGGAATGATGAGGGACTTGTAGAGTTTGGTTTTTGTTCGTCGAGAGAGGACTTTACTTTTCAATTGCCTACTTAGTCCATAGTAGCACCTGTTGGCAAGAGTGATTCTGCGTTGGATTTCCAGGCTGACATTGTTATTGCTGTTAATGCTGGTTCCCAGGTAGACGAAATTATCTACAACTTCAAAGTTATGACTGTCAACAGTGAGCCAAGACTCGAGTGCGCTGACTGTTTGTTTGATGACAGGAGATTTTTCGTTTTGTCCTCGTTCACCACCAGACCCATACGCTTCGCTTCCTTATCCAGTCTGGAAAAAAAGCAGAACTAACGGGTGTCCGGGGGTCCAATTTTCGACCACTTTTTGCAGCAATTAGAGGCGTAGGTAAAAAATATACCTTGTTCCGGAGCATGTTTGTGCATTAAGTAACGACAAATCGAACTGAGTATAAATCAGGTGACAGCTGTCAGGAAAACCTACCATTGCCATTGAAAACCACAATAAAAAATCTTAAATAAAAAAAAACACAAAAAGTTTGTTAGTTAACTAGGTAATTGAGTACGAAATGTGTTGTTGATTGAACTTTATAAATTTAATTGAGTAAGGAGTGTGTAGAAGGCAGAACTAGTTCTAGTGATTGGATTTAGAATTTCCATCAAAGTTTTATAGACCAATTTTTGAAGATTTCAGTTATAATTATATGTATCTCTCTTTCTTTATCTTATAGTATATATTTGACTGAATCCCATGCGTATAAATTATTTAGATTCATCTTTGTAGACTGTAGTCGTATTTTTAGTATTATTTCTTAGCTTTTTGTGAGATTTTATTTCTAAACTGCCAACCAAAGGACTTTATATCATTTATAAAGCTAAGTACAATACTAAGGGTGACCAATATCCGTTAGTTTTAAGTTTCTGATGGAATCTTTCTTCTTTCTTTATAAGAAGCAAGACTCGAGCATCTAGAGAGTTTGGTTTAATTTAATTTTTTAGGTCTACTTTAGAATAGAACCTCACATATTGATTTAAAACCAAAATTAATTTTATTATTTTGTTATTTTTATACTCTCGCAATACGTTGCACAGAGAGTAGTTAAATCTCGCAAAGATAATGCTATATAAAGCAAACTGACTAAACACATTTCCATTTAGCACTGCATCATACACCATAAAAATAGTTGAAATCGGATAAAAATCGCGCCCACCTCTCATACAAAGGTTATATTGAAAATGACTAAAATTTGCTGTAACTCACTAATAAAAAACAACAGAAACCGTATATTTTATGGTAAATATGATACGAAAAGCTGCACTAAAATTGGTATTAAGAATATAGTCGTGCGTGGCGCCGCCAATTTACGGGTCAAAAACCATATTTCAGAAACTACACGACCGATCTCAATAAAATGTAGTACATAATATTATGTACTAAAGGTGTCTCAGCACCAAGAATGTTTAAACTCGGGTCATAACTCCCTTGGGACCTAATTATATGTTTTCCAAACATAAGGTGCGCTTTATACCGCACATATCGGTTAGTATATGAGATATCTTAGCAAAATTAAGGGAACGTATAACTTTGGATATAGTGTAGCTTGGTGGCCAAAGGAGTTTATATATATTTATAAAGGTTTTCGTTACTCTAGTGGACTTTATGCCGAATATACGGGTCAAATTGTGTCCTATCTTAATAAAACTGGTCTACAACTTTGCTTCCGCCGTTTTTTTTTGTAAATTTAAGGCTTTTTTTGTATAAAAACGGTTACAAAAATGTTATTCAAAATATTGGCCGTCTAGTACTTTTGACCATCTTTCTGGCAACATGCGTATACCGTGCAAATGGCTCAAAAAGTGACATTTTCAGTTGAGAATAAGTTTGGGATGCAAACAGATCTCTACAAATATTTTTGTTGGGTTAATGTCGACACAAATGTAAAAAATCGATATAAAACGATTTAATCGATTTAATCGACCAGTGCTTGACCCTAAAGACATCTATCAACGGCGGAGGCAAAGTTGTAGACCTAAATAAAATGCGGGAGTATAAAATGTTCGGTTACACTCGAACTTAGCCAATCCTTACTTGTTTTTAATAATTTTGATAAAAATGATACTCATTAGTTTAAAATCATAATTAGTACTAATCCAAGTTCATATTTTGTATATGTCCAGAGCAAATGTGTCAACCCCCTACAAATCATATTTCTGTTCAAAATGTTAAAAATTAAAACATAAGTATCTACCTGCACTCCAAAGCTTAACATAAAATGTTATCTTATCAGTGACTAACATAGCGCCTCACCGCCCGTTATGTTAATCGACAGATAACAGACTCGGAACTCTGCATGAGTACGCGCTCTGTTAAGCGGTCATCAACATGCTCATATGCGCTGCACCAAGCGATGATGTCATTAAATGAGGAAGCCCTCAACACCAGCCACTAACCAAACAGAGGTTGGCCGTTTAGCAAAAAGCAGCGCTGCCAGCGCGCAAATGTAAATAACACCAAAGCGCTTCGTGCAGAGGTGTGTACGCGCGCAAGCATACGTCATCGTCGTACTGCGAAAGTGGGGCCGTGAACAGCTGTTCGCTTATCGCCTGCTGTCGACTGGCAGACAACACGACCAAGCGCCAACATTAACAGCGCTCACGGAGAGAGCGCCAATAGAGCAGCGCAGCGCTGGTGGTTATTGCTGCGCAGCGCGGCACGAATGCGCTCATATTCTCGGCTCTGCAGCATTGCGCGACGTGTGCCGGTGACTGCGTTGAGTAGCGATTCCGCTTTGAATTTCATTCAGTCTGCAAAAGTATCTACAGCGTTTCGGTTGTGTTTCAGCGGCGCAGCTAACGTATTCGGAAGCACCATTTCGTAGTGTTGTAGTAGCAAACAAAATTATAATTGACGCGCGTTCAAAATTCTTTTTCCCCTATAAATAAATAGTGAGGTGTGTGGAAATCGAAGAAAAATTTTCAAAAATATTTCTTTTTAAACGCTAAAAGCTTAAAAAAGTGTGAAGGCAAATTTCATTGTTTGGCTGTGTTTACATTGAAGAAAATTCTATTATTCTTCTTCTTCTTCTGCTTCAATTTGATTGCGAAATCAGAAAGAAAGGTCGCTTACGCACAAGCAGCGAATGCGAATGCATAGAAAGCGAAATTTTCAGCGCCAGTGCATTTCATGTTTGTTGCTATTGTTGTTTTCAATTGGTGTGTGTTGTTGTTGTTAGTTTGTTTTTGGTGACACTGCCGTGACGTTGGGTGTTGGGCGCGCCTCGAAAAGGCAGTCAAGTGTAAGCGCGCTATTGTTAATATACTGTTAGTGTAAATGTGCGCTTGAACTGTGTTGTGCTTTCTGCCGCGGCCGCCCCATTCTTATCTATATACCTTTAGAGTCTAAATTCATGCCTACAGTCTATTGGCATTTGTGTTTTTGTTTAACCAATTTTTGCCGTTTTTTTGTTGTTAGTGTTTGTTGTGCAAGTTTAACAGACGAACGTGGGTGCACGTGAATGCATTTGAAGTGGACCTCACAAGTGCGGCACTTGAATTGGGTCTAATATTTAACTTTTTAGTATTTTATAAACCGGCTGAGTGTAGTTGAAAAATACTAGAACAGTACTCGATTGTAGGCTGTAAGAGGGTATAAAAATATATATCTATTTACATACATACAGATATGTATATAATAAATTTAACATTAGGACCATTGAAATGGTAGCCGCGTTATTTATGTAGGATGTAGTTGGGAGTTAAATGTTAGGCTTTTAATTGGTGTTCGAAATTAAAGTAATTCGTGATTTAAAACAAATATAAAAAATACTATAAAACAAGCAAACATTTAAAAAATATATTATTAATAAAATTTACAATTTTTAAACCAAAGTTGAATATTTGAAAATTGAATTTTGTATATTTGAGATAGAAATTAGTGTATCCTGGGTTTGGAACGACGCAAAAATATAAAAAACATAAAATTAAAAAAAACCACGTAATTTGAAGCATTTAGAACAAAAAATTGTAAAGCAAATTATATTAATATTAAAACAAAAAAATAGTGGATCGGTGTAAAGTAATGCTCTAAAGAATTAAAATCATTTTTTTTTTATATTATACAAACTCTAATGCATTCTTGTGAATATTAGCACGGACTTCCCGCAAAGCTATTCATAAAATAAATCAGTTATATTGAAAAAATATTATAAAATCTGTTTTGTGCATATGAATATATAATTTTTTTAATTTTTATAAACTATATAATAATATTTTCATACGAATTTCATTAAAATTTTGGTCAAACTTTGAACTGTAAAAATTTTAAATTTAATTTTAATTAATAAAAATTTCACTGTCAGAAACTTTAAAGCTTCTTAGCCAATTTCTTTAATATCATGTACCCATATTTGTTGCAGCGAAATGCTTTTCTATATGCATTTTGACAAATATGAATTTGTTGATTTTGAAAAAATATGGTAATAGTCGTATAAACCCACCATAATGGTCCAAGCTTTTTATGTTTTTCCTGCTCTGAAGAGTTTAGGTTAATACAGCGGTATTAGACGAATAATTTAGATTTCAAAAAAATAAAGCTTTAACCTTTAGTAAAATTGTAAAAAATTTCAAAGTAAGGCCCACATAACAGCTAGCACGAAATTTCTTCATATAAACTTTAGAGATAAACCTGATAGTTTGTTACCATGTTACCCATGTTACCACCTCTTGCGCAGAGAATTTTTTTTTGCAAAATGCAAATCAGAAAGTATTGAATATTTTTTCCTCTCGCTTGAGTTACTTAAGCTTTAAATGAACTGCATTAGTTTTATATATGAGATAAGTTTGTGACAGAAAACGTAATATACTCATACAGTTCCGAATTCTTTATGAAGGAGTTTAATAAACCAGAGAGAGTACAATGCCTTCTAAAATTAGGAATGTCTGTAAAATGCTATTAAATTCAGACGAACTTATATATCGCTCATTTACTTGAATAATGTCACAACTCAAAAAAGTCGATTTTTCAGGTGAGCGATTTAAAGTTTTCAATTGTCTCTTATTTAGCAAATATAGAAAAATGCCATCAGTTTATTGACAAATCTAGTGGCCTGTAATATATTATATACAATGTAGAACATAAATGGACCAAATAGAGTGTACTAATGCTTTTTCTTGGGCATAAATGTTGAATAATGTCGATATTTGTGAAAAATATAAATCAATATGAAAAATTTAATTAATTCTTCACCAATATCGTTGTAATACAAAATGAGTCGTTCTTTCTGAAGAGAATATCGAAAATATACATAACTAATCCTGGCACAACTGAGAAGTGCCGTTATTGTGGTTAAAAACTAATGCAACATACCAAGTTTATGAGCGGCACATTCTTATATCACGGTTTATTTTCCTACGCATCGGAATGAAATTTGTATACAATATGGACGATGACATTGCGCACATTTCTGCATACTCAATTCAAAAATCGTGTTTTTCGAGTTATGACAATGTTATGAAATGAGCGATATGTATGTAGATATTCAAAATATATCGGTCTTTAAAACTTATTGCCGGTTCAACCTACTCAAGCAATTTTATGCAATGTTATATTCGATTCAACACTAAAATATCTGCATAATTTTGGACTTTTCCGCTACTTATTGGCAAGATGTGAAATTTGATTTTATTTGAAACACATGTGGTCAGATTAAAAATTGGAGTTCTCCAAATTCTAGGACAATTTAATTTATAAAACTACAGCTTTTAAGCAGAGGCTTCTTGAGACAACCACTAATGTATTAGTAAATTTATTATTATAACAAAAATGAGTTTGTTTAGTTGTTTACTTTGTTGAATTGCAAAGCTTTCATAAATATTTTTTTTTACGAAAACTCATTTCAGCAGTTATTTTTTTAGTATAAACAAAATAATTTCAATATTTTTTTCCCATTTCATTATACTTTAAAAAAAATCAAGTTGTTTATTTTCACATCACTTTTCTAATGCATTTATAATTTATTGCCACTCAAAAGCTGCGCGAAGAGTTTGCTCGTTGCCAAATTCCATAACAAAAGCATTAAAAAATATTTAAGTGCGCCGAAAAAAAAAAAACAATTTTTTTTAAATGGATATCCATCAAATTAATGAATTATTAAAAATTTCGTGAACAATAATTTATGTGTTACGTGTTGCAATTTCAAAATACATACGTACAACAAATTTCTCGCAAACAAAAGTATAATACAATACATATGAACATACACAAGTGAGTGTGTGTGCGTGTGTAGCACAAATGCATTTGTGTGAAGAAATCGAAAACAAAAAAAAAACGAAAAATTAATTGAAAGTTAAAATTGAACAATTGCTATTGGCACAGCTGCAGTGATAGACAACATTTGCTTAGCGGCGTTGACTATAGAGAGCAAGTGCTGCATAAAAACATACTTATAAACATATGAATATATGATATGAATATTCGTATGTGAATGTGTGTGGCAACAAAATTGAGTACATCCACATAGCGTTGACCTTGAAGGTAAGTGCATGTCGCTTTTATTATTATACATATTTCTAAATTTAACATATAAACTGTTGTGAGTAACCACCAATACACATACACACACACACCTGCTAGTCTGTGTGAGCACAAGTGAACTAGCGCCGACTACTTTTCGACTCCATTCTCACTTCCGCTTTAAACATTTCGTTGAAATTATCGATCCGTTGGGATAAACATATAGACATACACACATACATATATACACTGGAGCACACGATATGTAGTTGTATGTGCGCGAAAAGTCCTTCGCCTCAAAGCTACGTAGCAGAGCAACAAAGCCATAAGCTGCAACCAACAATTGCATATGTATGTGTGTAAATATATTTACTTCATAGGCTCTTATGTATGAGCCGACGAGCGCTGCAACAACAACCTTCATACCGGCAAGGACACATTGCAGATGATTTGTGCAACGCAGCAACAGCAGCAGCTGACCCCGGCTACAGCCAGGAAATCTGCGCCAATTTGCAGCAATACGCATGTTTGCCGCTGCTGACCACAACAACAACAACAGCAAGAACTGTTGCAGAATTTGCCAAATAAAAGTAAAGTGCAAAAGACAGCAACAATTTTGCGAAATTTGCCGCATTGCAGCTGCCGGTTGCCAGTTATGCAACATGTTGCTTGAGTTATGTTGCAGCAACATGTTGTGGTGCATATGAGTACTTGTTGTTTGTAATATTTGTTAGAAAATGTTTTTGAAGTTAAAATTTTTTGTATTTCGTAGTAAAAGTGCGCTACTGCAACGAAAATGCGTAACGCAACCAAATTTCGTCACGTTCGCAGCATTCAGTCCGATTTTTATATATATATTTTTTTTTAATTTTCGGTGTGATTTTTGTTTAGTTCAAAGAAAAAAAGAAAAACAATTAATTAATTTAATTGTATTAAGATAACAGACAATTTGATCCACATATTCGGCATAAAGTCTATTAGAACAACGAAAATCATCATATATTGTATATGAGGACTGTGATAATTTCTGGACCGATTTCACTCATTTTCGCAATAAGACTACATTATATCCAAAATAATATGTTCACTTAATTTTGCTAAGATATCTCACATATTAACCGATATATGCGGAATAAAGCCCTCCGTATTTTTGAGAAAACCTATAATTAGGTATATGGGATCTAGGCCCGATTTTAGCACAGAGGCATATGATTAAAAGAAAAAGACTCCCTTTAAATTTCTATAAAATATCTGAGAGATTTACCGATATTTTCGGTAAAAAATTATCAATTCACACTAAGATTTTCGATTCGAGATTCGATTTCTAGTGCCTTGAAAAATTGTTACTCGATTTCGGCAATTTTTGAATGGGCGATGCCACACCTCCAATGAGGTATTTATGAAAAGTTTTAATCCGATATCTTCATTGGTTCTTGATTTATATATTGCAGAAGTGAAGTGAACGAATCAAGTGGAGTTCAAGTGTTATATAGAAAGTAGACGTGGTTGTAAACCGATTCATGAAATATTTCGAATAATTTTATTTCTCCTCTTCTCGTCCTTCGTTTAATTGATTTCACTTCTTATGAGATATTTGTTTAAATTTCCCTTCCATCTCAACATGATGGCGATGGCACCTGTTTTCAGTTCCTAAATATCGTTATTATTCTTCGATGGCGCTACAAATCACTTGCAGACTACCCCGTCTTCACTCTTCTCTATAAAATTATTTAAATATGATTTTCATATATTTTCGAACACAAGTAGATATATTCTCGCTGGTGAGCTAATTTCAGACTGGTGGGTGTTGCTGATTGCTGTTTTTTTGTTGCTAATGTTTTTGTAACAACAGCGCTTGTTGTTGCTATGCCATTGCACTTCGTTTCGCTTTCAATTACTTTTCCACACTTGCGTTTTTCGCTTGTTTATAAAGCACATTTATTTCTGTTCTCTTTCACATTTGTTCTGCTGCAAATTCAATTTGTTTGCTTTCAAATTAGAAAACTATAAAAAATTAAAAAAGAAAACCAAAAAGCGTGGAAGAATAACCTGTGAATGACTGCAGCGCTGACACTTGCTGGCGACTGTCGGACACTAAATGGAGAACTGCACTCACTCTTCTGCGCTTAACACCCATGTGGGGCCCACTGCTGTGCTTTGTTGTTGTGCGTGGTGACAGCGTGCGCTGCCGTCGCATTTCTAACAAATTCATTTAATTCGGTTTTTTTTCTTTTTGTATCTTATTTGATTGTTAAACACCACATCTTTGCGTACTTTTTCAGCTGTCTCGCTGCACTTGTCTTTCATTCATTGCTTTCGCTGCGGTCTTTAAGCTGCCACTAGGCAAATGTACTGTTAACTTAATTTATTATTTCGACCCATTTATTTGCTACTGTTTTTCAACTCTTGCTTTTTGTTGTTGTGCTCTCTTTGTTGTTGCTGCTTTATTCTTCTTCTTCTTCGTTTTGTGTAATATTGCGTGGCGAATGCGAGGTGCGATTTTTCATGCATGCCTAATTACGCCCCCTTCGGTGGTGGTACATACATGCATATGCAACTTGTGCTCAGCGCATTTAACCTCGTTTCGCGGAATTGTCTTGGAGGAGTGTGAGATTAATGGTCGAACAAGTGCTTTTACTAGAATTTTGCTCTCAAGCGTGTATTTAACTGTAGGGCAGCAGTTTGCTTTAAATCGTTTTGCCAACAGAACACACAGCTGTTTAATAAATTTCATTCTAAATTGAGAAACATTTAGGGAAGCGCAAAATAATTGTTTTTAAAGCAATATGAGTGAACGTTTTAAAGAGTTCATTCAGCGTAGTAAAATACTGTGTTAAATCTAATTCAAGAAATAGTAAAAAAATTAATTTAATTTATTTTAAAACTGTTTTCAAATCTTCAAATCGGCAATTATTTAAGAAATTTCTCTTTTGTCAAAACAAAAAGAAAATTATCTCGTTATGCTCACTCTTGATTTATACCAGTTTTTTGTTCGATTCACCATTTTATTATTATATGAATTGAAGACACATATTTGGTGTAATTGTTGTAAATACCTGGCCAAATATACCAAAGTGAGCAGAAAATTGAGTTCTAAGCCAAGTCTACTTATGTTGCTATATGTTTCAATGGAATCCAGTCCCTTAAACATCGGACTAAGATTTGACCTTTGACCTTACTTCATGAACATTATATATGAAAGAAAGCAACAATAAAATTAACCAGTTGAAGTTGCAGTTACTACAGTGTTTGTGAATATCTAATGAAATTTTCAAAACTTTTACATTATACCAATATTTAAGTATAGTTATGCGAGTTGTTTGTTCGATTCGCCACTTTCGATGATTTATTAAATTGTAAGCATTATTACGATTTTTTATACTTTTACATATATATGTTCAAAGAAGTACTTGTGTAACGCCCTCTGATTATAATTATTAGCATTTTTATCAAATTTGACCAAACCAGCTCTAACAGTTTTTCATTCCGTCCTATCATAAATTGTTTTGGTATTAATGACTAATAGTTTTGTTTTCTAAACCGGAGGCGTGGGAAAGATCGACAATAATGAGTTAATTTCTGCAACATATCAAGAATATTATTCTAAATATTCAAGTCGATCCCAATACAATAGTTTCGGAGATACAGCCTTTGGAATGTGTGCGCTCCAAGTCAGGTATTATTGTTACTTAAAACTTTAAACGCGATTTTATAGGAACCTCGTTTTCAAAGTCAGTTGTCTAATGTTCTCGAAAACTACTCAACCGATCTTGATGAAATTTTGCACAGGTGTTCGAGATATAATTTACTCGTGCTCGAACGAAGGTTTTTTAAAAAACAAAATTTCAAGCAAATTTGACCGAAATTTGTAGTTTTTTTTTTTTGGAAAAATGTCTGCCAAAACTCCAATTTTTACCTTTTCTGTCTTTCCTTCGTTCAAGCACGAGTTTATGGTATTACTTGTAACACTTATTTTTGTTTTTCCATTTTGGATGATCCTGTCAGGAGTTATGCTGACAATGCGTATGCACTTTTTTTCGAGGGGTCACCGGAAATGACGTCATGAGGAGTTTTAATTTTTTTTTTTTGAACATTTCAGAAATGATTCTTTAAATATGTAACTAGAAGATAGAAAAAAATATTGAAAGTATGGATTTTTTACCCGACAAAACCCATGTAACCCCTTAAATTGAATATAGTATGAGTTTATAATCTTAAAATATATATTTCGTTTCAAAAACGTTTTCAGACTTACAGTTTTCAAATATTTAAAATGTATAAAAAGTTTATCCGCTTATGTTCTTGACATAACATTTCACAACTTCTCATCAGAAAGCTATCATAATTTTATCATTTACGACAGAGAAATATAAAGAATTTAAAACCGTTTCATAACTGGAAAATTTTCGCAGGTTTATGTTTCCCAGTATATAGCTTAGTTACTCGTATATAGAGAAATTTTTTAAAATAATCTTGAAAGTTATTTATATTAGAACGAATTATAGTTTACTACAGATTATATTTTGTACAAGCAATCTTAAGAGATTTTTTTTAGCGGAAAATCCCTTAGTCACACTGTACAGCAATTTTATCTTTTGCGTACAAAATTCATATCTGCAGATAAGTTCGCGGGAAGAATTGCATTGGAATAGTTGAAAAATTCTTTCGTCGTATGAAATATTTGTGTAAATTAATTTATGCTGATAAGATAAGCGAGTTATAAAGCAAAAATATATACAAACAAATTACAAAAATACGAAAAAATATACAAAATGAAAATAATTAAGAAGAGCAAAGTGGAGCCACGTCTATTACAAGCAGAATTGTCTCTCAACAATTACAACGACGCTGAGCACACTCAAGTAATGGAGTGGGGGCGCAATGTACTCATATTGCTTTATTTCAACTTATAAATCTTGAATTTGTATTTGTATTTGAATTTATATGTATACTCATAGATGAAGTATGTTTACAAATACCATTCTATTGCGAAATAGTAAAACAAATATTGCTGCCATACCGGGCCGGCAGACGGTGAAAACACTCGAATTGTGTAATCAACAGCAAGTTCAAGAGCCTTTTTATGGTAGAGAAGTGATTTTGAAAAGCAAAAGATGCGGAAAAGTCTAAAGTATTTGAGAATGGAGATGGTGAATGAAGAGAGTATATACATATATGAATAAGAAGATGTATAAAACACAACCTAAGACAACCCAAAACAATATACTTATAAGCGCTGGCACTCAACGAAAATGTATTCGGTCTGACTGGCTGCCGCTTCAAGGGATTAATACTTAGCTGGTTGCTAGTAATTGTTGCAAATAAGGCAGACACAGCATGTGAAGGAAGTATAATGGAAAAATTGGCTGCCAACAATGTTGGATGCTGGCAAGTTAACAGCAAAGCGCTGAGTTGCCTGAGAGGCAGACACAAAAATATTTTGCCATGACTTGGCGCCAAGAAGGCTGCTACTGTTTTTCACTGTTGGTCGTTAGACGGTTAGCGCTGCTGGAAAACATGTTTGGTCTAATAAGACACACAGTTATGTATATATGTATATATTTCACATATATTTTTATGTCTTTTGTTCAAAGTTTGGCTTATTTCCTGTGGATTCAAATGCGATTGACCCGCCGCTGGTGTCATAAGATTGCTTTTGTCCATATATATATATACATATATCTTATTCTACACGATTTGATCTTGCTATCGCACTAATGTGCCACATTCATGTATTGTTTTTGCCACTTTTGCCAATTTCCCCCATTTCATTTCATCAGTGCGCTGGTGTTAAAGCATATGGCCCACATGAATAGACATTTTCGCAGCTGGAAGCCGTTTGTCGACTGGCGGAATAATTTTATTTTTATTTCTATTGTATATCTTTATTTGTTATTGTGGTTTCTGTAGCAATGTAGCGGCGTGTTTTTAAATGGTTTACTCGCACATTTGCCAAAGTGCTAAATCGTGTGCTGGACATTTTGCGAATACTCCCACTATAAATACTTGGTATTTCGAAATTTAGGGTGAAAGGTTTACAATTGTTTTGTGTAGCAGTTGCAATTGTTATCGTTTTTGCAACTGTGCGCAATGTTTTCATTTAGAATAGAAGCATTTTATACGTTTTAATTCAATGGTATGTTTTGAGTGTGAATATTGAACAAATATTTGAAATCGACAGGAGAGTTGCAATAGGATTTGAAAACTATAGATTTTTTATATTTATCTAGCTTTTATATGAACTTAAAGTGGCAATTAGGGGTGAAGTGGAAATGAGCTGAGAACAAAACGGAATTTTGTGAAATAGTTGGCTTGGAAATTAGTTTATTTAGTTAAGGGGTTAGGTTCAGTCAGCATTTTCAAAAAATCAATTTTTTGTTTTTTGCATTTTCATTAAGTATAATATCTTAAAAATATTATCTGGAAATTTGATTCGATAATTACTTTTCGAGTGATATGTGGGAAGGAAGAAGTCAATGGAGGAGAAGTGCAGTCAACTTTTTCACGGATGGATCGAAGCTAAGGGGAAAGGTGGAAGGGGGAGTTTTCTGCAGAAAGCTCTCTGTCAATACCAGCTATAGGCTACCTGACCACTGTAGTGTCTTCCAAGCAGAGGTCGCTGCGATTAAAGTGGTCCGTATGGTGACCTCTTTTAGAGAAGTATGTATTCACTCCGACAGCAGAACGGCAATACTGGCATTGGAATCGATGACAGTACGCTCTGGCCTAGTTAAGGAGTGTCTTAGATCCTTATCAATAGCTTCCAGCTATTTTGCGATCCGACTAGTGTGGGTACCCGGTCACTGCGGAAACGTTGGTAACTGTATAGCGGACAAGCTTGCAAGGCAGGGCACCCTAGCTACATTGACGTCGGAATGGGAGCGCATTGGTAGTCCATGGTCCACCTGCGCAAGAGCGCTGGACATGCAGACTACGCATGAGCTCGTCAAACGCTGGTCAACTACCAGTACTTGTGCAGTGGCGAGGTCCTTTTGGCCCTCTGTGGAGCGTAAGCGGTCCTTTCAACTGCTTTCTCTGGGCAAGGTCCATCTCAGCGCCATCATGGGTGTACTTACAGGACATTGTCCAATGGGTACCCATGCGGTGAGACTTGGGATCGTGGCAGATGCAAGTTGCCAAAGCTGTATGGAGGAAGGCGAGATGGAATCATCTAAGCATTTCCTTCTACATTGTCCAGCTTTTGCCAGACTGAGGTTGAAACACCTCGGAAGGCCTTTTTTCGGCGATCCTAGCGAATTGGCTAGAATCGATATTAGCCGTCTTAAGAAATTTGTAACGGATTCCAAGCGTTTTGCTGAATCTTAAAGGTCTTTGATCCACAGGGAGTTTTATTGGTACCACAAAGGACAGCGCCAGGCTGTCTAAGTGAGATCTTCTGTTTTTTTGCAGAGATCTGCCTACAAACCTAACCTAACCTAACCTACTTTTCGAGTTATTTGACAAATAACAAACAGCGCTCGGGCACTCCAAAACGCTAGTGTGAAACTTTAAATGCATTTTTCTCAAAACTATGTTTTTTGAACTGTTGTCAACTGTAATTCGAAAACCGCTCAGTAGATTTTAATGAAATTTCTACAGCTTTTATAATACATAATTATCCAGGGCCGGATCGAAGCTTTCAGGCTTATCTATTTATAAGACTATTATTTCTCATCTGATTGATTTTAGATGAATCTCCAAGGACTTATGATTGTCACCGCAAGGACCTTGTTTTGAAGCTTGGTCATGACAAACAGCTATAATTGGAAACTATACTTATTTTCAAATTTTCGTGACTTCAAGTCAAACCATTGTGTAATAATACCATATTATTACTTTTGTAAAATAACATGATTTAATAGCAAAAAAAAAATACTGAAAATTCTCATTTTTTGAGTCTCTGACTACCACCAACCCCTTAAGCAATTCTTCATTTGATACTTTTTTTTTGTCAAAAATAGTGTAATCTGACATTTTTTCGAAATTTTAGTATTGTATTGTAATTTTAGTATCAAAATAGCATACTGCATACTATAAACGTCACATTTCTAACGTCACTCACTCAATAGCTGTAAATTGTACCCTATTTCTGCTTCACCAGCGCTGTTAGCAAACTATTATATTACAGATATCAGCGGTTGATAATGAAAGGCGGTTGCAATATATAACGGGAAGAGGAAATTGCATTTAAATTTATAGGAAATAGGAGCAGCTGGTGTTTAAGATTGGCTGTGCGGGAAAATTTATTATATTTGTTGGCATAAAATATCAAATAACGATAAAAGCCATAATTGCAGGCAAATAATAATCGAACTCGTTATAGAAATCATAACATGAATAAGGTAACTAAATAATAGAAGCTTCCCTTTGTATGTATGTATTTTTTTTTCATAACCCCAGGCAATATTTTGCCAGAGACCTTTTGCTTGAAACTCGCTAAGAAGCAAAAGTGAAAATGTGAAATAATTTAAAACTGCAACTCATTTAAGTAGTAATTGGATGAGCATTTGATTTTTTTTTATTTAGTACCCTTATAATTTTTTCAACAAAATTTCTAAAAATACTGATTTGCTTTTCACTCTTTCACTTTCTTCTACACACTCACTTATCCCGCAAAGGATTTGTTTTGACTTAAGCGGCTTTGTATGGGCTCTCCATAATTTATGGCATTACCTTTTGTTAAGCAGTCATTCAATGAGCTATTAACACGTTCAAAGTGACTAATAGCAATGTATTTGTTGGACGACCCAGTAGGAATAGCTGTCACTGTTGCATATATACGTTACTACTAAAAATAACAAATGTATGGATACGATCATCATCCCAACCAGGCACTCATATATCGCACCTACCCCTGCAGCTATGTAAAAATATGAGTATTAAGGCATCGATTTCCAATTGTCAGCACTGTAACCAATTTGTCTGCACCTATTGTCAGTTGCTGCGGCGTCCTGTGGGGCGTATTTTTCACATAATTCTTTTGTATGCAACGTAAGGAAGAAAGGAAACTCCCTTTGTTTGCTTTCACTTTGTTTTTTGTTTGTATTTTCGCTTCAACTTTAACCTGGTTATTGTTGCATTGTTGCGTTATTTGTTCTTTGTAAGGTAATGCATAAATCTCCCTGGTGTCATAACCTACCTCTGGTCTGTGTTAAGCTTTTGCGGTTTAGTGAAGTATCATTTACCAAGTCCTTTAAATAATATTCTTTTAATTATATGGTTATGCTGGCTAAGGCTCTATGCAACAATAGCCAACAAAGTGTGTGTTGCAGCTGGTAGAGTTTACAAATTCTCCACGGAAGCCGCATAATTTACATATTCAAATATAGGTGCATATATCCTTAATATGTGTATCCTTAAATAAATATGTGGTGTTGAAAATATAAATGAGTTATGCGTTTTTGGTCAATTTGTGCATTATAATATACTCCTAGGTAATTACTGCAGACCATGTGCTGGTAATTTTGTATTTGTTCCGCTATTTGGGAATAATTTATGGCAAATGCACATTTTAACCCTCAAAATCAAATACATAAAATTAAAGAAATGTGATTATACACAAAAATTCAGAATTGGTTATTTGCTCTTACTTCTCTCTTTTGGTTGTCAAATTCTACGACTCTTGTAACTATGCTATGATGTAGTAGACTAATCCACTGACAGATATTAACTCACGAAGTAATATCAATTTAAGCTAACTTCGTATTCTCTCACAAAGAGGGATAATCATCTACTTTGGATAGTCTGTGAGCTCTAAGTATATGTTATTGTTACTGTCTCCATAGCGAGAAAGTCAGGAGATTTCTTGAAATTATCTAAAGGCACCTTTATTGCACAACTTCTTACTCAATTTGAGAATGGGGCTTAGTTTTAACCCATATTTAGGTTAGGTTAAAGGGTAGATCTCGTTTAGACAGATTCGACTGTCCTTTGTGACATCCGGAAAACGGATCACTAAGACCCTTATGATACGAAAAAGCGCTTGGATAAAATTCTTAAGTCGGCTAATGTTGATTTCTTCGGCGAACCCAGTGAAGTGACTAGAATCGATATTAGAGAGCTGACATAGACCAACCACTTATTCGTAACTGTTCAACGTACCCTCGACAATGAGAATCGTTAATAGTAATAACAAATTCTACAAACTTCAATTTTTGTTGGAGCTATAATAAACACACTGACACTAAAATTAAAAGTAAGGAGATTTGAAATGTCGAAAGTTTCCATGGGATTTTAAAAATGCCTCGAACTATTAAAAGCTCAAAGTTACATACTCAGTATATGCCAATATTATCAGGGCTAATTTGATCAAAGGGAGTACAAAAATTGGGCTCGTGAATAAAATAAGATACATGTGACATTTTAAGAAACTATAGAATCTTAATAAAGTTCTGTAATCAGATTTCTTAATATTGTAGACATATATTTTTCTTTTGGAATCTTAAAAAAACGGTAAATGAGTATAAGGCGTGGTTCTGAAATTATTCAGTTTAATTGAGGTACTAGAGAGCACATATTAAAGTAATTTAGTCATCACGGCCAAATGTATATGAGTTTGACTTACGATTATGATTTTCGACTTTTAATAAGAGCTTAATATTTTTTTAATAAAGAAAAGTTAGTAAAAATAGCACTCACAGTTCTTTTTATAGCTTGGTCTGTCTCCAATATCTCTGATGTTTAGATGTCCCATCTAGTTGAATTTCGCTTTCTTTTCATATAAGACCTGAACAAAAATAAAAGAATATATATAAGAAAATAAATTAATAGTTTTATTAGTCTACCACAGGCTACACTAGAAATTCTTGACACTTTGACTTTAAGCACGCATAAAAATAATTCCCCCTGCTATAAAAATTCCTGTCAGCTAAGCTTAACGAAGATTGACAGATTGCAAAGTCCACACAACGCACTTTCATTCATGCTCAAGTGTTAAAAAATTATACATAATTTTAATATATATAAATATCACTGATAGATATATATATATATAAATACCCTGCTGGACACAGTACTAGGTTTGAGATAATATAAAATACAGCAGCCGTACGAAAACGAATATGTCAGTAGGTTCTGATATGAAACTGGTAAGAAAACAGCTGAAAGTGCGCGTGAATAGACTTCAATCAATTAATAAAGTAGGATTGTGACAGAAATACTCCATTCCCAACTAAAGCTTTGTCCGATCAGTCACAACTCCTTGCAGGGTTTGAAATCACTTGCTTGAGTAAACAAGATCATGTTCACGATCGCATAGATGAGCATGATATGCTATGAAGAGAATCAGCATTAAGCTTAATGATGGATCTACAAGGCGCTGTGTGGTGATAATGGTTAATAGGCAAGTACACTTAATCAGTGATAGTTAAAGAAGCGCTCATATGTTGACGAATGATCGCACACACAAATTTGCCACTGACAGTTGACAGTTATGCGCCAGCGTACGCACATTAATGATGATGAATGATGATGCTACGCGTGACGTTTGATCAGCACAAAATTGCGCAAATTATTTCCGTCAGTGGGTCACATTGGGAGTGACTTGGCAACAGAGACATTTCATGAATGAAAGAAATGTATAAAATATTAAATAACGGGACCTGTTAGTCCAACAGAATTTCAACACGCATGCACGCGGTTATGACAAATGTAATGTGACATCACTGCTGAATGGAAACGTCACAGCTGACAGTTGAAATGTCAACGAGCGTTTCAAGTTTACAAAGTCAGCTACATATGTGTATAAAGGTGTGATTTGTATAAAATCCGAAAAAATGTATATCTTTTACATGCTTCTAATCATTTAATACCAAGGTGCGTGCACTGTCTTTGTTCCCACCGCACCGCTAAGACAGAGTTGCATGCGACAATGTCAAAATGTCAAAAACAAAATAAAAACACGCGCTGCATTCTATCTCCCACAGTTTACCTCTCCTTTAAGGGAAAAGTGCTAAAATGCATATGGCAATTAGAAAAATTGGTAAGCAAGTCGGACACGCGAAGTCATCATTATGTTGTCGCTACGTCTATCTGACCGGCGGAAATGTCATAATGTCGTTGATAAGCGTTGAATAGTTGGTCATCCCGAGGTGGTTTGAATAATTGCACTGTGTGTATGTATGTACATAGGTGTGTGTGTAGCAATTAAATGGAAATTTGGTAGAAGTGTGGTGAAGCGGAAAAGTGGCACTAAAATAACGGTATGTAGGGGAGATTTTTAAAATAAATGTTACCGCGATAACACCGGGTGGAATGCAGCCATGCGTGACGTTTATAAGTGTGTTTGTATATATATACATACATATATACATGCATAAAACCTCGGTCACACTTTTGTACTGTTTGCGGTATTGTGTTGACCACAACGAAAAGAGGTGTAAAATTGTATGGAAAATTGCATTTAGAAACTTACGTATATTTTTGGTATGTTTTTTACGTTTAATTGACGGCACCGGAAAGCATTGATTTTTAGTTTTTATTTTACGAAAATTGTGATTTCCAAATGTATTAGATTTAGTGTTAGAAAAATGTAAAGTAATTATATATAAGCAATAGTCTAATCAGCTGTACGGAGCTGTACATAGTTCCATATACTTAATTCCTATAAGCTAGTAAACTATTTTTCAAAAATATTCAAAATTACATTAACCCGGTACTGCCCAGAACTTTTTACGTTTCAGACTTTTCTGAAATGAAATACACCTATGTATTTTGACCGCCTGAGCACGAAAATGAAATCTGTTTTGCGATTCATTATATTAAATATATAAATTTTCCGGAAACCAGCGTAGTTTGTAGTTTTATAGTGAAATTTTCGGCTGGGTATTGGACCAAACTATTTTTTTTTCCGGGAGATTTAGCCGGTACCTATGTATTCTGTGTATTCTTCGATTTTCGAAGTTAGCCTCCAAAATAGAAATATTTGGATTCGAAGTTCGAAAAAAGGACTTTAAAAATATATTATTAATTACAGGATATTGCTATCAACAAATCCAAAATATAGATATAATCAAAATTTTCTTCTTAATGGAATGGTATATCAAAATGGTTCCTCAAGCAGATGTTAAAAGGGATCCAGTATTTGTCGATAATCATTTTTTTTTATTTTTATCGAAGATCAAATTTTGAACTTTCATAGAATCTGTCATATAAGCTTCACCGTGGAATTAAGAGGAAAATGGAGAATATATCCATATTTAGGATTTTTTGGTAGCTATATTCTCTAAATAATAATATTTTTTTTAGAAATGACTATTTTCGAACTTCGAATTCAAAACTTTCGATTTTAGAGGCCGAAAATTGGAGACTAAAATGTTTTTAATTAAAGCACAATCTCCTGGAAAAATTAGTTTGGTCCAATACAAAGAATATACCCACTGGCTGGGTAAAAAAGGTCCATTTTGCCGTATATTGTTATTTATAACCCAATTTGCTTCTTTGTCAGTTTGTCTCTATCAGCTCTAGTTTTGATATACATAGCTTTTTAATTTTGTCGGGCTGTGTAATTAGGATTATAAAGAATGCATAACAGACAACTTTGTTTTAATATAAATCTTGGACTAAAGGAACAAGTGACTAAGGGATTGTTTAGTTGGTTGAAACGAAACTTTAACTCCTAACTCCTGAACTTAAGCGTTCGTATTTAGTAATCACTAGGTATATTGTATTCTATAACCGATATTTTTTTTTCATTTGGAGACAGATCTACTATATACTCACCTCTCCAAACAAAATGTAAATGTGACAAAAGTTAGACTAAAAAACGAATCATCAGGTGAACCCTATGTAAGAGCTGCCTCCATCAGATAATTTTCGAGATCGTAATTAAATGTTTGAATGATCGTGTTTATTTGTTAAAAAAAAATATTTACACTTCTTGCTGTATTTTCCAACACTTATTCAACCCTTTGTGTTCTTTATTTCGATTTTCTAACTTTGCTTTCGCCTCTGAAAGATTCTTCAGATTTGAGTACGCTGGCAGTAGCGCCATAACCTCTGAAGCCAAACGAATTTCCATTACAGAAACTGCATAATTTGCGGAAATGGAAAATGCCTCAAAAAGTAATCATCGTGCCTTCTGGTAGCCATATTATAAATAAACAACTTGTACGGCTCCTGAGTAATAATCGTTGTATAGTCTTTCAATTGGCTGACACTATTGTCAAAGTTATGACAAATCATCTAGGTAAAGTGTTCGTTTGCTACTCGATTACAAAAAAAATGCTATGAACCTCAATTATGAAGTTTAAGAAGTAACAGCACTTTAATTATATTACTCAGCTTTGTTTCAGTGTGATTCATCAACAAAAATACTACTCAAATACTTGACATCTATTCGAGATTACATACGTACTAAATGTCGCCGTTATAAACTAATTAAATGATCTTTAAAATTACAACAAAAGGCCAAAAGTTCAGCGCATTAATTGTAATAAACACTCGATGATTAAAACATTAAATTACACTAATTTATCAACTCACTAATTTACTAACTCCTCTAAATATGCGCTCGAAATACTCATTGAAGAAACTGAAGCGCCCAAAATATAATCAATGAATAATTTTCATTAATTAATGAAGTGGCGATGTGAAGGTCGTGTTAGTCGTATTTAATTAAGAATTTTAGTTTATTCTTTGTCGAGTTGTACGCTGGGCTGGGTACCTTAACGATGACATCAGTGAGTGAAAAATACATAATAGATATATTAAGGGACTGACATTAATGGGTCATGCTGAAGAAAACAAAAAAAAATTAAAACACATTTTGTGCCAAAATGAAAATAGTAAACAATAATAAACATAAATCAAGTGATACTCATATATACAAATTTATCTTCATATGAGTGTATATGGTATTACTCATACTATATAGTTAAGACGCTAGAATTTATTAATGCAAAAAGGAAGCGAAGACGAAAACTAACATATTAACCTTGAAATGATAAGATAGTGGCATAAAGAGAAAAAAACTAATAAAAATATAATATATTGTTAAATGCGGTTATAAATAATTGCGATGTCGAAATATTCTAAATAAAAGTCTGCGCATGCCAGAAATCGAGTTAGATAAATGTTTTCGCACAATAAATGTCACATACAAATGTCAAAAGTGTATTAATGAAGAAACATTGAGGAAATTAGTATGAGCATATGAATTAAATATATAAGTATATATATAGTTTGTATAAATATATATTATAGTATAAATATATATTATAGTTTGAAAAATAGAAAAAACGAATTTTATTTATTTAGTTGATTTTCCTCGGTGAATTAAGCAGCTCATGCCAAATTAGAAATTTACAAGCCAAATATATGAGAGAAAGTCTGCGAGTAGCCATAAGGAACTGTATAAGTAGTGCTCGAAATTTTGAAAATTTCAAATACATTTCATTTTCAAACACAAACTAAGCAACATGGAATTTATGGGTATATCCTCACCTTCAACGCCTCATTAAAATCATCATCAACACATGGCGGGATACTTTCGAGCATGTATGTATGTATGTATCTTAAACTATAGAACACATGTAAATATAAATTTCTATGAGTATACATACATACATACATATATACGAAGTAAAAGTTTGCCTAGTGTGGGCTGGGCGCGCATTGTGTAGTCATTCGGTTGAAAATTTATTGCCGGCAAGCGTTTGGTGTTTGCCTATTGCTACTAAATTTGCGAGGGATTAGCTAATTTATTAATTCGTCGCTAGCAAATGTGTCTAATTAAACTAGCTGACAGTGGGTTGCAGTTGGTAAATAAAGTTTATTTGTTTTTAAACTGTCGGTATTTATTTCGGATCACAGCAGTCTTTGAATTGCCGACCCCGAATGACAATGAACTTCAGTTTACAAGAGTTTCTACGTTTTATAGAGTTTCTGACTTGGCATGAACGATGTAAACAGTTTAACCCGATATTAAAGAAACAAATAAATTCGAAGCAATTCAAAAATAGCCCTCGGAGGCTGCTAAAATGAGCTAAAAAATTACAAGTTTGTCAACAGAACTCATTTCCAGTAATTTTCGGAGAGGTCTGAATAAAATTTCCATTCAAAATGCTTGCAGGGTCTACTTTCATATATAGGAATCCATGCTAATTAACATCACAGCTCAAATTCCTTTAGTACATTATAAAATTTGTATTCCTAACTGCACTATTTTAATCTTAATGTACTCGTAAGCTTCAAAAGTTCACGCGGACCAAGAAACCTTAGAACTTTCTTTAGGACGACTTGTCAGTTGATATATGTATAACTTATTGTTGTAATAGTTATTACTAAAGTAAATTAGTGAACTGAAGCGGAGCCGTTGAATAATTCAGCTGAAACCATGGAATACTTAGACATATTTGTTGGGAAACCAGAAATTCGCCAATCACTTGCTGTTCGGGTCTGTTCAGTGACAATGGTTCCACTACAGTTTCAAACAAGTAAGGAAGGGTAGAAGTTTGAGTAAAATTTAATACTCTCGCAATTTATTTATGTAAATTTATTAAGAATCGGACCCATATATTCAGTATAAAATCCCCTAAAATAGCGAAAATCAGTATATGGAAGCTGGGATAATTCCTGGATCGATTTCAACTATTTTTGCCACTAAGCTACACTATACCCTATGCTAACATAACCCATTCCCTCCCATTGTACTCGATTGGGTACAGAAAAAAATCACGGAAAAAAGTCATGAGTGCAATGGGATCGAATGGGTTTTCTGTATATTTTTTTCTATACCCAAGCGAGTATAATGGGAAAGAATGGGTTAAATTGGTTAAGATATTTCACATATTAACCGACCGATTTATAAGGTATAAAGCCCACCGTATGTTGAAAACCTTATAATTAGGTATATGGGAGCTAGGGGAAGTTATGACCCAATTTTAACCATTTTTGGTACAGTGACTCATTTTTGGTACAGAAAAAAATCCCTCTAAATCACATTAAAATGTCTGAGAGATTTACGGATATTTTTACTTAGGTATTGACTTCTACATGTTCTATATCTGGGACCTTGATTTCCGACAATTTTTCAATAAGTGATTTCTCACCCCAAATTCAGTATATGTGTAATTTTTTTCCCGGATATCTTCATTGATTCCAGATGTATATGTTATGAACCAATCAAATGGAATTCAAAATTGAGTTATGTGGGAAGTAGGCGTGGGTGTTGACCGATTTCGCCCATTTTCCATCGGTAACATCAGGATGTTATAATGTTCCGAGAGTAAAAAACGTATGGTCTAATAATATCTTCATCATATAAACCACAAGCAGTAACATTTTCTGGACAAGAGGACAAGACGAAATATCTCCTGTCGTTAAACAAACAGTCAGCGCATTCGCGTCTTGGCTCCCACGTCACTGTTGACAGTCATAACTTTGAAGTTGTAGTTTCGTTTATCTGGGAACCAGCATTAACAACACCAACAATGTCAGCCTCGAAATACAGCACAGAATCACTCTTGCCAACAGGTGCTACTTTGGACTAAGTAGGCAATTGAAAAGTAAAGTCCTCTCTCTCTTTACGGTGCAGAAGCGTGGACGATGTCAACATCCGATGAGACGGCACTAGGAGTTTTCGAGAGAAAGGTTTTGCGGAAGATTTATGGTCCCTTAAGAATTGGCAACGGCGAATACCGCAGACGATGAAACGATGAGCTGTATGTGTTATTCGACGACATAGACATAGTCCAGCGAATAAAAAAACAGCGGCTACGCTGGCTAGGTCATGTTGTTCGAATGGATGAAAGTGCTCCAGCTCTGAAAGTATTCGATGCAGTACCCGCTGGTGGAAGCCGAGGAAGAGGGAGACCTCCACTCCGATGGAAAGACCAGGTGGAGAGGGACCTGGCTTCGCTTGGAATAACCGATTGGCGCCAAACTGCCAGAAGGCGGGATACGTGGCGCGTTGTTTTGGACTCGGCTATAACCGCGTAAGCGGTGTCTACGCCAGTCAAGAAGAAGAAGAAGTAACATTTTCTGGGTTCAATGAAACTGTTAAAGTCTCAACAACCTTGTATACTCTTTCAATATGTCAACTTAGCTTATTTAAAAATTTATACCAAAGTTTCAAAGGCGATCAGTCCATAAAATCCGGTTTGTTTGAACTGTAACGAGTTCAAAAGTTATCTGCTGTATAAGGCTGAATATAGAATCAGCAAACGCACAGAAAACCCTGACTTTATAACTTCCTTAAGACCTGCCAGTTAGTTACAAGTAATTCTACAAAAATAAACTCAACAAACAGTCAACGTCCAGCCATTAAGAATACAACAAGCTACTCTTCAACAAATTCAAAACGCAAACTTTGTGAAAATTGGAAAAAAACTGTGAAAACTAGGTCATGTGAATAAAGCCAACAAACAAATGATTTTACAAAGTACACAAACTCGTGTGTATTTACACAGTTGTCACATGTGAATAGTTAGTAGTACCTATCGATATATATGTATGTAGACAGGTATATTTGTATATATGCACTCCAACTTGCATTGTTTAATCGCTTAATTATTTATTGATTCATTTGTTGACTACTGTTGTTGTGGCGCTTTGTCTCTATGCAAAGTGGGCAAAAAAATATGAAATTTTATTTATTTAATATTCACATTTGAATCACATTCATCATCGGCAAATAAAAACGACGAAAGGAAATGTGTAAAATAGCAGCAGTGTTTAGCGCAAAAGCAAAAATTCTAAAATCATTTCAACAACAGCATTCTGCGAGTAATATAGTCATTCATATGACATAAATAAATAAAAAGTATAATGAGCAATGTCAAAACAAGTTGTCTTGGCGTTTATATTTAGCTCAAGTGCACGTAAATAATGTGTATTGATTGCCAGACAGAACTTTGATTATTTAAATTATGCAACCGAAACGAAAACCGGCGCTAGTTTCAAAATGGTGATCTACTTGGGAATTTTAGACCGATACGGTGATTCACCGGGTTAATACTATAATATAGACATATCTTTCACAGAGGTGACAGATCGTTGTATTACCCTTATAATTGTCTAGTTGCTTAGCAACGCATTTATTGCAATTTTATTGCTTCGTGACTGAATTAGCTTGTGAACTCATCATTTCATTTTTTTAAGTATTTAATGCTACTATTACCGGAAAAAAAACTTTTTTTCTTTCGAGAGTTCTAAAAAGCAAACAGATGTTTTCAAGTACAGCTTCCAGGCTATAACAGTTATTCCTGATCCACATGTCATGTTACGAATGAGTTATGAGAGGTTATATAACAAGAGACCTTTCATCCAATTCACGTCTAAAATTAAATTAGAGTATTATTTAAGGGCGTTGCACCAAAGGGAGAGCTATATTAGTGCGGACTTGATTGCCTGACTGGACGTCAGGATCCAATCTGGATAAGAAGGGGTTATTCTACTACAATATGTCAATGCGTTTATAAGTATGTATGATGTAATTGGCGTTGAACCGTTTAGCCGGTTATAGCCGAATCGATGAGAGCGCACCACTCCTCTCTTTCCTTCGTAGTTCGGCGCTTGGAGATTCCAAGTGTAACCAGGTCGCTCTCCACCTGGTCCCTCCAACGGAGTGGAGGTCTTTCCCTTCCTCGGCTTCCTCCGGCGGGTACTGTATCGAACATTTTCAGAGCTGGAGAGTTTTCGTCCATTCTGACAACATGACCTAGCCAGCGTAGCCTCTGTCTTTTTATTCGCTGAACAATGTCAATGTCGTCGTATAACTCGTACAGCTCATCGTTCCATCGTCTGCGGTATTCGCCGTTCCCAATGTTCTGAGGACCATAAATCTTGCGCAAAATTTTCCTATCGAAAACTCCTAGTGTCGTCTCATCTGATGTTGACATCGTCCAAGCTTCTGCACCATAAAGGAGGATGGGAAGGACGACTTGTAGAGTTTGATTTTGATTCGCCGAGAGAGGACTTTACTTTTCAATTGCCTATCTAAGTAATAAGAAAGATGGAATCATGAACTGTATGAGCTCTACGGCGACATGAATATAGTTAATCGCATAAAAATCCAACAAATTAGCTGGTTGGACACATGGAATACGATGCTCCAGTAAAGAGATCCTTCGATTTGGGACTCATGGGAAGACATCGCAAGCAAGGGCGCCAAGGCATCTAATGTAGGGACCATGTGTTTTGGGATCTGTCTGCACCTGGGATGTACAACTGCCGAAGTTTTGTGTTCTCGGGACCCGACTACGGTTGTAGTGCCAAAGAAGAGAAGAATAGTTAAGGCATGTTCTCTTTATATTCCAGGGAGGCGGTTCTGGTAAATTTACATTAGTAAGGTGGATTTGTCTGGCGTTTTTTTTTTTTGAAATCGCCGTAAGATTCTCCTGTTAGCCTAACTCACAGTAAGGTGTTATACTTTATGAAACAATGTGTAGTATCAAATAGTTCGCAAAATGTCAAGGCAAGTGTTACTATGTCAAGATATTTTGAAGACTGCAAAGATATACCTGGGTACTTTAGGGATTTCAGGGAACAACTTAGGGACACGTTCATGATATCATTTCATGGATATTTTGTTGCTCTTTAATAACTTTCTTGAAGATCCATTGATGGATATAGCTTTGATATATGTACAGAATTCCCAGCTTAATTCGAAAAATGTTTGGTTCAATTAACAAATTTCTTTCACTTCTCTTTCATATCACCAACAGCGTTTAAAACGCCGACAGCAACTAAAATGCGATTCACTTTTGTTTTTTATTTAATATTTTCTAAAATATACATGTTTTTTAATTGCTGGTAAACATTTATGTCAAAAAAAAACAGTCACCGGCTACGACAACAAACAACATGTTGTTGTCTGTAATGAAAATCAACAACAAAGCAGCTCGTTCACATGCCACTTAACACACACAAAAAAAAGAAGAAAATATAAAAGACCGGTTTCAACGATTCCAACTGATCAAAATGTAGATGTGGATATCCAAATTAGTTTCTTTAGATTAGAAATTAGCATCACTATAAAGCGGCTACTACTCCATAAAAGTCAACGCACACACAAGCGTTAATAGCATCATCTTCAGATTCTATTGTTTTGTTGTTGTTGTGTGGGCAGTTATTTAAATGAACGCAAGTGTCAGCAGATAACTATTAACGCACATATTTATATTATGGATTATACAATATCTGCTGAGGAAAATGAGGAAGTGTAATGTCAACAAACCAGCTATACATGGAGAGATCGAATTTTGAGCTTGCGCTTAGCTAGGCTCAGACAGACAGTGCGGTGATATTTGTTTCAAAGTGACTCACTGAAGCGTTCAGTGTTTGGCTTACATATTGTATGTATGTATGCATATATTAACCGCTCAGGTTCATGGCTAACTTTTAATCTTTTATTTATATTATTTTTCAATTTGAGCGATAAAGCGCGCTGATCTAACGGTTATTGTTTGGTTTACGGCCTGACAAGTATTCGATAAGACTTGAAGAGCGCGACATAGTTTTACTTAATTACAATAATATTTGTTGATTTTGTTGTTTTTGTAATTTTGTTGCAACAACTTATTCATATTTTGTCGCCAGTCGACTACCGTTAAATGGGATTAGACGCCTCTTAAGCTTAATTAAATATTTTAATTGTGAAAGTGATAGGCTAATTAGTCGAGCGAAGGGTCTAATTTCGTAAGCCACCTGCTTGGTTTACTTTTTTTTAACATATGGATGCATATTTCGATTAAAAATAAATTATTAGTGGCTTATCAACGCTTAACTTCAAATAAGCCGAAAAAAAAGAAAGTGAGATCCACACAATAACTATCAATTGAATAATCATTGCAGCAATGCGCTAAAGTGACGTCATCAAATTGCTAAATCCTACTATTCAGTAGGAAAGGCAAAGATATGTATTCATATATCATACATTTTCACTGATTCTATTTGTAATTGCTAGATGTTAGGACCCAGTCTATACACTATTGTAATATAAACTAAACTAATCCTCAGATTCCAAATGAAAATCTAATAATTTCCAAAGCAAAACACCAAAGTGTTTATTATACGATATGTGAAGAAAATATCGAAGCATTACGCTAAAAAAAAAATAACAGAAAACCAAAACAAATCGCTAGCGCAAATGCAAATTGGCCACCACGCAAAAACGAGAATGGGTGCGTGCTCGGCCAACATTGACTTTGACTTTGTCCACTGCCGATGCCGACTTTCACATTGGCCGCCTTAGAAATTGTAATTATTTATTTGCAAATTAATTTGCACATTAATATGCCACCGGAATTAGCAATATTTCATCCACCATTTTCATACAAATTAATGAATTAATTAGCTGTAATTGAATGAATGAACGCAATGGGTGTGTGCGCGAGGAAATATTAGATGGTGGTTATATATAATTGACTTCAAAGATGTATAGTAGTAAATAATAGACGTAGAAATAAAAAATTAAGTTCTGAAATAGTTCGCCTAGTATTGATAAAAGTTCTAGTATTCAAAATGAAGAATTACTTCGAAACATAATTTCGGGGGTTAGTGGTGGTCCTAAGCCTTTTCAATCAGAGTTTGACATTGGAAATGTCAGCTGAAGGGTTTGTTGAAAAAAATAAAGGTCTAGGAAGTTCAATACCATGGTAATTCCCGAGTCTATATCCTCTCTGTACTTTTACTCGTTTTTAGCTTACTAAATAGAGAGGGGTGACTTTTTATACTCTCGCAACAAAAGTTGCTAAAGAGAGATTGTACTATAGTTTTAATTTAATTCAGTAAGGAAAACCAACAGAAACCTTAAATTTCATTATAAAGAAGATACAGAAGAGCTGCAATCAAAATGGTATAAAAAATTTTAAGTGGGCGTGGTTCCGCCCCCTTATGGGTCAAAAACCATATCTCCGAAACTACTCGACCAATTTCAATGAAATTCGGTTTTTGTAATGATATGTTGTGAAAATAGGTCAAATCGGTTCACAACCAAGCCTACTTCCTATCGTTTACTTTACAATATATACAGTAAGCACTAGTAAAGATATCGGAACAGAACTTTCGTCGAAATCGGACCATAAATTTTCAAGACCCCATATATCGAACATGAGGACCTCAGAGCTTCGAATAAATTTTTTTACCGAAAATATAGGTGAGTTTTGAAGAAATTCAGAGGGAATATTTTTCTTCTAATAATATGTATCCGTGCAATGAGTAAAATTGGGTCATAACTTCCCCTAGCTCCCATATACCTAATTGAAACTTTCAATGGATTTATACCATATATACATATATGCGAATCTGTCAGTCAAATTGTGGTTATATTAATAAAATTAAATAAATAAACTGCGAGAGTATAAAATGTTCGGTAACACCCGAACTTAGCCCTTCTTTACTTTGTTTTTACTTATTTCTACATTCTAGGCAGAGACTTAGCGTTCTGTACAATTCCATTTACATTGGCAGGCTGTTTTCCCTTATAATGTCAGGCTAATTATAGCGGGCTACAATATTTAGTAACAAAGAACAGTTGTAAAAGAACAAGAATCTCTGGGTCGAAATCCATAGAATAATTATTACTCAGTTAATAAGAGTTGTAGACGATATGGATTAGCTATGATTTCGCTCTTAGAACTTGACTCAGAAACCACGTTCGGCTCAATATGATCCATCCGATATTATTTGTGCCCTTAAATACCTTCTAGTAAATTTTATATGAGTTGAGCGTTTTTTTACACTCACTTACAGGAGACGTTAGGTCAGCATGATGTTGGCCCGAAATATAATTCCTCGTGAATTATTGAAAATTCTGATTAAAAATGTCTTCTTTAATATTATCTAAATTAGCTAAAGAACTCACGTTTATGATTACAAATGAGTTGAGCTGTTAATACTTGCTAATAGCGTTTTAGATAGGAACTAATTGATCAATTAACCGGCCTTTGCTTGATTAAAACGCTTATTGAGACCACCATATAAAATAAAATCTCCATTTATTTTAAATTGAATTTTAATCGACTTGAAAATTAAATGCAACTCTGCGACAAAGATGTACGATATATGTTCTTTGCCTGCGATTGGCTGAATTTTTTGATAAAAATAGCTACGGTAGATGTCGCTGCTAAAAATATTAATCAGCTAATGAAACTTACCAACTTCTTAAGAAAAGCAAAAACAAAAATGTATAACAGCTGATCGATTATCGAGTAGCCGGCAGTTTGAAAGGCAAAAAAGGGTTTCTTTTTAAAAATTTTAATTGATCAATTAATTTGGCTGTCTAAAAACGCTAAAATACGAAGAAAAATTAATATATTTAAGCGACATTCAGAAATATGCTGAATGAGATTGTTTTCAATTTAAATAATTCTGAGAATCACTAAAATGCAAAAATTAAATGAATAATTATAGAAATTATGTCTTAGTAAAGAAGCACAAACTCACATCCAAACCGACAATGACTTAATTAGAAATATTAATATCAATTAGCACGTGTGCAGTAAAATGTGCCGAGCGTGTTTAGCATTTTATTACAGGTGTCCTTTTCAGTTTACGCTCGACAACAATCGCACAGTTTTTGAGTTCAAAGACATACTTATGTATGTGTCTATATAATGCGAAATAATTTGCTAAATGCTTTTTAACTGCACTTTTATGAGCAGGTGTGTTGCAAAAAACTATATTCGTGCGCTAGAAATATATAGCAACCTCACTTTAGTCGTATGAGCAGGTGTATATGACTAACGGTTAAGTTCAACATTTTGGAATGTTTGGCAAACACGCAGCATATTTCGCAAAACAAAAAAAAATAAAAATAATCGAGCAAAAATGCAAAAAAAAAACAAACAAAAATAGTGATCTAATGAATTATACTCCCACACACACTGTGTAGAATAACTGCCCGGTAGGGAAATGCTTTTGCTTTCAATTGATTTGGTGCAGTTGTACTAGGTTTCTATATAACCTTGATTAACCTTGATGGCGCGTTACCAAGAAAAAAAATCATATAATGAAGTTATTAGGTGAAACTCATTGCAGAAATCTAGAAATTATATACATTTTGAAACACATAGAGTTGCCACCTAGCGGAATAAAAGTGAAAATAAACAGAAATTAAAAAAATGTTTGCAAAATGTAAGCAGTTTAAAAATCTTTGGGAAATAATCTAAACTAGTATGTATATTTGGGAGCAGGGTTGCCAACTAGGTCTACAACTTTGCTTCCGCCGTTTTCCAATAGATGTCTCTAGGGTCAAGTACTGGTCGATTAAATCGATTAAATCGTTTTATATCGATCTTGGACATTTGTGTCAACATTAACCCAACAAAATATTTGTAGAGATCTGTTTGCATCTCATACTTATTCTCAACTGAAAATGTCACTTTTTGAGCCGAATTCTCGACATTTGCGGGAAATTTTGCTTTTCTTTTTTAATTCCAAGAAAAGAGCGGCTTTGGCTCATCGAATGCTTCCGGATACGTACGGTGAGGCTGTACTAAGTGAATGAACATGTCGCGAATGGTTTCAACGTTTTATAAATGGTGATTATGAAGTCGAAGACCGGTATGGTGGTGGAAGGGAGAAGATTTTCGAAGTTGCTGAATTGAAAGCATTACTCGACCAAGATGCGTTTCAAACTCAAGAGGAATGGCCGAATTGTTGCAGGTGACACAACAAGCCGTATCAAAACGCCTCAAAGCCATGGGAATGAATCAGAAACAAGGAAACTGGGTTCCTTACGACTTGAAACCAAGAGATGTCGAACGGCGCTTCTTTGCATGTGAACAGCTGCTTCAAAGGCACAAGCGAAATGGATTTTTACATCGCATTGTAACTGACGACGAATAATCCTAAGCGAAGAAAGTCACGGGGAAAGCCTGGACATGCCTCCACGTCGACGGCAAAACCTAACATTCACTGCGCCAAGGTCATGCTCTGCATTTGATGGGATCAGCTGAGGTGATATATTATGAGCTGCTAAAGCCAAGTAAAACCATCATAGAAGATCGATACCGACCGCAATTTATGAGTTTGAGCCGAGCACTATAAGAAAAACGGCCACAGTACGAGGAAAGACACGTTAAAGTCATTCTCCTGTATGACAATTCTCGGCCTCACGTCGCAAAGGCGGTCAAAAAATATTTGGAAACGCTGAAATGGGAGATCTTACCCCACCCGCCGTATTCTCCAGACGTTCCTCCATCTGACTACCACTTGTTCCGAACGTTGGCACACGGTCTAGCTAACGAGCACTTCAGTTCTTATGAAGAAGTCAAAAATTGTATTGATACTTGGATCGACACGAAAGATGGGGAGTTCTTTCGTCACGGAATACGCATGATGCCAGAAAGATGGTCAAAAGTAGTAGCTAACGACGGCCAATATTTTGAATAACATTTTTATAACCGTTTTTATACAATAAAGCCTTAAATTTACTAAAAAAAAAACTGCGGAAGCAAAGTTGTAGACCTAATATTTTGACCTAATATGAAATTTGAAGTATATTGCCAATTCAAGGGTTCGGGTTATGGAAGTGTAACTGTATCTATATATTGCGTAGAAAAAATGTATATTCGAAGTTCCTGCAGGCTGCTTTGTCCCCTCACTACAACCAAGTTTCATATTTCCTATGACTCATTGACGTGTGCGCTGTTTTCTACTGAAATTTGAAAAACGAAAATTTTATGCGATAAGATAGTACAAGCGTAGTGCATACATACATACAAACACGCTTATTTATTTAATCACAGTGCGTAATCAGCGCGTGCGTATGAGTAACTAAAGAGCAAAAGTTTCGCACTCACGCAACAAAAATTTTGTTGGACTAAAAAATAAAAAAAAAAATATCAAAAATATCGATTGCATTTTTTCGTTGCTGCTGATTGACTGAGATACGAGTACTACATATGTACATACATATTCATATTTACTTGTTTAGCATTCAAGAGAAATTCTATTTTTTATTTAAGCACAGCGTTTATGTGCTAATTTTCTAATGGCCCCCTGTCTTCTTCTCATCGCACCTCATTAGCATTGTACAATATTTCAAGGTCACTAACACTAACATACATATGTACATATATATACATATATATATATAAATATTTATTTATGTAAGCATATATGTATGTATAATTTCGCTTGCGTGCATTCGTTTGCCATTTGCAGCTTCGTTAGAAATTTTATTGGCTCGCATTTATTTGTGTTTCTAATTACTTATTTCGCCATTCCGCTTTTTGCCTGAGTTTCGTGTGTGTGTGTGTGTGTATGTTAATATTTGACAGGCATTTCACGTTTGCCGGCGATAACGACAATATTAATGCGATTATATTTCATATGAAATTTTGCACTAGGAACTAATTGGTTTAACAATTCTGGTGAGCTTATCACGCTAATCTACTACTCGTAGGATAGTATGTTGGGATTATTTATGGAACGTTGCTGTAATTTACTGATAATTATATTTTATGAATTTTGTTCTATTTATAAATATGCTTGCATTTCTATTTAAAAATAGAACAGTTTTAAAATCTGTTATACTGTCACTATTCGAATAAATGAAAATTGTTTGAAATCCAAACAGCCTTTGATTTTTTAATGTTTCCGCATTCCAGCCACTTTTTCATAATCAACCTTTTAACTTTCTTATATCAAAATAGACGTTTTATGAAAAATGCTGATTTAGTACTATTATTAGTATACTATTTTGTCATTGCTTAATGGTTCCCGTGAAATCATTGTTATTTTTTGTATTTTAAAGCAAGTTTTTTGTAAATTTTAATGTTTCACTTTTTTCAATAAAAATAAGAAAATTAATGAACTTGCACTATTCGAATAGTCGACAACGAACGGTTAACCGAATAATCGAAAATAAGTGGTTAATCGAAGAGTCGAATATGACTGACGACTATCCGAATAGTACAAACCGAATATTATTATTCGAATAATGCCCTATTCGGTTAATTCGGTTAGTCGATTAGTCGAATACCTAGAGCTCTAGTATGTATATCACCCTATTTTATACGTACATACACATAATTAGAGCCTCTATTTCTCTTCGCTGATTTGGTGTAGCTTCTTCCTTTATTGCCAAGAACTTAGCTTCTATGAATCCGATTTATCAAAGGACTAAAACTGTAACGTCTGGAGGTCTGGGTTGTACGATATATGTACATATGTATGTGTACTCGATGAACTCTTATGTTTCCATAGTCAAATAACGTACGCTCTAAGTGATATATCTTACTCAGGCATAGGGCAAGTTTGCAGTGAACCTCGCTATTTTTAGTTTCTCTAACTAAGGTTCTGTACTGACTTCCAACGTTCCTTAGGCTAGTTTGGTTAGGTCGAGATCTCCGCATCTCCAAATACTCCTGATGGATCGCCAAGACCATCATGATTCGACAAAACGCTTGGATTCTATTCTTGTGTTCTTCAGGCTAATGTCGATTCCAGTGACATCGCTGGGTTCGCCGAAGGTGTGCATACCGAGGTGTTTTAACCTTAGTCTGGCGAAGGCTAAACATTGAAGGAACAAGTGTTTGAATGATTCCTCTTCGCCTTCCTCTATGCAACTTTGACTACTGGCGCCCGGCTTCAAGCCTAATCTCATCGAATGCGTGGCTATTGGATAGTGACCACTCAGCACACCAACGATTGCGACGAGATGAGCCTTCCTTAGCAACAGCAGCTGGAGGTACCGTTTTCGGTCCACCACGGGCCAGAAGGATCTCGCTACTGCACAGGTGCTGGTTGTTGTCCAGCGTTTTGCGAGTTCATTCGAACTCAGTGTGTGCAGCGCTCTAGCGGAAGTTTCACTTCTACTCCGAAGTCAATGCTGGAGGGTTGGGATGCCCAGCAGGTTTTCTTTGCAGTTTCCAGCGATTCCACGGTTACCGGTTATCCACACTAGTCGGATTGCGAAGCTACTGATAAAGGTATTAGATACTCCCTAACTAGCTTAGAGTGTACAGTCATTGAATCCAAGGCCAGTATTGCCGCTCTGCTGTCGGAGTGAATACACACCTCTCTTAAACGTTTTTTGCAACTATTAACTGAGATGATCAGCTTTCTAAAGAGTTATTAATTAATCAGGACAAGAGTTCCATCCACCGATAGATGTGATAGTCTCTCATTCCTTCATTTTTAACGTAACGGTTATCTCTGTACTAAATCGCAGTTCCGTTTGATATTCTGATATACAGTTATCTTTTGATATTATATATAGTGACGTGTGAACAGTTTGAACGCTTGGTTGCCATATTTGATCTGGGTTTTTTTGCATTGGTTACTATGTATGGTCGCTCATCTAGAGAGTCTTAAAACATATTTTGAATAAAAAAAAAGGTATGCCAAATTTTTTCAGCAGATAAAAAATATAAATTTATTTAATATATCCATTAGCACGATGCCGAAACGCAGATGTGCTGAAAATATATTTTTATGTATTTTCAAAAATGAAGTTGTTGTAATTTATTATTTTTTTTTCAATCAATAAGTTAAATTTACTCGACTCAAATTTGTGCTCTAGTAATGTTTCATAGTACTGAAATTCCATAAAGCTCTTTTCAAGAAGGCTTTAGTTCTAAAGTACAGCTGACGACAGAAAATATCAACTAAAATCCGCTAATTCTCAATTAATTAAACGTTTAAGAGTGACTATAGTTATATTGTAGTTTCATAACACTCATATTCCCCCGCTTAAGCTTTTTCTGCGACGTCTTTGCGCTTGCTTCGCCACAAACTCATGACAAATTCTCACTTTCATTTGACCCTTTCGACACAAAAAATTTGTGCTTGCCTCAACAAAACTAAATTTAATACTTTTTTCTCTTTTCTTACACAATACAACAATATATTACACAATAATTGGTTGTTGCCACAGTGTTGCATGGACAATTGAAAAAATAGAGCAGAGTACCAATTAATAATAGCGCAATAAGAGTGGCATTAGTGACGGATGATTGCTCAAATGACAAAATGATTGATGTGTTTTGTGGTTGATTAAAGAATAAATAAAAAAAAAATGAAAAAATAATTCTATAAAAAAATAACTGTAAATAAATCCACAAACGAACCATGAAATAAAAATAAAAAAAGGAAATTAATTAAAATACAAATAACTGCAGCGTAAATAACTAACGAATTTCTATATATTAATAAAACAGTAGTCACAACGGCGCGTTAACACCAACGTCAACACCACAACAACAACAGCAGCAACACCAATTACAACAAACAAACCCACGCAAATAAAGCAAAAAGCGACTGCTGGTAGCAACTAAATCAAATTCGAAATTATTTGTGTAGGTGCCTTTTATGGTGGTAGGCTGTTAAGCGCACGCGCACCACTCACCGCTAACTGCCTAACTGGCTCACGCTCCTCTTATTTACATTAATAAATAAACGCATAATTGAAAGAAATGCATTTTAGATTGTTTGTCATGGCAAAAGTGAAATCATAACGAAGTTCACCAACAAGCCTATTATATACACACACACACACCCTCATACACCAATAAGCAATCATAAATCGAAGGCAACCGGCAGCACCGACAGCCGATTGTCAATTGTTTGGTGGATCACATGGCATCTGCCTACAGCACTGTTTTTACCCTTCTCAAGTGCATTTCTGTTACGACAAATTGATTGTAATTGCTGTTGTTGTAAGCAACATACAGCCACGCATACACACACACACACGAAGGAACAATTGAAGGTCAATGAAGTTTCTTTTGATTGCAGTTAAATTCAATAAGTTGAAGGGAAATCTAATTTTGATTGGGTTTCTATTTATTTCGCTTTATTTCATTTTCAACAATCTAAGCGCACTCACTAGCGCAGCCCTTTTCGCCCGCAAGCGCATGCCACCATTGAAAGCATTGTTATAGGTTATGTATGCGCTTCATAATAAATATTTTCGGCGTCTACAAAGATTTTATTGCGCTTGTTTTATTCTCGTTGTGTGTGTTCATTTTGTTTTTTTTGGTAGAATTCATCATGTCGGGATCAATTGGCGCCACGCTGAGTTCAATATCATTTAAAATAAATTAGAGTTTCTTTCATTGATTATTTGTTGTTACACAACTTTGGTCACATGATGAAATATTATTTCTAATTTCTAATAAATTTTGACCGAATCTTTCATAGCACTTAAATTTTCGACAAAACGCTGCTAAAATTAAATATGGATTTCATTTATGGTAGAGGGTTCGAAAATTTGGCAACGATTATCTTCTCACCTCCTCGTGAACACCAATTCGCGTGAAGAACCATCTACATTATTTAGGGAAAGGAAATTCGATGGATCGTAGAATTTGGATTGTAACTGAGGTCCGTTTTTTAATGTTTTATGGATGTCCGAAATCCTGATATTCAGTTGTCTAATGAGCCGTTTGGTTCAAGATAACTAGATTTCTTGTTAGACAGGCACTATCCCTTTTGACAACTATTAATCTTTTCATCGGAAAGGTGCGACTACAGATCGATATTCCCCAAAAATGTGTATCAAACCGACCAAGCCCATATCAATATGTGATGAAAATCTGTATAACCAGAACAACTGTTGAAACGATTCTTGAGGTATACGAACTAGATTTTGGATCTCTCAGTAGTTCAAGGAATCTAGCAGTTGAAGGCAGCAGTTATAGCAGTATAAAGAAAGGTAGAACATCACAAGGAAACTTTCTGCTTTTTGGAAATAGTCAGTAGAAAATAATATCACTTGATTTTTCAGTTCGTCCCTAAGAAGCGAATCTTAGAAATGCCTCGGTTAAAAGCATTTAGTACATTTCATATTAAGCTAGAATAAAAATAACTTTTTTATTGATTGGGAAGTAATTTTGTGACGTCTAAAGAAAATGGGCATACACAAAAAATAGGGAAGGTATGTTGATGGTAACAGAGCATAGAAAACGTTTCAAAAAGATATTAGGAATTTTGTATTATGGGACTACAATAAAAACACTCAGGAAAGGAAGAAATAAGTTTCATGGGAACTGAATTCGAAAGGTCTCTTTCTTTCTGAATTATTATTGTAATCTGACGAAGGAACTCCTCTGACGAAGTTCCATAAGTTCCCTTATTTTGGTTGAAAATGTTAAAAAGTCAGTCCGACTTCGGAAACATCTTGATGTTACCGCACAAATTCAGTCTTCTAACTGTTTATGATTTGTATGAGATCCCTTTCAATAAGGGAATACAATTGACGAGTAGGGATGATTTTAGTAACAAACTATTTTATGGTAGAAGACTGGAGTCGCTGTATGACAAGTGGTAGGGACAGTGATTTGGTGAACCTCAAATGATCGATAAGTTCTTTGTAAAATTCAAGAAGTTACGTTCTACCGCAAGAAATATGTAATTAAAAGTAAAAAAAAAATCTTACTTGGAACTTGGTACTCATTATACTATACGAAAAATCGACTTTTTTCTGTTTATTTGAATTATGAAGGGTCAAAGTTTGATCTTCGAAAAAAAAAAAATAGTTTTATATCGAAAAATACTGGACCGCTAATAACATCTGTTATATAACTTGACAAAAAAGTTTTATATATCATTGAATTAAAGAGAAAATTTATATTATTGTATCTACATATATTTTGGAATTTTTAGTATGTAGCTATATCCTGTAACTAATAAAAATATTTGAAAAAATCCGTTTTTGGAACTTCGATTTCAAATATTTCCATTTTGAAGGCTAACTTCGAAAATCTTAGAATGCACTTCTTGTACTTATAACTCTATGTCCAAGCCGAGTGTTGTACAGTGTTATTATTAACTAGAATATTTAATAAAACTCCGCAAAATTCTCCTCTAAATGTACACCCCTAACATTTCATATCAAAGCATGCTAACAAATATCTTAAATGCTTGATATATGTACATATGTATGTATATACCCATTTGGGTGAGTAATATCCCCATAATGCGCAATACCAATTTTAGTTGGCCTCCAAAATAGTCTGTCGCTTTAATTAAAAGCACAATAATTCCTTTAAAGCGACGGTCAATGGCGGAACTGTCATTTGTCTTCGTGCTTGTCAACACCCATTTGCACATCCAGCGCGCTTGAATATGCTTACTTGCAGTGCGCGTCCAAAAATGGGGGGCAAGCGTTAGCATACTCGTACAAATGAATAATTATTTTCTAAGAATTTCAGCAGTTTTTTTTATAAGTTTTGTGAATTACGCATATGTATTTTATACAAATATTGAAGTACTTCATCAGAAATATATATGTACATATGTACAAAAGTCGAGCATAAATTCATTGATGAGCGCGCTGACCGTAACCCACGACGTTCCAATCACTTCAGGCCGCCTCCGCTGCTGTCACTTGGCGGCCGATTGCTATCTACAAGTGTACATTGTTCGATGTGTTTGATAAGTTTGTTATATTTCTTGACAGTTTGGCGGGCAATATGCTAAACACAATTGTGGTTGTGGTTGTTGTTGCCACAATTACACTTGAACAATTCGATGTTGGAGGTATGTAAATATGTATGTGCGCTCCTTAAATGTGGCAGCGCGCAGAAATCTACGGTTCTTCGTACTTCATTACAATTGTGTGTGGCGCTTTTGTTGTTGTTTGCCATTAAGTTTGCTTACAATTCCGCGTTGCTTTTGTTTTTACTTTCTGTCGCCCAAACGCCGCCGTTTGTGTTCAATTGCTATCAGTTTAATCGCGACTTTGTCATTGTTCGGTTGTTCGATTCGATACGGTGGCTTGCGTTGTTGGGGCGGCTCGTTATCTGCCTGCCTTACTCTGGTCGTTGTCACTCAAAAGCTTATTTTTTGGTGGGTGTTTTGTTGAAAAAAAGAAAAAAAAAATATTGTGTCCTCTGTTGACTCGCGTACGCCCTCACTTTGTGCTAATAATTTCCGCTATTTTGCTGATCGCTTGTCGTGATAAATTTATAAAAAATTGCTTTTTTATTTCGTTATTTATGATTTCTACGAATTAAGCAATATTTAGCAATAAATATAAATGTGTGTGTGTGTCTATTGGTTGTTCGTTTGTCTTAATCGCCTTAAATTTGCATGTTGACTTGGAAAGTGATCTGGTGACAGTGAGCAATTAATATCAAGAAATTTGAAATTGTGTCACGAAATTTGAAAAGTGCGATTCGAAGAAATAGAAAATAATAAAAAAAGCAATAAAAAATCATTTAAAAAATATTGTTTCCAATGAAATAATTTATAAAATCAAAAGCAATCTGATCACGCACCGTTTAGAGCTAATATCAAATGTGATTTCATAATTCAGTGGAATTCAAAATAATTTCTTATAAAATACAAGCCGACCATATTCAGTTGACAATTACCATAATACGATTGTCCTTTGGGCTTTGTCGGCTAAAAAATTCTCAAGAAATATACCAACTTAGTGTTGAACTTATCCACAGAGTGTTAGAATTTATTTCTTTCGAATAAACGACTTAACCCTCAAATGTATTCTAAATCAAATTAGCATTCATTAAGGATATTAAGAAAACGATTAAGTTGCACCTGCTTTCGAAAAGCCGAACAACAATCAATTTTTTTTGCTTTATTGCTTATTGGTATATTGATGACGTCATAAGATTTAAATAAGAGGTAGGGACCAATATCGATAATGTCCGGCCTAGAACCATCCTAGCTGATGTTAAGGAAACAAAAATCGAATTCTACTTTCAAGATTCCTCTAACCTTTAAGGAATGATAGAGAGCATACAATTTCCTCAGCGCGAGTGGTTATTAGTGTCACTACCTCTCTAGCTCGATTTATGTGGGCTGCATGAAAAACAATATGACCTCCTAAGTGTTGAGGTTTAAATACCTTCAAATTAATGTTGTTGTCAAAGTTTTCTGTATCCTGAATTTGAACAGTTTTCAGGTTGTCGATTATTAAGAGTGGGTCACCTTTAATCTAAACCTATATATTTTAGGTTAGGTTAGGTGAATAGGCTCTTCCAATGGATCGCACTTAGACAGCTAAAATCGCCAGTCATTTGTGATGCCACAAACTCCTAAATACAACAGATCTTCAAAGCGCTTTGAGACTGTTACAAATTTGTTAAGGCGGTTAATATCTAAACGGACCAATTCAACTAGTTCGCCGAAACTAGTGCAGCCTCAGTCTAACAAAAGCTAGGACAGTAAAGGATTTCCCACAAAGTCGTTTAAAGGGTTAGGTGAGTTTCAAAATTTCAAATATTTAAAAATAAAAGTTTGTTTGCTTAAATAGTATTGCACTAAAATGTTTAAAATATTATCCAAAAATATCAAATCAATTCGAGTAATATTCTATGAGATATACACTTTGGAAGTTCCAGTTATATTATAAAACTTTGAATGCGTTTATCTCAAAACTCAATTTTTTAAGTCGGTGGACACGATTTCTCTAAAAGTTATGAAGCGATTTTGTTAAAATTTTGCAATGATATTTGGCATAACATTATCTCGTTAATGAACGAAAATTTTTGTATTTTTATTGCAACTATTTCGAGCCAATATATGGTGAAAAATTTACTAAAAAGTGAGTTTTTTGCTTAAAATTTCGTCAAAAATTCAATTTTCAATATTCCTTCGTTCATTAACTAGATTTATCTTTTTACTATCGAAATATTTTTGGTTTATTGTTTTTAGATGAACCAATCATGAGTTATAATGGCTATCGCAAGACCTTTTTTTGACATGTCAATGGAGATGAGGTGCCAACTGCTGACTTTTCGGAAGTTTTCAATGCAAATTTCATAAAATATTATTTAAATTAGGAATTTGCCATTCTAAAAATAACCAAAGTATTGCGAAAATACACAACTATAATTCATAGGCGTACTTCTCTTAATGACTTCAAAAGATAATCGTCGTAAGATATTCCCAACACTAAACAATTAGTTCAGTTAAACTTTATGACAAACATAAGAGTATTTTTTATAATTTTACTAGTGCACACACACACTACTTAATATATGCATCAACATGTTTTCTTTTGCCGTTATTTACTTTAGAATTGTATGAGTTTATCACCCTGTTTTACATATACAAACATACATTCTCGTTTATACTCTATTTTGCTTAAATAGAGCCGACTAAAATTTAAATGATAATTAAATATTCACAGCAACATTTTTTGTGCAAAAGCTGACGTCATTATATACATATAGTATTTACATACTGGGTGGATGCTCCATATACATATGTACAATTTGCAATTTATTTGCATTGTATATTATTTTACGAGCCGTTGTATTTTTTGAAATATATACACACATGTATATATATTTATAGTATATAAAATTAGCAACAGTAATATACATATAAGTACATATGTATATACTTACCTCTTTCTCTTTGTTTTGTCAAATTAACCCTTAGCTGATCTAAGATAATTTTTTTCTTTCTTTAAAACTCCGCTTTAATCTTCATAGCAGCAAAAAGATGTGAACAGAATCCCTCTGAAATAGAAAATATATTTCAATTTAGTAATCAAGTAATAGTAATATCCACTTTATGGTGCCACATGTGGGTTAATATAAATATTTACGCAATACTTAATGAACAAAACACTAAAATTAGTGAGTGTAGTAAAGCAAAACAACTGTTTTGCACTTGACAACATGCGTCTTAATACACAGCCAAGTTGCGATAAGCATTTAAGCAAATAAACTTAAGATTTTTTGTTTTATTTTTCACACCTTTAGTTTGTTAGCGGTTTTCCTTTGAATAGCCAACGCGTGATTTAGCTAATAAGCAAGGCAAATTGCTGTATATATTTACAGTCACGTGCATTTTGAGGACTATATTATATACATACATGTATGTTATTGAAGATATTTGTGTGATATAGTAACTTTATCGTAGTTGACTCAGAAAATATCGAAATACTATAAAGTGTCTTCAAATATGACAATGAAAGCCCTTTTTATTTTGAATTAATTAAAATTAATTGTTTATGAAAAAATTTTTTTTTAAATTTTTATACTCTCGCAACAAAGTTGCTACGAGAGTATTATAGTTTTGTCCACATAACGGTTGGTTGTAAGTCCTTAAACTAAACGAGTTAGATATAGAGTTATATATATCAAAATGATCAGGGTGACGAGAAAAGTTCTAATCCAGATGTCTGTCTGTCCGTCCGTCCGTGCAAGCTGTAACTTGAGTAAAAATTGAGATATCTTGATGAAACTTGGAAGACGTATTTCTTGGCACCATAAGAAGGTTAAGTTCGAAAATGGGCGTAATCGGACCACTGCCACGCCCACAAAATGGCGAAAACCGAAAACGCTTAAAGTGCTATAACTAAGCTATAAATAAAGCTATCGAAGTAAAATTTGGTATGAAGAATCGCACTATAAAGGGGCATATGTGGATGTAATTTGTTTGGGAAAGTGGGCGTGGCCCCGCCCCCTATTAACTTTTTTGTACATATCTCGCAAACTACTAAAGGTACATCAAAGAAACTTTCTGCAGTCGTTTCCTTCCTAAGCCACTTCCTAATACAGTCCAAAAATGAAAGAAATCGGATTGTAACCACGCCCAACTCCCATACAAAGGTTATGTTGAAAACTACTAAAAGTGGGTGAACTCAATAACGAAAAACGCCAGAAACACTAAATTTCACATAAGAAATGGCATATGGAAGCTGCACTCAGATTTTTTTACAAAATGGAAAATGGGCGTGGCATCGCCCACTTATGGGTCAAAAACCATATCTCAGGAACTACTCGACCGATTTCAATGAAACTTGGTTTGTAATAGTTTCTTTACATCCCAATGATATGTTGTGAAAATAGGCCAAATCGCTTCACAACCACGCCTACCTCCTATATACCAGAATTTTAAGACGATCTGAATCGTTTATTTTACAATATATAAAGTAAGCACTAGTAAAGATATCGATGCAGAACTTTGCACAAATACTACGTTTATAGTGTGGCAGCCCCATTCTAAAAATCACCGAAATCGGACCATAGGTTGTCAAGGCCCCATATATCGAACATGAGGACCTCGGTGCTTCTAACCTAATATTATGGTTTCCAACTTTCAATGGACTTTATACAATATATATGACGAATATGTGGGTCAAATTGTGTATTATATAACATTAATAAAGTTAAATAAATAAATTGCGAGAGTATAAAATGTTCGGTTACACCCGAACTTAGCCCTTCCTTACTTGTTTTTTCCTAATTTCAGACCTCAAGAGAAACTATCTCTGATATGAAATCACCGAGACTGAGACCAATTTTGAAATATAATACCAATCGAACTGCAAAAAGAATAACGAAAAGATCGCTATAATCGGTGTATCGGCATTGATTGAGCCTATTTTACTCAATATTTTACCAAAGGAGGGTCTTAATATGCAACCGTACTAACTTTTAAGACTGTCTGCTTTTGGATAAAAATAGGGAAATAGTCTTGAATAACACTTTAAATACCAAATATGTATCCTGATTGAACGAGGGTTACTAATCCAACAGCAATTTTTTTTTTAGGGTATACAATTATTTAGTAATCAGAAGCTACCCTTGAAACGTCCTAGCTATAATATTTTGGTAACATTACGCTTAAGCTATGGTTGGTATATCGATTAGAGATGGAAACAGTCGATAGTTTGATTTTTCAGAGATTTATCGAAATTTTGATATTTTTGATACTGTCGAGAACGAATAGTTGAACTTCACTAACTCGAATCACCATAACCCACAAAAAAATTCGATTTAGAAGACTTCGATATAGAGGGACTATTTTAAAATTCTGCCTCGTCAGTAAAATTTTAAATTTTGTATTATGTCCTGGTCGAAAAGTTCGATATATGGAAGGAAATTTGTATGAACTTTGACTTATATTGGCTATTCAAGGCTTTGAGGTACGGAGAACTTCGAGTTAAGGAAGTTTGATTTATGAACGTTCCACTGTATATCAAATAAGACACCATTAAAAATCATATTTTATAAAACTTTTGGGGACGCAGGAAGCTTAATTTATTCTAAAATTTTGTAAATCGAAGATTTCTTTGATGACAACTAGTTTTATAAATAAATAACTAGACACTAACAAACCACTTTTGGCATAATTTAAAAGATCCAAAAGGATCATTAATATATTCTCAATGAGTATTTTATTGTTTTATAGTGACGTCACATTAGCTGGTATATTAGCGTCTTAATAGGTGATTGACAAAAATTCGAATTCCTTTTGATACTTTTTTTGGGTCAATAGACAACTCTATTATCTATTTGTTATTAGTATATATTATGAGTCAACCAAGTCTCACAAAGTATAATACTTCCAACGAAATAACGTTACTTCATAGCAAAGTACACATTTTTTGCATACTTATTCACTAGACAAGTGACAGTTCATCTCAGTGCTGTCAGCACGTCATATGAGACGCCATGTACGCGGCTTGGACAGCTTAGACCCTCACTTAACCATACAATAATAATTACAATTTATAACAATATGCATGCTATCTATGGCTTGTTTGACAGTGTTGACGATTTGACTGACGGCCGTCGCCACTGCGTTTTTATCCGAACAAGTTACGAATATGTTTACGAGCAAAAAAACGATGGATACAACTGTATACATGTGAATATGTGTTTGCGACTACCAGCAGTTACATCTCATTCCATTGAACTTGTCTCATTTTGTGGCTCATTAAAATTTCTTGCAAGAACCGTATGTGCAGCGCACAAATGTCAAGGCGCACTCGGGTAGACTACAGTCTACTTAGTTGCATAAAAGCACTTGAAATTGCAAATGCGGTTCGTGGGGCCAGTCTGCATTGCATCCAATGCACAATTCACTTGGCAGTTATGCAAAGCGCGAATTTCTTTCAGATCTTCCTGCTGTGGCGGCGGAGGCAGCCGAGTTGCAGGCGCTGCTAATTTTAGACGCACTGCCACTTTGTGTGCCTCCAATGTGTGCTTGTGTGTGTCATAGTATAACTATGAAAGTGCACAAGTGCAGCACTGCCAATGGCACTGACGTGTGCTGTGCTGGTGGAGACTCAGTGTTGGGCGCTTGGCGGCCGCTGGGAGCTATTGCAGAGGTAAGCTGTAATAAATCTCAGTCAAGTTAGCAGGCAGATATAAAACGGGAATGTTTGCAGAGATTATATTTTCACTTGAAATATAAACAAAAAGCGCTGAGGTAGTGCTGACACTTACAGGGTGGTTCATATGAAATATCAATATTTCTTAATAAAGAATAAAAATAATATATATATTTTTTTAATTCTTCTTCATTTCTTTATACAAACTAAGAAACAATTATTCAGTATTCGTCTTAAAAATATGAATATTTACTGAGCTTTTCCAGTAACATTTTACTTCACCCTTAAACAAATCGTTTACCATGCCTCGTTAACCGAGATTTCAAAAAAGGTATTTTTAAAAGTAACCCCAGAATTGTGACTTCGCTATAAAACAAGTACAAAGCTGTAATTCTCTGAGAAGGCATAGATTTTGAAATAACCACGTAGGGGATATCCGGTTATGAAATCTAACGGTTAATTAGACTCCACCATGAAAATGGAGTTCTTGGCAGAGAAAGTTGATTTTTCGAACAAAATCCTTTCGTCTCATCCCGAAGATGTTCAATAAAATAATACATTTCTGTATAGACCGTCAGTGGCAAGAATTGTCATTGTCAAAATAACATATGAAAGAAGAGGGAAAGAACTTTATGTACCACCCTGTACCCTGTCATATATAATTATATATCTATATAAAAGAAACACTAAGTTCCGTTGGGATGACTGTGCATTAAAATGGATGAACTGACACACACATATATACAAATTTGCATATCCACATACATACTTACAAATGTAAACTCAAATGCATTTTGTTGAATGTGGCTTTTACAATTATGAGTATAAACTTCTTGTTTGCTCGTTGAGCGCTTATTGTGTGTATTATTGCAACAAATTTGTTTGTTTAACAATGCAAAAAAAAATAATTGTGGCATTGTTTTTCTCGCTTTTACTGATGGACGCGAATTATGAGGCGTGCGAAAAAATGTTCACTTTAATGTTGCATGGTGTGACTGAGAAATGGCGAGGAACAAAAAATATGTTTAAATAAAATAAATAAACAAACGCAGAAATACTAAAATATTTATACTATTACTACTATTTATAGCACATAAGGGAATGTGCGAACTTTTTGGGAATGTGAAGAGTTCAAAAGTATACATTGAAGAACGAAATTCTTTGATTTTTTGGCTGGTTTCTGATACATACCAAATATATGAATAACTATTCTTGGAAACGCACCTAAGGCACTACAATTTCGGTGTGGCAAGCAAAATTTGTTTAGACAAGATTTTTCGAAAAATTTGAATATGCTTCTCACTCGTCTTATTTAAATATTCTGATCGGCTTTTACTTTCTTTAGATTCCGAGGGTTTTTGTCACATTGTATTACCACAGCACTTGTGTGAAGTAGAAATTTGCTAAGTTTCATAAATAAATTCGAGCTATCTTTATTATACTAAAGAGCCTTTTCGCACAGCCAAATAAATTGAGTACAATATGGTTATAATTGGAAAACCAGTTTTTGTCTTTCGCACAGCCGGCTACTCGATTAAAGATCAGCAGATATACATTTTTGTTTTTGCTGTTCATAAGAAGTTGATAAGGTTCATCAGTTGATTTTATCAATAAACACTACCAAATTTCCAGCGTGGGCAATATAGAGTTGCATGCCAGTTTCAACTCAATTTACATTCGATTAAAAGTTAATGTAAGAGCTGTAATCGAGCAAAGATCGGTTAATTGATCAATTAACCCCTGTGCGAAAAGGCTATTAGTTTCATATTGATTTAAATAAAAGGCTTGTCACTAAATAATCGAATTATTTAGTGAAGTCGAGACTGTAAAATAAACATAAGTTCGTAATGTCATCCTCAACGTGATCTACAAATACTATTATACTTTCTCTTTCATCGTTTAATAAATTATATATCTGATATTTTCTGAGGTTAAGATCACCAATATATATACTTTATATACATATATCATATACGTTATGGTCCAATGACCCTAAAACAAGCAGAATAGGTGAGTTGGTTTGGTATTCAACACATACATCAACTTACATAGTTCTTCCCAATAATGTGGGGGAGATATTGGATAACCTCGAACGTTTATCAGTCTCTTTCCTTTAGGACGTGTCATGTCGTAATATTGGTTGAGGTAACATATTGAATATACAATTATTAGGAGGCTGGATACTGATAAGCTGGATTTGAAGACACTTATATTAATTTTTGTTGTATTTTCTGTTTGCTGAGAAACCTAAACTCTGGCTTAAGTATAGGCTATCAGTTTGATATTTTCAAAAAATCGATTTTTTTATTTTTTGCTTATTCGATAGTTTATACTTTCAAAAATATAATGTGAAAACGATAAGATCGTATCTTGAATAGTTTTTGAATGGTAGTGTTCTAAAGAGCGACCGCCCGCAGGTGTAAGGAGCTATAGGCGAAACTTAACTCGAAAATATATTTTAAAATTACTTACATCACAAGTCAACTATTCATTGACCGATCGACTTCAAATTTAAACTGAATATTCTTTAATATATTTACTATACAATGAACTCTTTTTGATTGCTTGAAAATTGTCAATTTGGCATTTAAAAAAGACCATTTTTTTCAGAATTTCGCCATTTTGTCAATTTTTGATATTTTTAAAATTGTAGGTCATTGTATAGGAAATATATTTAACTTTAATATCCTTTTGGAATTTTTTTTTTATTTCAGCAACTCATACGGGCGGAATCATGTCAGTAGTTAGGGAACTTTTTTTTTGCAACCTCCGAAGATAGCATATAACTCCGTTATTTTTCAATATTTTGTATGAAGAATGTTGAATTGTAAGAAAAACTTCGAAACAATCGATCGAGCACTTTCTTAAAAAAAAATCACGAAAATCCCCCCTTAAGGTCAATTCTGTATGATCTATGTGTAAAAAAACTTAGTACGGTAACGGTAGGCATCAATATCAAAATATAATAGTTGTTTGTTTACCAAAGCCAATGGAAAACCTTCAAGCACATTTCAGCTACGAAAAATCATGTGAGACATGTAATATTACTGGTATTAGCACCCAAATAATTCCCAAAGGTTGAACAAACAATTATTCTTATTATAAATTTTAATTATATAAGTTTATTATTACAAATCTAATGAAAATACTTTTTTCTCTTTCGTTTCAGATGTTGCTATTAAATGCGCCATTTTCCGATTTTACGAACGAAACGAAAAAAAAATAACTGTAACTAAATTATTTCACGACTAGTAATAAAAAATATGTAAGAAATACAAAAAAATATCGCATGCAATAAAAAATGCAAACCCAAACTGAAATTATATAATCATAATAAAAGTGAAGATAATCGAAAGTTGTTTGCGATAAACTGCACATTTCGAACAACTTGCAGACAATAAATTTTTTTCTAATATAATTTTAAAGCTTTTGCTACGCGCTATTGTGTCTATGTCTGCCTGCTTGGGATTTAACAAAGTGTTGAAAGACGTATAAAAAAAAATTGAAATATGTAGAGCAGAGCACTAAACAAGCGCAAGTAAACGGGAATATGAACGGCGTACAACAACATACAACATACATACATCAACTATGGCAACAACACACATTACAACAAAATATGTAAATTGTACATATATATATATGTGTATGTTTCTATGTGTTTATAATCGATAGATCATCGCTTGCAGCACACTTTCCCAACGATTATGCAAATCTCGGTGGCTGCAAGTGCACGCCAACAACATTTACTGCAATCAAAGCAGCTGACTGACATTATATACATACATACATACATACATACACATGAAGACACAGATTTACATATCCAGACACATATCAATAGAAATCTCAAACGAAAAAGTCAAAGACAACGCGCCTCGTCTTTAACATTGCGATTTCTATCGTTGTTGTTGTTGCAGCTGCAGCGCGGCGCATTCACTGCCCACAACCCAATTATTTGACTCTCTCTCTATTCCCGAACAATTTTTATTAGTATTTTTTGTTTTTGTATTTTTAACATTTTTTCTAATTTTTTTTTGTCTCATTTGCCTCTTCTTTGCTATTTTTAGTGTTTTCTCGAGTGTGAGCGGCGGCGTGTAAAGTAGAGTAAAGTGAACGATAATTGTGAAATGCAAATGAAATGAACTTTTCCGCTTTGTCGCCATTGTCGATCGAATTGGTTCTTAAGTGTGCCACTTTGTGCCTATTTTAGAGCTGCGAGTGCGAGGCGCGTGAGTGGGAAGCGGGAGGCGTGTACGACTCGATCTCGCTGCAACTTGTGTTAAGCGACGATAAAAATTGTTGTTCCTGTTTTCTACACTTAATTCGACGGCTGCTACGTTTCGCGTTCTTAAATAAAGAAAGCCGCCACATTTGTGGAAATCTTTGAGAGAGAATTTCAAGAATTTCCCAAAATCCAAGTGGCAACTACATGTTGAAGTGTTGCTGAGTGTGTTGAAAGTGCGGAAAAGCTAACAAATAGCGACAGCCGGAAAAAACATACTTGAGTTGTTGCTGTTGTTGTTATTCGTATTTAACGGGAATTGTGAAAACAATCAAAAGCGGTTTTTGAGAAAAATCTTCAAGCAGCAATTATAAAAAAATAATCAAACATACACAAAATTAAAGCAAACATAAAGAAGATTTAACGAAATTTCAGCGGCAATCGGCGAGACAATAATAACAACAACAAAATTCGTGGCAACAATTTGTACACGTTTGGCACGATGGAGGGCGGCTACGTGAATGAAGGTGAGTGCTAAAGTTATACAATTATATATCGAAATCTTAACGATATTCCTTAAACATATATTTTCTTATTCGTAGAAAAAAAATATTTCCTATTTGGATATGCAAAGTTTTATTTTTGTCCAAATTAAAGGGTGATTTTTTAAGAGCTTGATAACTTTTTTAAAAAAAAAAACGCATAAAATTTGCAAAATCTCATCGGTTCTTTATTTGAAACGTTAGATTGGTTCATGACATTTACTTTTTGAAGATAATTTCATTTAAATGTTGACCGCGGCTGCGTCTTAGGTGGTCCATTCGGAAAGTCCAATTTTGGGCAACTTTTTCGAGCATTTCGGCCGGAATAGCCCGAATTTCTTCGGAAATGTTGTCTTCCAAAGCTGGAATAGTTGCTGGCTTATTTCTGTAGACTTTAGACTTGACGTAGCCCCACAAAAAATAGTCTAAAGGCGTTAAATCGCATGATCTTGGTGGCCAACTTACGGGTCCATTTCTTGAGATGAATTGTTCTCCGAAGTTTTCCCTCAAAATGGCCATAGAATCGCGAGCTGTGTGGCATGTAGCGCCATCTTGTTGACACCACATGTCAACCAAGTTCAGTTCTTCCATTTTTGGCAACAAAAAGTTTGTTAGCATCGAACGATAGCGATCGCCATTCACCGTAACGTTGCGTCCAACAGCATCTTTGAAAAAATACGGTCCAATGATTCCACCAGCGTACAAACCACACCAAACAGTGCATTTTTCGGGATGCATGGGCAGTTCTTGAACGGCTTCTGGTTGCTCTTCACCCCAAATGCGGCAATTTTGCTTATTTACGTAGCCATTCAACCAGAAATGAGCCTCATCGCTGAACAAAATTTGTCGATAAAAAAATTTCGAACCGAACACTGATTTTGGTAATAAAATTCAATGATTTGCAAGCGTTGCTCGTTAGTAAGTCTATTCATGATGAAATGTCAAAGCATACTGAGCATCTTTCTCTTTGACACCATGTCTGAAATCCCACGTGATCTGTCAAATACTAATGCATGAAAATCCTAACCTCAAAAAAATCACCCGTTATTTTGCTTAACTCTGCTTTTTCCGAAAAAATATCTTTATTTTTAATGGACGGAAGTGGATGTGGACAGTTGTCCAAAAGGTACAATGCGGTCAGATTAGGGATCAAGCCAGACGCAAGTTGTCAAAGCTGATAGGAAGAAGGCGAAGAGGAATCATTCAAGCACTTCCTCCTTCAATGTCCAGCATTCGCCAGACTAAGGCTTAAACACATCGGTAGGCACAGCTTCGTCAAACCAAGCGAAGTGACTGTAATCGACATTAGCCGACTTAATAACTTTGTAATAGAGTTCAAGCGCTTTGTCTGAAGGTCTCGGCAATTCGTTAGAAGTATTTGGGTGCCACAAAAGACAGTCGATGCTCTCTAAGTGAGATTCTCTGCAATTGCGGAGATCTACCACTTGACCTAACCTAACCTAACATAGTCCAACAGAATATCCCATAACTTGATATGCTGCGAACTGCACTATAAACCACTTCCCTTTTTCGTTCCGTTTCGTTTTTGTATAATCCTCTATCGAATTCAGAAAATTTTCTATTCTGCGACGTAATAAGTTAATCTTTCCCAAATTTGACCGAATAATTCGGCTCTCTGAATAGTATACATCAAGTTTTTATTTAAAAAAGAATTAACTGCTCAGTTGAATACTCCTTTTCACTCAATTGATGTCTCTTGTCCCAACGTATTACCCAAAAATTTACTAACAGTGGAAATCTCTGAAGAATGTTCTTAACACAGTGATCTCAGAATATAATTTTTAGACAAAAATCTTAATGAGAAAGAAGGAACCAAGGATACAACACTTCATTTGATAATTTTCATATTAAGATATAGATGAAGGGTATAGAGATCCCTATTTCTGGCCAACAACAATTTAGTTTGTCCTCCAGTTAATGGGAAGGCCAAACTTCCAAATTACAATATTTCTTATAAAAAGTCATCTGTTCACAGAAAACCTCGTAATTTAATAGCGTGTGACCTTTACCCCGTTGGACGAGGACTTAAATTATAACTTAAAATTAAAAAAAAATATATATTTTTTTTACAAAAATTACTGTTATTTTAAAAATAGTTCACAAATACTTTTCGGAAATCCTATTACATTGCACTCTGCTCCTTCATAGAATATACTTTTTGGTTTGTTTTGTCCCACCAACTATTATGGGAATGATTGAAAAAAATCGTAAATTCAAAAACATATTTTTTAACTGACGCATACTGTGCCGACTTGAAACTACTTGCAAAACAAAAAAGTACTTTCTTTACCACCACCTTAATGAAATATTTTAAATAATAAATGATTTAAGTGTATAGGTAAGTAAAGTGGATATCAGATGACGCACCTAGGACTTTAGAAGGCCCATTGTGAATCCACCGGGATTCGAATCCCCTTACACTAGAATGTCCTCTTTGAAACACTGTGTGCTTTTACGAAGTTGAGCAACTCAACAAGTTTAATGTGCGCAACCTCCGAGATCTCCTCGAGAAAACCGTGTCCGATTGTTGTGATTCTTTTTATACTCTCGCAACAAATGTTGCTAAAGAGAGTATTATAGTTTTGTTCACATAACGGTTGTTTGTAACACCCAAAACTAAACGAGTTAGATATAGGGTTAGATATATATACCAAAGTGATCAGGGTGAAGAGTGGAGTTCAAATCCGAATGTCTGTCTGTCCGTCCGTCCGTCCGTCCGTCTGTGCAAGCTGTAACTTGAGTAAAAATTAAGATATCTTGATGAAACTTGGCACACTTATTTCTTGGCACCATAGGAAGGTTGCTTTCGAAAATGAGCAAAATCGGACCACTGCCACGCCCACAAAATGGCGAAAACCGAAAACACATAAAGTGCCATAACTAAGCCATAAATAAAGCTATGGAAATAAAATTTGGTATGAAGGATCACACTATGAAGGGGCATATTTGGATGTAATTTTTTTGGGGAAGTGGGCGTGGCCCCGCCCCCTACTAAGTTTTTTGTACATATCTCGCAAACCAATAGAGCTATATAAACCATACTTTCTGTAGTCCTTTTTTTTAGCCACTTCCTAATACAGTCCAAAAATGAAAGAAATCGGATAATAACCACGCCCACCTCCCATACAAAAGTTAGGTTGAAAATTACTAAAAGTGGGTTAACTCATTAACGAAAAACGTCAGAAACACTAAATTTCACATAAGAAATGGCACATGAAAGCTGCACTCAGCTGCACTATATAATGTAAGCACTAGTGAAGATATCGGTGCAGAACTTTGCACAAATACTACGTTTATAGTGTGGCAGCCCCATTCTAAAAATCGCCGAAATCGGACCATAGGTTTTCAAGACCCCATATATCGAACACGAGGACCTCGGTTCTTCTAACCTAATATTATGGTTTCCAACTTTCAATGGACTTTATACAATATATATGACGAATATGTGGGTCAAATTGTGTATTATATAATATAAATAAAGTTAAATAAATAAATTGCGAGAGTATAAAATGTTCGGTTACACCCGAACTTAGCCCTCCCTTACTTGTTCTGTATAATGTTTTGCATTCGCCTTGATGATGTACAACAGTCTCTTCTTTTTCTCTCTCTTGCCAGCTCCTACAGTAGTCATTGTTTGGTAACCCTAGTTTGACGGCACTCCAACCAGAGTTCTTATGTCCTTCTTTTTAAATTTCAGTAGCCGGCACGTACGGCCTTTATTCCAATCAGGCTACGTTTGCTTGCTAGTTGAGCAAATCATAGATTCTTTCTACCGGGATTCAGGCCAATATATCACCTGCTTATCGACTAAGTGTCTACAAGTGGCCAATTGCATGCATATATCTTCTTTACTGGGATCCAATTGTAATGTTGTGCCTAATCTGACTAGTTCATCTGCTTAACAGTTACCTGGAATATCACTGTGTCTAGGCCCCCTTGGCAAGTTTATCGTGTAGTAAGAAGTCATATCCAGTAATAGCTCATGACATTCTTTTATTAAGTGTATATCACTGATACCATTTTCCGCAAAATTTAAAATTGATTCATCAATATTTTTCAAAATTTTCAAAAACTATTAGTTAAATTGCATTTTTTCGACCAACAAAGCAGCATCAATCAATTGTGATGTGCTTTGAGCGCATTCAAGACCAGTGGTACTTGCTTTCAAAGAAATTAGCTTTTCTGCCACTCACTACATACGCGCTTTGTCTTTTGATGTGTTGCAACTTAAGTGGGCGTTATAAAGCAGACGGCAGTCGTCAGTCGTCAGTTTGCCCATGGAATGCAAATTTTTTATTCAATGTGCTTAGATTTTGCATATGTTTGCTTTGTTCGCCGCAATCCACGCCCCTTCTGCTCTTTTTGCTTTTCTTTATTTTTGTTATGTCATGATCATGTTTATTGTTGTCTGCGTCATCGTCATTGTTTGTTTGTTTACAAGGCAAAGTCAGCCTAACCAAACTGATTACCCATCTGTCCGCCCAAGCAACTTTTCATTCATTGCGAGCCAGCGAACGCATGTTCCACGCTGCGGACTGTCAAGTTGTCTCATGGCGCTGTTTGTTGGCCACAGCAGAATATATTTTTAAAAACATGAGAATAGTGTTCTCTGCATTTATGTTTCGAAAATCATAAAATTTGTGAAATAAAAATGCAATTTTGACTTTGAAATTGTTTGTTGCCCGCAGCTCCGGGCCTATCTTCTCTGTTACATTCATTAGCCTATTTATTTTTAAATAAAAAACATAAAATTATAAATCGCTTAACAACACGCAGCATCCCGAAGTTAGTACATCGCAGAAGACACACGGCAGCAGCAGCTCGCTGTCTTCGAAGAAAGGCTCTTTGTGCGGCTACAGCATTTGGCACCTGTGTTTATGACTCTTGCGCGTCCACACATGCACACATTAGACATTCTTTCACACTACTAATGCACACATTTGTTGTTGTAATGCAGCAAATTGCTCATCGGTTGCATGTTAAGCTTTTGGCTTTGTTGTCAAACATGTTGTTGCTTTTGATTGCTGTTGTTGTGTTGTCGCCGTTTGTGTTCTTTGCTGCCATGTCGAAGACAGATGAGCATTTATCCATCTTTACACAAGCGGTTAAACACAAAAACCAAAAACAACAACATTATATTTAATGTGAGCAATATTTATTTTTGTGACGAGCACACAACGAAGCCGCACATAATTTTATTGCATTTTTGCGTGATTATTATTGTGTTTATTTATAGGCTTGTATTCATTGAAAATGCAGAGGTGAAGACATCACTATTCGGAGACATTTTGAAAAATATTTTAAAATTATATTGTTTAAAAGTGTACAGAATAGAAAATTTTTCAGTTAGACCAAGCATTTGAGAAATATAAATGATATAATTAAGAGGATTGTCAGACTAAATGTATCTTATACCAAGTGCCTCTGGAACTAATTAGTAAAATCGACAACACTATAAGTGAAAACTAAAACCATTCGGGCCAAAGAAGATAAGCTACATATATACTATAGAGTGATAGTGGAATATTGAAATATTTTTATCAAATTAAGTTTCCCCTACAAGATCTATAATCGATATATATGTACATGTGAATTCAGACACTCCTTCCGGTTTTTTCTTTCTAATAAAATGAAGCACCGCATATATGTATATCATAAGAGAACCTGCTATTCAGATCGAGCCAACGAATTTAAAATTTTGGATTCGGTACTAACTAAACAAAATCTCTATTCCTCAATGGCTACAAATACCATAGTTCAAAGAAATGATCCAAAACATTCTGAAATATAAATGGTTTCTGTGAGGGTCCCGGTTTTACTAAATTTTGGATGAATTTCTTCCAATGCTACCTAAATTAGATTTTGAAAGTATAAGTATGTTGTTGTCTTCAATATCCGAAAAAAAATAATAACTTCGCTTTTCCTTTAAATCGTTTTGAATAATCGGTTCGTTTAGGATTATTACTACTTTTATTCTGTGTTACCATATGCCTTTATTAAATTATAATCAATTGCATGCCGTGAATATTCAAATAATTTGTATCAATATTCTTTAACAAATATTTGAAAGAAAAACTAAATAATACTTATACTAATCCACCTAATATTTGCTTATTTCCATGCCTGTACATTTACTAACATTTGCATTTCTTCATTGCAACTGTGCATAGAAGATTCGGATGCAATAATGGGAGTGGAGAGTCCAGGTAATTAAAATCGTCATAGTTTTGTATTGGTATATGAATTTGAATTTAAAAAATAATAATTATAAAGAAATGTATATTTTTTTCAAAACCTTCACCTTTTCAATAAAGGGGGTTTCAATAAGAGCGAAGTACACAAGTACTAAAACAAAAACGGTTTGGAATATCAATTAAATTCTTTATTGCTGTGAAAGTACGATTCGATGTCATTATGTATGGAACTCGATTTCTTTTGCATGTCCACCACGAGCCCGCTTGCAATAGTCCAGACGCTGAACCCAATTTTCGACGGTTTTCAAACTTAACTCGGCCGATACTGCTGCAATTGGACGTTTGATATTCGTACATAGTTCATCAATCATTGCTGTCTTGTTGGTATAGACCATAGACTTGACGTAGCGTCACAGGATGTAGTTTAACGGCGTCAAATCACACGACCGAGGCGTCCAATTGACTGGGCCATTACGTAAGATCACAAAACTTGTTTTTCAATAAATCGATTATGACATTCGCTGTGTCGCTTTTGGCGCCGTTCTGTTGGAACCACATATTGTCCAAATCCATATCATCCAATTCGGGCCAAAAATATTCGGTTATCATTGAGCGGTAGCGATTCTCATTCGCAGAAACGTGTCGGTCTAGATCCGTAATTTTTTCGGGATTCAATGTTCTTTAATATCACCGTTTTCAATCAAAACATATATTCAAAAGAAAAACTGCTTAAAACAATTTATAATACCACATATCCCCATTCGAACCATATTGCAAAAAAGGTATACACACACCTCAACACCCATCTAACTCTTTTGTATATCTTAAACTGTTACCCACTTTACCATATTCAAACGACATCCGTCCATTGTCTTCTCTTATAAAATCCCACATAAAACTCACTGCTAACGCTCAACTCGTAAATTAACTCAGTTGACAGCTATAAGATCTAATGACCTGTCAAAAGAAACAAGAATCGCTTAATTTTCTTCTTTGGACCAAATGAATCGCATTCAAAGCACCAAACACTATTTATTCGTCAGTGTCACCAAGCTATTGCCGTTGCCATCACATTTAAAAGCACGCCTGCCGGTAGAAGCTCCTACTCAAGTATCAGCATCAGTTTACCTTACAATAGGAAACCACAACAGAAGAAATCGAGAAAAAACCCGTAACATTTGTATTGTTGCGCACGTGGCATGCCACACTACACCGTCAACGCCCACTGACTGTCTAGCTTTGTTGTGACAACAATTGTTTTCAAATGCAATGAATGCGCTTTGGGCGGTCGACTTTACGGTGTAGTTCACATTTTATCTCAGTACTCCACTCGCCCCCCACTGCAGGTGACACAAGTATATATGTATGTATGTCTTCACAAAACCTTCTGAATCTCATTGTTTATAACTTCGTAGTTCTTTTCTCTTCAATTGTTTTGGAGCAGAAGAATATAGCGCTTCATAGCATCAATATGCTTTTTTTCTTATTCTTTTCCAATTCATTTTACTATCTTCTATTTAATGTCTTGATATTTGTGTTTTAATAAATTTGTTTGTCTGCTGAGTGGTTATGTAAGTTGTGGGTTCATTGTATTAATAATGTTGTTTATTTCATTTTCAAGGGCTTATTGTAAATTAAAAGTTCAATTTATTTGCATTTTATGTGTATCCAAAGTGTTTATTACGATTTTATTATATTGAAAGGAAATTGGAAAATTTTCAATGGGAAATAAATGTTCAATAATTCAAATATGTAGATATGTAAGATAAATGTATGGGAAAATTTTATACAGTTTTTTAAAACGAGCTAAAAGTGGTATGCCTTTAGCAATGTTACTCCACATAAAACTCCAGTTTGAAATCGAAGGAATAAATTCTGGGTTCTACTGCTTATTTCTCACTGAATAAGTACATTGAAGTAACTCTAGTACCAGTAACTTGACACTTGGTATGTATTTATTGAGTGGATATATCTAGATAGGTGCTGGGTCACCTATGTTTCACAGTGAATTCTATTTTTATGGTCATAATGACCGAAGCTTACTTAAAAGCAAAAAATTCCGAAAAATTATATTCTTCTAGTTAGGTTATCACGAATATTTGAAGTTAGAAACAATGAGAATATAGTTATTCTGAAGCCTAAAATAATTCAAATATGGTATGGTCAGTATATAAAAAACCTCAAATCTAACCCTATGAAAACCGAAAAGCTCCTAACTACTCCAAATATGAGAAACTTGCAAGTTTCTAGCCCAAATATATTGAATAACTTAGAATAAAACTAGTTTACAGATAGTTGAGATTATACTATAGTTGACCTAAGTGTTAACCAGAGTCCTTAATACGGATACTGAATAGTCTATTCCATTATTTACTTCGTCAGAGAATAGAATGTTAAATGCAGATACTTCACATAATTTTTTTCAAATTGTCAGTAAATTTGACAAAAAATAAGCTGTTTACTGAGGTCACTTTAGTCTAAATATCTAGTTGACGTCCCGTCGTCTAAAATATTATCAGAAGTTTACATACTTTACAATGTGTTAAAAGATCGATTCGCAAAATGAGAAAAAATACTAAAGCATTCTAACAGTTAGCTAAACTGACGTATCGTGGTTCCTCACCTCTCATTAAGCTGACGTTAGTCATTTACCTCAACTCAATCGTAGTAATTTATTTAACATTTTAATAATAGCTATAAAAAGCGTGTTAACACCCGGAGCAGAGAATATCAATTGAAGCTGTAATATATTAATTAACATTGCTTTGTAATTTTGTAATTATATTATTAACTGCTGTCGTATAATAATAATAAAAGTAAATTTGCCACTTCCATTAAATACTTTATTAGTAAATTACTATATTGGCGATAAACTCGCTATTAAACTATTATGGCTATTGATTACAGATTAATAGGCATTTACATTAACAATTAGAGTAATTTAATAATAACACAACACGTTATTTTTCAAAAAATAAAATTAAAAAAATACATCTTATTGGATCCCCCACTTTGAATTTTGAAAAACCCTCACCAGATTCGTAATCAACGACTTCTTAACATCCGTGTAACGAGTTTCAAGCGAATCCGATGAAATTTTCAAAACGCGTCCGTCATTTTGAATTTTGAAAAACTCGACACCAGATTCGCAATCAGCGACTCCGAAAACCCCCGTTAAACGAGTTTCAAACGAATCCTATGAATTTTTATAAAAGCTATCCGCCATATTGTTTTTTTTTTTGTTCGGGTTATGCCAAAACTCTGATAAATAGACCTCGGATTCGGACTTAGTGACTCCAAAGGACTAAGATACACATAATAAGACCTCCAGGTCAGAACCAACATTTTTTTGTGTGGCTGTGTAATCTATAATGCGACGTCACTACGCTGAGAGCTGATACAAATGTAGTAAAAAACATAGAACATCTTGTTTCTTTAATCACACATTGTTTGAGAACCTCGAACTCTATTTCGAGAATTCCATATTTACTCCTAAATATGCGGATCGCTCTAAGCCTCTTGAAGTCCTTTAATCTCTGATAAATTACATTGTACGATTCTAAATTAGTTAATATTGGTTTCTCTGAGCTCTGGCGGTAAGCGTCACAATTTACAATTAATTTGAGTATGAGAACACCATCCTATAATGGGAATCTCATTGGGTCGTATTCCTATCGGTAATAACGAGGAGGTGAGTGATTCATAGTAGTAGTAGTCATAATTGTAAACAAAACGTATACCCAACTCAATAAATTTGTGACCAGAGAACACTTTTTTTGCTTGAATATAAATGTGGGATACATATGAATTAATGTATGTTCCTTAGCAAAGTCAAGTTTCTTATATGTTTTGAAAAATATTTTGTTGAACTCGGCACTGGTTTAAGCTGAAATGAAAGCATTTAAGAGCATTTAAAATGATTTGGAGGTTATGGTATCGTTATAAACCTATTTATGTGAAGAGTGAAATTCTTTAGGATGTTTTTTAAAATACACTAAGTGTATGGGTGTCAGGAAGAGCATATATTTAGTTAAATTTTGAAAATTAACATTTTAAATATTTATAAATTGATCTTGAAGAGTTTGTGAACGGAAACACATGATAATTACTTCGAAAACTTCAGACACATTGTAGTCAAAGGTCAATATGATCCAGTCTTATCGTTGCTGGGTTAAGTATTTATATTTACACAGTATTAAACTTAAAATTTACGGCTCTAAATTTCTTACAAAAGGACTTTCAATTACAAAAGTCTATGAAATCATTTCATTATCCGGTCCATATGATATACTCTCATACTCGCCGGGTCAAATATAAGTGCATATTCACTGCAAATTGAGAGGAATTGCAAGCCAGTAAATTCAAAATAAATTGGGTCTCAGGTGCTTATTTGCCACTGAATTTACTCAAGTGCTTACTTAAGTACTTATCCATCAACTTGTTTATTTGCTTACTCATTGTGTTGGCAATCGAATTGTGACTTTTTCGACTTTTTGCCGCGCTCATTCCTTGCGAGAAATTACGACTATGACAGCTGACAGCGGTTTTTGGGTCAGCAGCACAGTGTGTGCCAAATCTACGTGTACACTTGTGTGTGTGAATCACGTTGGATGCACTTTTGCGCCAACAACAACAGAACTAACGAAAAAATGATGTCATGTTCACGGTGAATTTGCATCTAAAATGCAATGAAGAGTCAAGTGAACGAGGATGAGCACAGCGAAAAAAAAAAGGCACACACACTCGCACAGATTTATTCATATATGAAGTGGGGAATTGTGTTATTGACAGTGGCCATTGCTAGTGGCAAACACATGTGGCATATATGTACAGTACTGCCAGGCCATAAATTCAAAATGTGCCGCCGACAATTGTGGTTCACGGCTTAAGTAGCTTAAAATCACTTTGAAATTCCGTTGATTGTTGATCCCAGCTGCCTGTGTGCCCTTCTTGGAACTTATTTCGTTGAAGTTTTTTTATTAATACTCACTTTTTGTTGGTGTTGTATTTCTGTCACATTTTAATTAATGGTTTTATGGTCTGCATTTTTGGCAAGTCTCAATTGTGGCAAGTTAGTTGTGTGTGTTGTGGCCCTGTTGCAACTACATAGCTCTGGAGCGCATTGCAGACGGCTGATGTCATCGCCGACAAAGTTCATACGATATTTTTGCGAAGACATGTCTGCGTTGTGACGCTGTTTTTATGCGGACTTTCAAGGATGCCCCTTTTTCGGTGCGCTCATGGCCTTCTTGTGTATGTGTGTGTATGTGATATTTTCATATGGATCACGTTTCGTTTGAAAGTCACGCAGAAGGCGGTGTTGTTGTTATTTTCGACTTTTAAGCTTTTTAATAAACTCAAATTTCATAAGAAGCTTACTTTTTAGAGGCATAAGTACATACATAAGTATGCTTATTTGGTGGAAACCAGTTTTTTGTGCATGTGTTTGCCTTTATCCAATGCCGAACGAGAATTAACTTCAAAAATCGAAATGAAAAGAATTTGTTTCACTCCTGTGTAGATTCACACGAATGGAGTTTAGTACAGCGGATGCGAGAAAGTATGTTGGAAAAGACCGATACTCGCTTTTATGTTGAAAAAAAAAATCTTTTTTTTTTTTTTTTTTCAATATTTGTTTATTTATTGGATCTGCTCTTTGGAGCCTAACAATAAGTTATAAAATCTTAATTCTAATTAAACTAGACAAGCTCAACCAAGTGATTGAGTTGTTTTGGTGAAACGTTGCTCTTATCTTCATGCACGTTATTTTACTAGATATATGTTTTCTCCACGTAAGCCTTCTATCTAGGTGAATACCAAGATAGGTAACTTCATTCGCTTGAGGCACTAGAATATTGTTCATTTTTACTGCCGGGCACGTTTTTGGTCTTAGGGAAAATGTAACATGCTTGCACTTTTGTTCATTTACTTTTATACGCCAGTTTGCTAGCCATTCTTCGACAAAAATCAAATGATCTTCTAATACTCTTGATGCTATAATTGGGCATTTGTTTCGGCTCACTAAAGCTGTGTCATCCGCAAAAGTTGATGTCAAAACATTACTAGCTGTTGGAAGGTCTGCTGTATATATTATGTATAGAGTTGGCCCTAAGACACTGCCCTGCGGTACACCAGCTCTTATTGGTCGTTCTTCAGATATGAAGTCTCCTACTTTGACAGTAAATTTTCTATTTTTTAAATAAGACTCCAAGGTTTTATGCATTTCGAGTGGTAAGCTTTTTTTAATCTTATATAAAAGCCCGTCATGCCACACTTTATCGAACGCCTGAGCCACATCTAGAAATATAGCAGAACAGTACTCTCTATACTCGAACGCCCTTCTGAGTTCGTTAGTAATTCTATTTACTTGATATCTTAATATCTGAAATATTATTTTATTAATAAAATTAACGAAAAAGATTCTGATCCGTTGCACACGACAGCTGTATTGTGGGTAAAAATTATAATTTTTTTGGTGAAGGTTGATGTAGTTGTTGTGCTTGTTTTTAGAACAGTCCTTTATAAGTTCTTAAAAGTAACTGTTCCAGCGTCTTGATGTTTTGGTTCCTGATATAACGGAGTAAACATTCCCCAAATAGTTTCCAAAAGTGCACTGCAGCACTTAACTGTACTTGACATCATATGAATCTGATCTGACCTGATATAAATCTGGTTTCGTATCTATTACGGAGACCCACCTCTTTTAAAACTTAAAAATAAAACTACAAAAAGCCGGTACAACTGCGGTCGAGATTCAATACGAACTGAAGATGAACGATTTTAAGGGAAAGAGTATAATACAAAATGTCTTATTGAAACAAAAATTAATCACAAATACTTATAAGGAGATGAAAGCTTTATTTCAATGAGTGATATGTATAAGAGTAATATGTACATCTATATATGTTTTCGTAAATAGTTTCGATGCCCCGGCATGCTCAGGTATAGGGCCTTTGTGACAATAATGGCAGAGCACAGGCCAACATAAAAATACGAATTTTCCTGATATCTATAGAAAAGTTCACGCGATCTTGTTATGAAAAACATCTTATGGACTCATGCTTATTCATAACCTGTTAGTATCTTACTTAAATGACTGAAAGGAACTCGCAGAGAAAACAATAAACGATTGGGTTTCCTTAAGAGATTATAATTTTCATATCAGAATTGATTTTGAAAGAAAGCCTGTCGTGTAATATTCGTCAGAGCATAAGAAAGCTCTTCTAGATATTATTTGATCCCATTTGATTAAATTAAATAATTTCCCATATCCCAAAGCCCATACAACCATTGTCAATCAATTAAATTTTGCAAAACCATAAGCCAGCTTCCAACCACCAACAATGGAAGTGCACTGATGCAAACATGTCTACACTCAAGTATTTACGCTGAAGCACTCTCACTTTAATCTCTACTGACACTTGGATAGACAGTTGAGAAAAACCACTCATTCAAAGCATCCACAAGTGGCTGCTGCACATCACTTAGCACATAAATATGGTGGCATTTTCAACGGCAAGTGTGATTTAAAAAGATCACACATCACATTTGCCTACAAGAAGACTGTCAGAAGACTTTGCCGCCCGTGTGGCCACAACGATGTGCGGCTTTCTTTCTCCAAAGCCGCTTAGCTTGCCGCCTTTACAGCACCTCTTTAAACTCCACCTCGGTGAAACTCAAAGTTCACTTAACCTTAAACTGTTCGCTGCACGAGAAATAAATTGCAAAAGTGTTATTCGATACTGATAGTTAGAGGTAGGGACACAACAATTGACAGTCAGCTAGACAACGTGCGGAATAGGAGAGAAATAAAAATAGAATAAAATTGACATTAATGCGAATGAGGCTGTTGGACATTGAGACCGGGCACTGTGTGAGGACAGTTGATGGATTGATGTCTTGTTCGTTAGTCAGCTGTTTGGCGTGACAAATGACAAATGACATAAGTGACACATCGTTTGGCAGAAAATAAAAACAATATTTATATTTTTTATATGTTTCATAAGTAGATTATGAAGACATTAGTTCCTCAGGTAAATATTTTATGCAAAACTTTTCTATGAGTAATATAACATGTCATATTGCATCATTTCGATTGTATTACTGATCTTGGTCGTGAAACTAGTATTTATATACTCTCGCAACAAAGTTGCTAAAGAGAGCATTAATTAATTAATTAAGTCCAAAAACTAAACGAGTTAGATATAGGGTTATATATATCAAAATGATCAGGGTGACGAGTAAAATTCAAATCCGGAAACTTCGCCTTTTTTGGCATCATAAGAAGGTTACGCTCGAAGATGGTCGGAATCGGACCACTGACACGCCCACAAAATGGCGATAACCGTAAACATATAAAGAGCTAGAACTAAAATATTCGACAAATTAAGCTATAGAACTAAAATTTGATTTGAAGCATCGCACTATGAAGGGGCATATTTGGATGTATTTTTTTTGGGGGAAATGCGCGTGGCTCAGCCTCCTACTAAGTTTTCTGTACATATCTCTACATATATAATCTACTAAAACTATATCAAGGAACTTTCTAGAGTCATTTCTTTTAGGTACTACCTCATACAGTCTAAAAATGGAGGAAATCGGATTATAACCACGCCCACCTCCCATACAAAGGTTATGTTGAAAATGCCTAAATTCTGTAAGGAAAACCACCAGAAACTTTAAATTTCATTATAAAGATGGTACAGAAGAGCTGCACTCAGAATGGTATATATATATATATATATATATTTGGCGTAGGAACCGCTTTAAGCGATTATAGCCGAATCCACCAGAGCGCGCCACTCATTCCTCCTTTTCTGCTTTTTGGCGCCAACTGGAAACACCAAGTGAAGCCAGGTCACTTTGCACTTGGTCTTTCCACCGGAGTGGAGGTCGTCCTCTTCCGCGGCTTCCTCCAGCGGGTACTGCATCGAATACTTTCAGAACTGGAGTGTTTTCATCCATTCGTACAACATGACCTAGCCAGCGTAGCCGCTGTCTTTTTATTCGCTGAACTATGTCAATGTCGTCGTATAAATCGTACAGCTCATCGTTCCATCGTCTGCGGTATTCGCCGTTGCCAATGTTTAGAGGACCATAAATCTTGCGCAAAACCTTTCTCTCGAAAACCCCAAGAGTCGTCTCATCGGATGTTGTCATCGTCCACGCTTCAGCGCCATACATCAGGACGGGAATAATGAGCGACTTATAGAGTTTGATTTTGGTTCGTCGAGAGAGGACTTTACTTTTCAATTGCCTACTCAGTCCAAATCAGCACCTGTTGGCAAGAGTGATTCTGCGTTGGATTTCAAGGCTGACATAGTTGGTGTTGTTAATGCTGGTTCCCAGATAAACGAAATTATCTACAACTTCAAAGTTATGACTGTCAACAGTGACGTGAGAGCCAAGACGCGAGTGCGCTGACTGTTTGTTTGATGACAGGAGATATTTCGTCTTGTCCTCATTCACCACCAGACCCATACGCTTCGCTTCTTTATCTAGTCTGGAAAACGCAGAACAAACGGCGCGGTATGGTATACAAAATTTTAAATGGGCGTGGTCTCTCAGATATTTTGAAGAAATTCAGTGGGAATATTTTTCTTCTAATAATATGTCTCCGTGCCAAAACTTCCCCTAGCTCCCATATACCAAATATTAGTGTTTTAAACATTGAATGGACTTTATACCTTATATATGACGAATAAGTGGGTCAAATTGTGTGTTACATTAATGGAATTAAATAAATAAATTGCGAGAGCATAAAATGTTCGGTGACACCCGAACTTAATCCTTCATTACTTGTTACTATGGTAGTTCGTAATGTCTAGTGTTCTCAAAACATAAATATGGGAAAGATCTAGTAATAATTCATAATATTGTTTATAAAATTAGCTCAGTTAAGCTGTGACATTAGTGTGGATTTTCTAGGTTTTCAGGATCTCAGCTTCGAATTGGATGACTAAAGTGTATATCTTTTACACAAACGATTGCTAACTTCGAAACCGAGTTAAAAACCAAGTAAAAGTTTGGTGTATTTTCAAAACAACGAATTATACTCAGTTTCAAAAATATGATATACGAAAAAGTTTGACTTCCCAAGCCGAGAAGAGAGATCTTCATAGTATTTTTGAAAATATATGTATCTATTAGCCAAGACTTAAAGAGTAGCGAATCGAACAAACAAGTTGGATAAATACTATAAATTGATACCGTTAATTCGAGTTTGAATATATCCCCATGCTCTTTTATATTAAAATAAACTGTACGACTTTATTGTTGCTTTCACATATAAATTGTTAGACTTACAAGTAGACCTCAAACATACCGAACAAAGGAGTAGAGACTCTTGAAGACAGCTAATATATTTAAATTCAAAATGCATAAAATACATTTAACACTTTCTTGGCAACATTTCAGCGCATTTTGCAACAACAACAAAGAACAACAAATCAATTGCAATCAACCGTAATCAATGCAAATGCGTTTGTCATACATTTTATACAATGGCGTACGTCAATTAGACCGATGGGCGCCAATGCATGGCAATGGAAAGAAAATGCAAAAACAAAGACGCAAGTATGAAAATCGAACTGAATAAAATACCAGCGCAAAGTAACAGCACAAACAGCGTTGATTGTCAATTTTAATTAAGATGCAGCGGTAAATTACAACAAGTAAGACTGCAACATGGTTGAAATGGAAAACAAAAAATGCAACAGTGCGTCACAGAAACAACACATTGGAGCTGCTACAACAGTGTCTTGACATATTTACATATGTACATAAATTTCTATGTATTTCATGTAGCTTTCGCACTCATTTGCGGCAACATTGCATTTGTGTCAAATATTTATAATGTCAGCAGTAATGAATGACAGCTTCTTGCGCTTACTCACGCGTTCGACAACATTTATTTCAATAATTTTTAATTTTTTGAGGTTAGTTTCCAGCGTTTTATAAATATTAATGCGTTCACATATTTTTCATTATTCAGTATTCATTTATTATTGTTGTTGTGAATCATTGGTATTCTGTACACGTATCACATTTGTTGCACAGTGGCTAGCTACGTTGGCAACAACAACTAACTGCAGTAGCCACAACATTACAACGGCTGTCGAGACCAATTAAAAGCGGCATTGTCAACTGCTTGAGCAGCAAATAATTCACGCTCATAGCGGAAGAGAGACTATAAAACAAAGCACAGGTGCATTTAGTATGCTTATATGTATTGTGCACGTGTGCATTCGAGTTTATTTTGCAAGTTTGTGATTTTGCAAGAAATTTTCTATGCAAATGTGCAATAGCAATATTCAGACATCCGCTGTGTGGAATTTTTCCGCTGTCTAAAGTTAGAAAAGTCGTATTTTGGTGTGAAATTTCTTTCAAAATTTTCGTTTCGAAGTTACTCATACGCCATGTATGTATAAGCAATTTATTATTTCATAACACTATACATATGTACTACAAAATCGAATTTTTTTCTGGGTACCAAACTAAATTTTTTCCGTTAGATTAAGTCATCAGTAAAAAAATTCTATTCTCTGATTTCGAAGTTACCCTCGAAAATCGAAATATTCGGATTCGAAGTTCGAAAATATATTTTTTAAAAACTATTATTAATTACAGATATAGTTACTCCAAAATCCAAAATCCAAAATATTGAATAAATCCAAGCTTATATGACAGATGCTATAAAGGTGTTTAGTATGTTTCGATAAATGATTTTTAATTTTTTTCGAAGATCAAGAAGCTTGACGAAAAAATTGTATACACCATTGAAGTAACAAGAAATTTTAGTTTTTATCTATATTTTAGATTTTTTAGTAGTATAGCTACTCCTGTAATTAATAATAATTTTTTTAAAAAGTGATTTTTTCGAACTTCGAATCCAAATATTTCGATTTTGGAGGCTAACTTCGACTTTCAATATCTCGGAAAAACTCAGTTGGTCCAATACACAGAACATTGCCGTACAGTGTAATACATTAACCCTTGATGGGTTTTAATGTCAGAAGTAAAGTTGAGTAGATACTATTCTCGCAATCAGATCTGTGAGATCATTCTACATTGTTGTAAATGGAACGAAACGTTTAGACTGGAGCCCACTCAATAGTCTTGCCTGTCACGTGACTATTAGTAAATAAGGCCTAGATGTTGTCTACAATTTCAATCCGATACAACAACAACATTTCAATTTATTTCTTGGAATTAACAGCTCAAAATATCGGCCTCGAAATCATTTGTTCGTACTTTGAACTGAGTAGGCAATCCACTGACGGCAAAAAAAAAATATTATCCTATGGACCAAAATATTATGCTATGATTTATAAACAAAATCATTATTTTCGTGGTTAAGGCTCAGAAAGCTGTAATTGATAACTGGAGGCAGTAAATAGACGCCCATTACTGGGAGAACTTATTTAAGAATATTATTTTAAGAAAATTTCGAATTTGGTCAGAGTAATTGAAGTTGTTTTGAAAATTCGAGGTATGAGTTTCGGATAGATCGGTTTCATAACTCAACAAATTAGAGGGACTTATATGGTCTGCTAAGAAAACTATTTTTTTAGTAAAAAATAAAGGAAATAACTGTAAAGAATTGTTAGAAAATAAAATTTCTCGGCTTTTAAGCAAAAAATTCAAATTTACTCATCTTGTTTATGCTTAAGACATTTTCATCGACATTTTTGGAAGCCTAAAATGCGCCAACTATATTTAGCAGTTGTTCTGTATTCACTTCACTGCACACACTGAGTCCAAAAACAAGGTTAAACAAACAGTTAAATTTAAGTGAAACCAGCATTTTTCTTATTTTGTATTTTAATTCACAAAAATCAAAAACAAAAATTATTCAAAGAGTATTTCACTACCTCATGGCATTAACGCCATTAGTTATACTACGTAGCACATTAAATATTTCCAACCACTGTTTATTTTGGAATTAATTTTACCACAAGTTCAACGCAAGTTTTTACACCGCCACATAACTCAATTGCATAGCTGACATTTACAATAAATTAATTTGATGATTTGATGTGTGTAATATGTATGTAACAGAGGTACATAGAATAAATAAGCTCATTACCATAAAAATTGCTGACGATCAGCCGGTCAGCGTAACCACAAAGAAAAAACCAACAGATTTAGTTGTGTTGTTCTTACCGGTAATTAAATGTAAATAATTGTAAGTAATGTTGTGTTGTTAAGTGATGGACGATCAGATATATACGCATTACATATAGCAACGGAGCATTACATACAAGTGGCAAGCGATATTTTAGCAGTTTGAAAAAGTCGAAAAGCGCGTGCAGACTCATCTGTTTAATTTTACTCACACAATTATGTAATAAACAAAAAATTTGCTTCTCAACTTGCTAAAGTTTCATACGCGGCGTTGAACTCGCACGCTTCGTGGCACCTGAGCATTTTCTTCGTTTGATGTGAATAATTTTGCGTAGCGAAAATATTATGGAAATTCAATTTGTTTTTGTTGGTTTTTTGTTTTTGTAATGAAGTGGAAATAGTTTTCATGTTTACAGTTTAATCGCCGTGTTTGTGGCACACGTGCAACGGTAATTATTTACGCAAATTAAATTGTTGTCGATCCAAACAAATTCTTTGAAAATTAAAAATAAATATTAGCAGTTTTTTGTTTTCACAGACAGCAAACGATTTTATGTTTAAAACGTGTATTTGTTTTTGTAATTACACGTAAGTGTATGTATGGATTTGTAGCTGAAATATCGCATTTAACAGTTTCTAAAAAATATTCTTGTTTAATTTTCTTTTTCATAATAATCTATCGTTGTTGTTGGTTCAATAGTTTATTAAACCTTGCAGAGTTTGGTGAATTCTTATTAAAGTGATCGAGGTCATATTTTAACAAGTAAGGAAGGGGGAAGTTCGGGTGTAACTGAACATTTTATACTCTCGCAATTTATTTATTTAATATTATATAATAGACAATTTGACCCACATATTCGTCATATATATTGTATAAAGTCCATTGAAAGTTGGAAACCCTAATATTAGGTTAGAAGCACCGAGGTCCTCGTGTTCGATATATGGGGCCTTGACAACCTATGGTCCGATTTCGGTGATTTTTAGAATGGGGCTTCCTCACTATAAACGTAGTATTTGTGCAAAGTTCTGCATCGATATCTTCACTAGTGCTACCTTTATATATTCTAAAGTTAACGATTCAGATCGTCTTCAAAGTTCTGGTATATAGGAAGTAGGCGTGGTTGTAAAGCGATTTGGCCTATTTTCACAATATATCATTGGGATGTAAGGAAACTATTACAAACCAAGTTTCATTGAAATCGGTCGAGTAGTTCCTGAGATATGGTTTTTGACCCATAAGTGGGCGACGCCACACCCATTTTCCATTTTGTAAAAAAATCTGAGTGCAGCTTCCCTCTGCCATTTCTTATGTGAAATTTAGAGTTTCTGACGTTTTTCGTTAGTGAGTTAACCCACTTTTAGTAATTTTCGACCTGACCTTTGTATTGGAGGCGGGTGTGGTTATTATCTGATTTCTTTCATTTTTGGACTGTATTAAGAAGTGGCTAAAAAAAACGACGAACAGAAAGTTTGGTTTATATAGCTCTATTGGTTTCCGAGATATGTACAAAAAACCTATTTGGGGGCGGGGCCTTCATACCAAATTTTACTTCGATAGCTTTATTTATAGCTTAGTTATGGCACTTTAAGTGTTTTCGGTTTTCGCCATTTTGTGGGCGTGGCAGTGGTCCGATTACGCCCATAACCTTCTTATGGTGCCAAGAAATACGTCTTCCAAGTTTCATCAAGATATCTCAATTTTTACTCAAGTTACAGCTTGCACGGACGGACGGACGGACAGACAGACAGACATTCGGATTTGAACTCCACTCTTCACCCTGATCACTTTGGTATATATAACCCTATATCTAACTCGTTTAGTGTTGTGTGTTACAAACAACCGTTATGTGCACAAAACTATAATACTCTCTTTAGCAACTTTGTTGCGAGAGTATAAAAAATGTTTGGAAAAAGTACTTTTAAGCAAGAATAGTACCGTCAGAGGATTAGCTCTTGAAGGGCTGTAGACTCCCCACATGAATTATAAAACAAATTGCAAATTTAGTATATTTTGCATTGTTAGGTATAACTATTTCTAGATAAGAATCTGGTCCTTTCTCATTTAGAAATAGTTATTTATACAAAGTTAAGCTCATTATATAGAGTAGTGTTTGAGGACTATTTTTTTACAACCTTATCTCTAAACTGCTCACTAATACACCTTGGTTGGGTTAACAGAAGCCGATGGGGTTTGGTGTCAGAATCGAAAGTCAAGAAAACAGTCTTCGGCGACCACTTTCTGACTGTAAAAGTCTACTTATTCTATTGGTGTTTTAAAAAAGTTTTAAAGAACGCGTTCGAGTAGACAGTTTCTTAACTGAATATGAGTCTAGATACATTCCCGTTGAGTGAACCCAACTGTTATGATAGAAACTAACATTGAAGCTTAGAGAGCTATCTTTAATTTTTCAGAAAAGAAGTTAATCGCTTCACTAACCATGAAAAATGTTTAAAATTTAAAATTTTTTGTATTTTTCTGATTATAACTGAACTGAAGGGCTCTTAAACAGTTTACAAGCCGCTTCACTTCGCAACTTTTTTAAGTTTTTCGGTATACCCGAAATATCGTTATTATTTTGGAGGCTTTCATAAAATGTGTAGTAGCTTAGAAGACAGCAACTGAATGGGTCTTTCACACCTCAAAAGGGTTCGAACACTTGCATTTTAATATCATTTGCTTACTAAGAACCATTTATGATTTTTTCTAATGATTGATAATCCTGCAAGCCAAGAAGGAACACTTTAACCTAAAAACCATACCTACCCATACTAAATGACATCAGAGTGTAAAATGAGCTAATTTATGTGTGTGTAAATTTACACTTGGCTGCCAATAACTGCAGAAATATTATAACGTTTATTAGCGCCGCCAGCGTGAATTATGTAAATATGAAACACACTAATTGGCACATACAAACACACGCAGGCATACCAAAACACTGCTAGGTACCGTAGGTTGTGTGTTGGTGTTGTTGCTCCAACTACTGCTGCTCAAAAGTAGTTCAATGTCAGTGCAATGCATGACGCGGCGGCACCGTAGCGGCTGGCAACCGAATTGTGTGTCAGTCGCCATGACTTCATCCGCATGTACGAGTAGTATGTTGGAAAATCACGCTAATAACTATTGCTGTCGTTTTTCACAAACACACACACACACATTAAAGCCACATGAAAATTGAATGAATTTTTTATGTTTCATTGTTATTTCTAGCGCTTTCTTGTTATTGCCACATTTTCTTCACTTCATACTGACTAAGCAACATTGTTGCTGTGCCTTTGTTGTTGTTGCTCAAATTTGTGAATGTCGCACTCACTTTTAAGGATCATGCGAACAAATTTCACCTTCACCTCAGTCAGTACTTTGTTGTAGTAATAGCCATTCGAAGCCAGATTGAGCAGCAATGAGTAATTGTGTGTGCTTTTAATTCACAATTCCTCCACTCTCATTAATTACGCAGAGTGCAAAAAAAGTGCAAAAAATGCAAAAAAGTTGAATGAAATAAAAAATTGCGAGTGTAATCAACACCATTTTGTTGTGGGTGAGCTGCCGTAAAATTGTTGTAATTTGCCGCGGAAATCACAGCATTGTGTTGTTGCTGTTGTTGTTGTGAAAAAAATGCACTACAAATAGTCTCGAAACAATGTTGAAATTTTAATTCAATTACAGTGCTTTGTTGCGTGCAGCGCCCAGCTACCGATTACCGATTATCTTTTATGTGTGTGTATGTATGTATGTTTGTATTATACCCCTGCCAGCCAAAGGTGGTGAAAAAGCTGGTTAAACCGAAGTTTTTTAAACCCACAAAAGTAGTAAAAAAAGTGGTGAGTTTGCCATAGGCCAGCATAGCTGCTTGTGAGTTTTTTAACCACTATTCCCCTCACACGTACGAATACAAAAACAAAACAACCCAAACGTGTGCGTTGGTGTTAGTAATTGAAGAAACATGAGGGGAAAGTGGTTAGGCCTGGCTGGCAGGGACATACAGTATTATGTAATTGCGTGCTTGTGGCGTTTTGTCGGCGCGTTGGCGCATCATTTTCAGTTTTGAGCCGATAAACTGTGTAATTACTTGCTTTTATATACTCAAACCGAGTTTGAATTTGCGGTTTTTGATAAAAAATTTCATACGAAGCACCCTGTAGTAAGCATTGATTTGCAAATACTTTCATTTGGTTTGTTAGAATTACTTTTGGGTGGCAGAAAGCATTCTAAACCAAACATTGCAAATAATGGGTCCATTTCGGTTACGTGGACCTCATTGTCACTGGGAACAAAAGAGAATCAACCAACCATAACTAAGCCATATAGAATAAAGTTATGCAAATAAAATTTGGTACAAAGGGTGATAATCGGAAATGACATATTTAGATGCAGATTTTTTTTTGGCGAAAGTGGGCGTGGTCTCGCCTTTAATAAGTTTTTTGTACATATCTCGTAAACTACCAAAGCTATATCAACCAAACTCTGTAAAGTTGTTTCCTTTAGGTATTTCCTTATAGGGTCTGAAAATGGGGGAAATAGTAACATATAATAACCGCGCCTACCCCCTATACAAAGGTTATGTCGAAAACTATTACAAATTATTTAATTCAGTAAGGAAAAACACCAGAAACCTTTAATTCCATGCTAAAGATGGTATCTCCGAAACTACTCGGTCAATTTCAATGAAATTCGGATCTAATCATTTCTTTGGCATCCCAATTCTGTAGTTTGAAAATGGGCGAAGTCGATTCACAACCACACCTACTTCCCTTATACAACAATTTTGAAGTCCAATTCGATTCGTTCAATTTACAAAATATAAGTTAAGCACCAGTGAAGATAACGGAACAAAACTGAAATCGGACCATACATTTTCAAGGCCCCAGTTACCGAACATGAGGACCTCAGTGCCTGTGACCTATTTTTTACCGAAGATATACTTAAATCTCTCAGATTTTATAAAGACATTGAAAGGAGATCTGTCTTTTATACCCTGAACAGACAGGGTATATTATGTTTGTCACGATGTTTGTAACACCCAGAAGGAAGCGTCGGAGACCCTATGAAGTGTATATATAAATGATCAGTATGTTAAGCTGAGTCGAATTAGCCATGTCCGTCTGTATATATACGAACTAGTCCTTCAGTTTTTAAGATATCGTTTTGAAATTTTGCAGATGTTATTTTCTCTTCAAGAAGCTGCTCATTTGTCGGAACTGCCGATATCGGACCACTATATCATATAGCTGCCATACAAACTGAACGATCGGAATCAAGGGCTTGTATGGAAAACTTCCGCATTTTACTACATATCTTCACGAAATTTGGTGTGAGTTATTGTTCATAGAAATAAACACATAGTCACTAAAAGAAATGCACCTGTGAAGGGTATATTAGCTTCGGTACAGCCGAAGTTAACGTTTTTTCTTGTTTTTTTCTACTAATGTGCCTCTGTGTCGAAATTGGGCAAAATCGCGTATTTTTAAACTTCCGGGGGACTTTATCGCATGTATCGGTTAATATGTGAGATATCTTAGTAAAATGAAGAAAGCATATAGTCTTGGATATAAAATAGCTGGGTGGCAAAAATAGTTGAAATCGGTTCAGGAATTACCCCAGCTGCTTTATACTATATAAACTGATTTTCTTTATTCTAGTGGACTTTAGTCGTTATATAAAAAAATTACGATTTTCAAAAATGAGAACAGTATTTCGGCTGCATCACACAGTCATAAGAATGATATACGAAATTTAACCAACCGTTGTTGATTTAGTATAAACTTATCTCAGCATAGAAATGATGACCATCAGATTTCATAGATTATTCGCCTTGGATCTTCAAGAGATTCCCACAGATTAATTAAGAGCCTAATTGAAATCGATGTATCGTCTAAAATTTGTCCGAATCAACATCAAAGAAAATTATTCAAGGAAGTTGAGGCTTCGGAATAAATCCACCAAACCCAGAGTCTTTTGAAAATTCAAAACATCAACCCAATCCAGAACCTTTTGATGTACCCGAAATATCAAAAAAATATTTTCGGTCCACCTTATATTGCTTCGGTACGTCAGCATCACTGTTGGCATTCCCGGATCTCTTCGCACCATTAAGGCAACCCAAATGCAGAGATGTGCATTACATCGCACTAATGATGATATCATAATGGATTGCATAAAAATATATACATGCACATATGTATGTATGTATGTAAACATAGGCGCCAAAAAATTTTTCACCACTTTCTTCACAATTTTCAGCGCTTCTTTAAATTTAATTTTCAACCAAAAATGCAATTAAATTTTTTTTGCATTACGTAAAAAGCCCCATTCATTGTACAATAGTTTTTGTAAATTATTTCACTATTTCTTCAACGCTTGAAATATCTAATGTCTAAATTTAAATTTCGTGAGAAAAATAAACAAAAATATTAAAAAACTCGTCGGCAACATTTGTGCATAAATGACGTCAACCGTTTGGTATGCGAGCCAAGCGAAGCAAAAGCAACAACAACAAAAAAGCGCAGAAAATAAATCGCATGCAACACCAGCATGCTGGTGTACAACAGGTGGTTACCCCCCGGCTGCCGATATGCTTTGTAAACAAACCGCTGAAGTGTTTATGTGGCAGCATAGCAACAAATTGCTGGCAACATTGGCCAATATGCAGGCGCATGAAAATATAACGTTTGTGAAATCAATTTGCTTTTTTGTTGTTGTAAATGAACAAATGCACAACGGATTGTCTAACGGCCATATGCCACCGGCTATCAGGCGTGCAGAATGTGCAGAATGCCGATTAGACGGCAAATGCATGTGATTTGCATATGAATAAAAGGCGTTAGATGGATTATGGTGGTCGCTGTGACGAGCATTAAAACAATTTATAAATATTAAATAAATAGGTATTACTTGCAGGCTATTACTTTACAAAGCACAGTGTGATGAATGAGGGTAAATGGATGGGAAAAAAATAAAATAAAATTTATTTACAAACACTCAGATCATCAGACTTTCAGAGTTAGTTTGAATCTGGTTGGAAGAATACTTTTGCCTTTTGATGATAAGGAAAAATACATTTTTATACTCTCGCAACAAAAGTTGCTAAGAGAGTACAATAGTTTTGTTCACATAACGGTTGTTTGTAAGTTATAAAACTAAACGAGTTAGATATAGGGTTATATATATCAAAATGATCACGATGACAAGACGAATGTCTGTCTTTCCGTGCAACGGATAAATTGAGTAAAAATTAAGATATCTTGACGAAGCTTGATACACATGTTTCCTATGACTGTAGGAGGGTCGCTATTGAAAATTGGCGAAATTGGAACCGAAAATTTATAAAGTGTCATAATTAATCCATAAATAAAGTTATAAAAGTTAAATTTGGTAAAAATTATCGCACTAGGAAGGCGCATATCTGGATGTAATTTTTTTAAGAGGCCCTGGCCCCACCCCTAAATACGTTTATTGTGAATATCTCTCAAACCTATAAATCTAAATAGAACAAATTGCAGTCATTTCCCTAACACCATAAAAATTGATATAATCGGATAATATCCACGCCCACCTCCCATACAAAGGTTAGGTTGAAAACTACTTAAAGTGCTTACTAACGGAAAACATCAGAAACATTAAATGTTACAGAAGAAATGGCAGAGGACAGCCGCACTCAGATTTTTTTACAAAATGGAAAATGGGCGTGGCGTCGCCTACTTATGGGTCCAATATCTCAGGAACTACTCGACAGACTTCAATGAAATTCGGTATATAATGACACTCTGATGACACGTGTGGAAAATGGATGGAAATCGGAAACAACCACGACTACTTTCCATATAACTCAATTTTGAATTCCATCTGATTCCTACACTTTATAATGTATAAAGTGGTATATAAGGAACCGATGAAGATAGCTGAATACCATCTGTGGCTTCACTTGTGAAAAAATTGTCGAAATCAGACTATAACTTTTCAAGGCCCCGAATATCGAACATGAAGAACTCAGTGCCTAAGTATAATTTTCCACCGAAATATATGTACATCTCTCTGGGATTTTAATGTAATTCAGAGGACATTTTTTCTTCTTATAGTGTGTCTCTGTTCCATAAATTATTAAACTTCCTAGCCCCCATATACCTAATTATAGGTTTTTCAAAAATACGGTGGGCTTTATTCCACATAGCAAAATCAAAGGAGCGTACATAATACAGTAGTTAGTAGTAGTAACGTAGTGTACCTCGGTGGTGAAAATGAGTGAAATCGGTTCAGGAATTACCTCTGCCGAATATACGAGCCAAACCTTAATAAAACTATATCAATAAATTGCGAGAGTATAAAAGAGAGTAATAAATTATAATTTCGGTTGCCGCCGAACTTAGCCTTTCTTTACTTATTATTTAATTCTTTTTAGAAATTACAGAGAAAATTCAGACGACTCGAGAGACGTACTCTTTCTTACTAAGAAGAGGTTTCGAAAAACTAGATTTTTTAGAAGATACAATGATAGGTGAACAAGTTAGATACATAACTTCGCTAAAAAGCCTGGGTCTGAAAACTGAACTGGTTTTGTTTACATAGAGGATTCTGGTCCTTAATCGCCCTTCCACTTTAAGCGAATGGAACTTCCTGCCTAAAATTTAAAATCATGGATCATTTTCAAAAACTCAAATTAGAGTTTCGAAATAAATTTAGTAAGAATTCGTCAACAATTTGTTAATTTTCGAAAACTCAAAATGATTTTCCTTTGTATGTATGTATTAAATTACTCACAATAAATATCCTCTAAGATAGCCAAAAAATATTTGAAAATGCTATAGAGGCAGAATAAACTAAAATAAAAAAATTTTAATTCAACTTTGTATGTAAAGATATCGCATTAAAGAACTAATGTTCATGTTCTTAATATTTAACCATAATATTTTAAAAGTTTTTCAACAGTAAATTTTCTGTTATTTAATGATTAATTATTCAACATAATCCACAAAATTTAAAAAAATTCTGATTCTAGATTTTTTGCTTTATGTATTTTTTATAACCTTTTTGATAAAGTTCAGTTATTCAATTTATCTTTTTAATTAAAAATATTGAAAAATCAACATTTCTGCATAATATTGTATTTGCAAAATCAAACGTAATTTATGAGCTCTCAGCGGTTTAAATGGCGTTAGATGATTATTTTTTTTTTAATTGAAATTGCTGACAAACATTTGCCTACCAACATTCGTAATTTACTGCAACATGCGATTTTTTGTTGTTGCCCACATTCAAGCGCACAGCCACACTAAATTGTGGTAAATACTTAATTAGTAAATGCTTGACTTGACATTGGTGATATGCTTATTGACGTTTTTATTGACACTAGGCGCCAGCTTGGACTTGGCAACCAGTTGGCTGCATAAGTGCGTCTAAATACACTCTGTCAAAATTAAACCCAGTGGAATGAGACTTGCACTGAAGAGTGAAGAAGTTAATAGAATTGGTGTGATAAATGAAGCATATTTGCACATATTGATATGGTAGAAAGTATTGAAAAACAAAATTTTGATTAAACAAGTAAGGAAAGGCTAAGTTCGGGTGCAACCGAACATTTTATACTCTCGCAATTTATTGAAGAAATTTTAATAAGATAACACCCAAATTTATCTATAAATTCGGCACAAAGTTTAATAGAATAACGAAAATCGTCCTATATAGTGTATGAGGGCTGAGGTAATTCCTGAACCGATTTCATTCATTTTCACCAGCTAGGTACACTATATCCAAAACTATACACGCACTTAATTTCGCAAAGATATAGTATCTCACATATTAACCAATACATATGTAGATTAAAGCCCACCGTATTTTTGAAAAACCTATAATTAGGTACATGGGAGCTAGGAGATGTTATTATCCGATTTTAATAATTTATGGAACAGAGACACACTATTAGGATAAAACGATAGAGATTTACCAATATTTTCGGTTAAAATTTACCCTTAGGCGCTGAGTTCAACATGTTCGATATCTGGGGTTTTGAAAAGTATAGTCCGTTTTCGACAATTTTTTCTCAAGTGAAGCCAGAGATGATATGTACTATTTGTGTAAAGTTTTATTCCGCCATCTTCATTGGTTCCTTATGTATACATTATAAAGTGAAGGAATCAGATGGATTTCAAAATTGAGTTATATAGGAAGTTGTCGTGGTTATGAACCGATTTCATCCATTTTTCACATGTGTCATCAGGGTGTCAAGAAAGAACCGAATTTCATTGAAATCGGTCGAGTAGTTCCTGAGATATGGTTTTTGACCCATAAGTGGGAGATGCCACGCCCATTTTTCATTTTGTAAAAAAATCTGAGTGCAGCTTCCTTCTGCTACTTCTTATGTAAAATTTAGTGTTTCTGACGTTTCTCGTTAGTGAGTTAACCCACTTTTAGTCATTTTCAACCTAACCTTTGTATGGGAGGTGGGCGTTGTTATTATCCGATTTCTTTAATTTTTGGACTGTATAAGGAAACGGCTGAAAGACACAAGTGCAGAAAGTTTGGTTTATATAGCTTTATTGGTTTGCGAGTTATATACAAAAAACCTATTTGAGGGCGGGGTCACGCCCACTTTTCCAAAAAAATTACATCCAAATGTGCCCCTCCCTAATACGATCCTATGTTCTAAATGTTGTGGCTTAGTTATGACACTTTCTAAGTTTTTGGTTTTCGCCATTTTGTGGGCGTGGCAATAGTCCGATCTTGCCCATTTTCGAAAGCAACCTCCTCAGGGTGCCAAGGAATACGTGTTCCAAGTTTCGTTAAGATATCTCAATTTTTACTCAAGTTATCCGTTGCACGGACAGACGGACGGATGGACGAACGGACGGACAGACAGACATTCGGATTTTGACTCGTCTCGTCACCCTGATCATTTTGATATATATAACGCTATATCTAACTCGTTTAGTTTTATGACTTACAAACAACCGTTAGGTGAACAAAACTATAATACTCTCTTTAGCAACTTTTGTTGCGAGAGTATAAAAATAAAAAAAAATCTGGTGATGCGATTGAAAGAAAAAAATTAAATAAATATTATTTTCATATTACAGTGGAACATCCATAACTCGAAATTCTATAACTCGAAGATCTCCATAACTCGAACTATTGGCAATAGCGTTTAGGAATCAAATTTCATACAAATTTCCTTCCATAACTCAAACTTCCTTACCCCGAAGTTCTTCATAACTTTCTCTTGAATGGCAATAGAAGTCAAATTTCATAGTAATTTTCTTCCATAAATCGAACTTTTCGACCAGGGCATAATACAAAATTTAAAATTTTACTATCGAGATTCGAGTTAGAGAAGTTCCACTGTATTTTCTAAATATTTATAAAATATATTTCTTTTTACTAAATATAATAATTATATTTTTTTTTCCTTCTCATTCCAGGTAATGTTTTAACTGAATTTAGGCGCATTTACTTAAGAATAAACTAAGTATGGAACATTTTGTTTAAAATCACATGAGATTACAACGGATGAGGTGTGACATACATATATATATGTGCGTATGTATATAATACAAGTGCTTTGACAGTTATAAATGAGGTTCATTAAACGTAACAGAGACAAGCTCAACTTTGGAGTTAGAACCGCATCAGATCTGTATCTTAAGGTGTCAGAATATATTTAACTAAATTACTCACTTATTGAAGTGCGTCGTAAATGAGGTTAAGTGCTTTCTGTTGTCTGTCAATATTATATTTTCCAAGTTAAATAAATATATATATTTTTGTTGTTATTCAGTATTATATTTTTAGAAGTGAGGGTTGCTTAGACACTTGCAGTTCACATTTTCTAATAAAGAAAAATCCAAAATTCACACGAAAACAGTGCTAAAACGCTTGCGCAACTCAATAATGCCAAGTTTAATAACTACAGAAATCGGCAATGCTCTTGGCCACAAATCGCAAATCACGCAGATTGCAATAATTTTCTAATTAAGCAGAAAATGCGCACGCGGCGCTCAAAGCGAAATTCAGACACAGCAAATGCATTAGAAATATGAAAAATATATACCTTCACTAATACATATATGTATGTATATATGTAACCATTTGCACTACCGCTTAGCATTCGGCACTATCTCATTGCGCAAATCACTCAGTACAGCGCATTCTACTTATCTGCGAGCATAATTTGCATACGCAAATTTATTAAAACGCGCCGACTTCAGCATTCGCGCTTTGCTTCATTTATTCGGCGAATTTATGCAGCGTTTTATGCGCGCTCAGCAATATCTTGTAGTTGTGATCTGTGAATTGTGCCCCACGCGCATGACAGACGACAAGCGACCAAGTGTTATTGACCACCACCCGCGTTCCAACTATGCCCCCATCAACGACAACAACCACATTTTCTGTTCAAACTCGTAAGTCATTTATGCGCTGTAAGCTATAGTACTTTGGCTCCATCATTCATGCATTCGCAGCACATCCATCAAAGCTAACTGCTGAGCACAATATGCCTAATGCTCGTCGAAGGCATTAGATCTACACAAACAAATTTTACATAGAAAGCGACTGTACAACCCCGTAGGAAATTTAATGTTGTCTATAGAAACTTAGTAACGAGGATGTTAAGGTACATATAGTCTCACTATTGTTCTCAATTATCGGCTATCAATACGTTAGTTCATTTTCTAGATTTTCTAGAAAATATAGTCTAACCTTTGATTAAGTTAGGTGAGGTAACCATTTAGTTTTTATGATTATTGATACTATATTTTGGCTCTCCATACTTTAGTTTCATTTCTATATCTAATATCTACGGAATTATAGAAAATTAACAAGTAAGGAAGGGCTAAGTTCGGGTGTAACCGAACACTTTATACTCACGCAAATTATTTATTTAACTTTATTTATATTATATAATACACAATTTGACCCACATATTCGTCATATATATTGTATAAAGTCCATTGAAAGTTGGAAACCATAATATTAGGTTAGAAGCATCGAGGTCCTCGTGTTCGATATATGGGGCCTTAAAAACCTATGGTCCGATTTCCGCGATTTTTAGAATGGGGCTGCCACACTATAAACATAGTATTTGTGCAATGTTCTGCACCGATATCTTCACTAGTGCTTACTTTATATATTGTAATGTAAACGATTCAAATCGTCTTCAAAGTTCTGGTATATAGGAAGTAGGCGTGCTTGTGAAGAAATTTTGCCTATTTTCACAACGTATCATTGGGATGTAAGGAAACTATTACAAACCAAGTTTCATTGAAATCGGTCGAGTAGTTCCTGATATATGGTTTTTGACCCATAAGTGGGCGACGCCACGCCCATTTTCCATTTTGTAAAAAAATCTGAGTGCAGCTTCCATTTGCCATTTCTTATGTGAAATTTAGTGTTTCTGACGTTTTTCGTTAGTGAGTCAACCCACTTTTAGTAATTTTCAACCTAACCTTTGTATGGAAGATGGGTGTGGTTATTATCCGATTTCTTTCATTTTTGGACCGTATTAAGAAGTGGCTAAAAAAAACGACTGCAGAAAGTTTGGTTTATACAGCTTTATTGGTTTCCGAGATATGTACAAAAGACCTATTTGGGGGCGGGGCCACGCCCACCTCCCCAAAAAAATTACATCCAAATATGCCCCTTAATAGTGCGATCCTTCATACCAAATTTTATTTCCATAGCTTTATTTATGGCTTAGTTATGGCACTTTATGTGTTTTCGGTTTTCGCCATTTTGTGGGCGTGGCAGGGGTCCGATTTTGCTCATTTTCGAAAGCAACCTTCCTATGGTGCCAAGAAATAAGTGTGTCAAGTTTCATCAAGATATCTTAATTTTTACTCAAGTTACAGCTTGCACAGACGGACGGACGGACGGACAGACAGACATTCGGATTTAAACTCCACTCTTCACCCTGATCACTTTGGTATATATAACCTTATATCTAACTCGTTTAGTTTTGAGTGTTAAAAATAACCGTTATGTGAACAAAACTATAATACTCTCTTAGCAACTTTGTTGCGAGAGTATAAAAAAAATATATACCATAACCTTAGTTTAAGTTAGGGTAGGTCAGTACAAATACAGTACAATTTATGATCTAGTTATTAATAATAAGGCTTAAAGACTTACCAACTAACCAGAATTCCGTAGGATTGCTGAAAATAAAAGTATAAGTTAGATTTCACTGAAAAAACACTTTATAGAAATATCTTAAAACTATCTAGAGTCAAAATAGTATATCCCCAGGAAAGGGTGCTCGAAAACACGTATTCTTAATTATTACGATAAGCGTGAGCTGTCAACAGTAAAAACCCAATAAGTCATCAAAAACAAACGCTTATAATATTGACCAAAGTTGAGCTCGAAGTCGAAGTTTTATTCGAAACATTTTCAGTTATCCAAGAAATGTAATTGTCTTCAAATAGTTGAAAAGAAAAAATAAAATATTTAAGATTTATGTACTGTAAATTAGCTTCTACATTTCGACCCATTTTTCCAACAAGCTACTTTGGCTTCCACTAACACAACGTGGCTTCAAACATTTGCAATCTCTGATTTCATGTCAACCTGCTGGGCAAAGCGCAAACTCTGCATTCATCAGGACATAGTTATGCGCTGCTGTTTGCTTAGAACTTCCAAGAAGTAACCAATACATACCGTCATCTTTTGTACATATATGATGTGGTATTCTATAGAATTTTCTATGTCATCTCATTGTGTTTCCGACTCCATTGTGTAGTTAATGCGCTGCTTCGGCATTTTTGGCTTGCCACAGCACTAGCCACTCACCAATTTAGCTTTAGGCAGGAAATATAACAACATACTTTGCAAAATATTTGAGGTTATTTTTTGCTTTACGCCCCAAGGTAGAGATCATTGCCAGATTTGTAGCCTAACCGCAATTTACTCAGTGAGTGTGAGTAATTCACTAAGTCATTAAACTTGAATTATTTTGACGAAATGGTTAATGGAATTAGGTCAAACCGCCAAAATCATGCATAAAATGTAGCCTTAGTACCTATATACTCGTATATATGAATCAGGAACTTATTAGACCTTGTTTCAGAGTCATATATAAAGGTCAGTCCGCTGAACATTTGGGCTTGTGGTTCATACAAGCGGTAAAGAGCGGATATTAGTAGGCATATTCCTTATACCGTAACCTTGTGGAGTGGCGAATAGAACAAACAACTGGCATAAATCATTCAGACTGGTATAAACATCGTTTTTAACGTTGTTATTGTTTTCATATGTAAATTTTTAAGAAGAGCGAGCAGAGGCCACACCTAGTAAGCAGTGTAATGACGAATCGATGACGGCTACTACATATATGTAATTTAGCGAATTAATAAATTTGAATAAATTAGAACAATATTTTACTTTGATCGAAACGCCTCCGCGAAGAGAAGGGAAGTATCTAATCTCATTGGCATACATACACATGTAAGAATATATAAATAATACAAGCTCTCTGTCTGTCCAATTATGTCATCAGCTTACGATTAACGGTAGCCAAGTTCAATATGTCAATGTTTCTTGTTATTATTGCGTTTGTAAAGCCACTTGTTTTCTATCAAAAGTACTGTGACATTGGTGGTTGATTTATTTCCATATGTTGAAAAATATCAAACGCTTTTCACGGTCAAACTGTGCGCCCTTTGTCATTGCGGTAAAGAAACAAGTGTATGCTGTCATTTCGGCTGTTTTTTTTTGTTTTTGTTATTGTTTTCAGAAGTCATCTAATGTGAAAGCCCACTCATTACAGAACATAAATGAAAAAATATTTTTTTTAGCACAATTTTATAATTTATTTGTATTTTAGACAGCCACTTATGGCTTCCGCTCGCAAATATAGGTCACCCACACAGGGGTATTAAGCGTAGCCAAAACATTAATATTGTTTAGTCAGCTTCTGTGAATGAATTTGCTAATAATAAATTAATTTTCGAACAAACTCAAGTGTCCACTACTACTGTGTGTAGTTGTAGTGCTTTGTGTAAGTGTTCTTGTTGTTGTTGTTAATTGGTTATTTGCTTTGACGCTTCAGCGACAACAGCACACATGTCACTTGCGATTCCTCTTTGTCATTGGGCGCCGAGTAATGTCAATTTAATTAGACAACAACATGGCAACAAAAACAACAAATACAACAAACGGTGTGTAAACTAACACTTGTTGTAATTGTGCTCCACACTTTTTTTTGGAGCGTCGTTGTTAAGCGCATGCCAACAGTCGCATTGGGGCCCATGCCACATGCCGCCAGCTACAAACGATATTCTCTAGGCAATTGGAATGCATATGGGCTTGTACATATGCACATTAGGGTATGCCTTAGGATAGGATAGGATAGGTTAGGGGGTAAATCTCCGCATGTGCAGAGAATCTCACTTAGACAGATTCGATTGTCCATTGTGACACTCATAAAACTTCTAACGGATCACTAAGACCCTTATGATGCGACAAAGCGCTTGGACTCTGTTATAAAGTTCTTAAGTCGGCTAATGTCAATTCCAGTCACTTCGCTGAATTCACCGAAGATATGCCTATCGAGGTGCTTTAACCTAAGTCTGGCGATTGCTGGACATTGAAGTGGAATGTGATTGGATGATTTCTCTTAGCCTTCTTCCAAACAGCTTTGGCAACTAACGACTAACTTGATTCCTAGCCTCACTGCGTGTATGCCTATTGGGCAATCACCAGTAAGCACACCAATGATCGCGGAGAGTTGAGCCTTATTAAACGACAATAGCTGTAAAGACCGTTTTCGATTCACTGTGGCCCAGAAAGACCTCGCAACTGCTCAGCTGCTGGTTGTTCTCCAGCATTTGACGATCTCACTCGAATTCAGCGTGTCCAGCGCTCTAGCGCAAGTTTCCATTTCGGCGTCAATGTTACTAGGGTACAATTTCTTGCAAGCTGATCCGCTTTGCAGTTTCCAGCGATTCCGCGGTGACCGAGTACCCACACAAGTCGGATTATAAAGTAGTTCGAAGCTACTGATAGGTTAGGCACTCCCTTACTAGCCTAAAGTGTACCGTCATCGAATCCAAGGACAGTATTGTCACTCTGCTATTGGAGTGACTACACATCTATCTAAAGGATGCCGCACTTCGAAGCAGTTATGCTACCTTAATAACAACTACTGAAAGACGCAACTCCAATGGTCTGGCCGCCGAAAACTGGAGTTAATTGAGAGCTTCCGACAGAAAACTTTTCAAGTAGACAGATTTAGCAAACGAATGAACCGCACCACCGAGATTGGATCGTCGAACCATGAACATATTGGACACTTTACTCGAAGTGTTGTCCTGTCTTAGATATTCTTAGAATTACTCAGAATAAAAGAACATTTAAATGGTACAGGAGTTAAAGATCAGGTACAGGAGATAAGTCAGCCATTGGGATTTCAGTAAAATAGACCACACCACTTAACACCTTCAGGGACCAATAAAGAATATATTTTTTTTAGAGAAGTGAGGATATACGGATCTATTCACAAGACAAGAAGTCTTTAAAAATGCATTTTTCATGATTCATTAAAAACTAAAAAGTCATTAAGAATTCCGTTTTAGGCTTTAGCAGTTTCAAAATAATCAGTTGGTGACACAGAAAAATCATATTGACGCAGAGAGGTCGAAAAATCGCTAGATCGAACTTTTTAAGAACCACCCTAATACAAATTATTTGCCACTTTATTGTCACTTATTACTTTTGATTAAATACACGCAATTTAGTTTGTGGGCAGTGAAATTCGCAGGAAAAAAAAACTTTTATATATACTCCACACTCATTCACATGCCTTGACTAAAGTCGAAGGTTACTAGGCCGGCTTTTGTTATCTTTATTGTTGTTGTATTCCCTACTATGCCGTACGCAACTACAACAAACGCTCCGTACAATTGGAAACAGTGGGCGTGTAGCGTCGGCTTTGTCGCCGGCGGCGTCTCCGCTTCCAGCGCCGCACTTGTGTTGCTGCGCAAATGACTGTCTGTCTGTCTGTCCGCTTAAGCGAAGTTTTGTGAGATAATTTATTGTTGATTTTTGCCTCGGTGTGAGTGCTGTACATATTTGCTTTGGTTAAAATGTAAATGATTTCGTGTTGATTTATGACTGAGCATATTTTTTTGAGTAATCAGCCATTTGTACAACAATTTCGGGTGGGTTAGGTCATGTTGACGCTGGCACTCGCTTGAAGCGTGTAATTTTGTAAATTTGAATTGAATTCGTGATGACTAAAGGTTACTTACATATGTGAGTAAATTTCGAGAAAATTGAACTCAGTTGCAATGAGCAATTGCACACCCTTCGGATATGCGCTTTTAATTACTTTGTACTTTGACTTTCGAAATGTAATTTTTTTTTGTGTTTTTGTGAACTACTTTCATTTTTAATTGAAAATGAACTTTCAATTATTGAGTAAGGCATGTTGGTTGCATTGATTGTATATTATTCCAATTAGACGAAAGCAGCCATTGAAATTGGTTTATCTCATTGTTTGATAATAATAGTTCAGAGATATCGAAAATATAAAAATCGTCAGAAGAATATAATAATTGATTATGTGAAATCAAAATTGATTTTTGATTTTTTGTCGATTTCATCATTATAGTGTCAATAACTATTATTTTTTGGTTTTTAAGTTTTAAGCATTTTTTTTAGATTTGTTATAATTTTTCGAGGAAGTTTTTTCATGGTGGGAATACAGCTAGAATTTTTACTTGCAGAATCGATCCATTTTAGTTTTAGTTTATCAAATTTATTTTTTCGTAATTAGATAACCGCATAGGATATTTTTATCGCGTGCCCTATACTGGTATCAACAGGAAACTCATATATGTATATCATATATAACATATGTATATATATTTGGCTTAGGAACCGAATATAGCCTAATCCATTAGAACGGGCCACTCATTCTTCCTTCTTGCTATTTGGCGCAAACTGAATGAAACCAGGTCGCTTTCCACCTGGTCTTTCCTACGGAGTGGAAGTCTTTCTCTTCCCCAGCTTCCACCAGCGGATACTACAAGGAACACTTTCAAAGCTAGATCACTTTCGTCCATTCGAACAACATGACCTAGCCAGTATAGCTATGTCGTCGTTTAACTCAGACAGTTCATTGTTCCATCATTTGTGGTATTTGTCGTTGCCAATGTTCAAAGGACCATAAATCTCTCGCAAAATCGTTCTCTCGAAAACTGCAAGATTGGTCTCATTGGATGTCGTCATAGCACCATAAAGTTGAACGGGACTGATGAGGGACTTGAAGAGTTTGGTTTTTATGTTCGCCGAGAGAGGACTTTACTTTTCGATTTCCAACTCAGTCCAAAGAAGGACCTGTTGGCAACAATGTTTCTGCATTGGATTTCGAGGCTGACATTATTGGTGTTATTAATGCTGATTCCTAGGTATACGAAATTATCTACGACTACGACTTCATAGTTATGACTGTCAACAGTGACGTGGGAGCCGAGACGCGAGTGCGCTGACTGTTTATTTGATAACATTTCATCTTGTCCACAAACAACCTTTTTGGAAACTCATAGCAAAACCGAATTTACTTAAATGTATCGATACGTATTAGATTGTCCTCTTCATTAATACGAAAAACGAATATAACTTTCTACCTTTATGTCAAAAATTCACTGGCAAATTCACTTGACTTAAAACACTGCTCTCAAAAAACGAATGGAATTTAAAATCAAGGTTCTCAAGTTCAGCTAATTATGTTGTTATGTTATCATTAGATAGTAGGTATAAACCATTATTTCCAACCTTGCATTATCAAAATCTCAAGACTCTGATTATGAGAATCAGTAAATGTTTTGGTATTATCACTGGAACTGTTATATCTAACTTTATATTGACTCTAATGACTCTCTTTCGCACTGATTAATCAGGTACATTTAATTTCAACAAAGCAGGGGTATTTTTAGTTGGCAATATTTGCTATTTCTTTCTAAGAATTTCTTAATTTTTTTTTTTTAATTTTTGGAAAAAATTTTAAATCATTATTTTTAAATTTCGAAAAAATATGTCTCAATATAATCGAATATTGTAGCAAATAACTGAACCTCTTCTACTACATAGGAAAACACATTATAAGGTAGCTAGTGACATTTTTTTTAATTTTTTTTAATAGAAGCATGACAACCTCGAATATATACCTTCAACCATATGAACGTGTTCCATATATGCTCTTTATTAGTAATAAAAATTATTTATGCTTAAACAACGCCAAAGAAGGTGTCAAAACGCTTATTGATGAATGATCAAACGTTTGCCGAAGACACTATAAATTCCAATAAAAAATGCATAAACCACAACAGCATAAGTCACCGAAAGAGTTACACGGGCAATAAAAAACCGTATGTATGGCAATTAAGGAAATCGACAAATGTCATTAAAAGCGTAATTTGTTTCAATAGACGAGAGTATACATGGAGGGCCAGTATAAGCATTGCACACGTTTTTAATTGGCTGAGTGTGTATAAAAAAATATAAAAAATAATTTTCCAACACTAATGCAAATTTAATTGCAAACACTTCCGACTGTAGTCAAAGTATGCGAGCAATCTTTGAAATGTTGTTGAGCAATAAGTGCAAAAAGTATATGAAAAATCCGAAAAGAAATAAGAAATCATCAAAAAAATCAAAAAGTTTATAGTAAGCGTTAAAAATTAGTATAAAATCACTTAAAATTTGAAATACAAGCCACTCGACTAGGCATACAATGAATCAGCAAGCTCGCACGCCCACTAGAATTAGCTAAATTATGTGGAATATCGCCATAAAATGCTTAGAACATTTCGAAAAATTTCACTTTTCACACGAAATGTCAAAAACAAAAGCGAATTTGCACAATGCAGTCAACAGCGACGCTGACGCCAACGTCAACGTCCACAGCCACAATGCAGTCGCGGCAGCGTTGCTTTGAAAATTATAAACAACATCAAAATTCGAATGGCTCGCACAAGTCTCCCTCAATGTCACTGCTAAATCAACAAAATAAACATTTAGAAATTTTTTATTTGGCAAGCGACCAAGTGCAATACTCATAAATAGCGCCGGGCGGAAAGCAGAAAAACAAAAAAAAAAGAAACAAAAACATTTATAGTACGAACTGAGTATGTGGGTGGGTGGCAGCAACTACAAAGTGTGCGACAGTTGTTTGGTGGTCAGTCTGTTACTTAGTCAGTCAGTCAGTCAGCCGACTAAGTGGTCGCGCAAATAAGCTAAAATGCGAAGAATCTTAGTGCTAAAATTAGCGCATTTGTAAGTTAATAATGATGACTCAATGTACAAATGACATTGCCACAGTGGCAGCGCGCTGACCCACGCGCTGAAAGTGACAGTTGACAGTTGACAGCGCGAAAATGTCATTACGGTTAATTCGTTGGCGGTATGCATAAAGGCATATCAGAATTTATGTGCAACAGCAGGTTAAGCATGGCATTTAGCAGCGCACAGTGTGTTGGCGCGCAACAAAAATGCTATTAACAAGTAAGGAAAGGCTTAGTTCGGGTGTAACCGAACTTTTTATACTCTCGCAATTTATTTATTTAACTTTATTTATATTAATAATACACAATTTGACCCACATATTCATCATATATATTGTATAAAGTCCATTGAAAGTTGGAAACCCTAATATTAGGTTAGAAGCACCGAGATCCTCGTGTTCGATACATGGGGCCTTGAAAACCTAGGGTCCGATTTCGGCGATTTTTAGAATGGGGCTTCCACACTATAAAGGTAGTATTTGTGCAAAGTTCTGCATCGATATCTTCACTAGTGCTTCCTTTATATATTGTAAAGTTAACGATTCATATCGTCTTCAAAGTTCTGGTATATAGGAAGTTGGCGTGGTTGTGAAGCGATTTGGCCTATTTTCACAGCATATCATAGGGATGTAAGAAAACTATTACAAACCAAGTTTCATTGAAATCGGTCGAGTAGTTCCTGAGATATGGTTTTTGACCCATAAGTGGGCGATGCCACGCCCATTTTCCATTTTGTAAAAAAATCTGAGAGCAGCTTCTATCTGCCATTTCTTATGTGAAATTTAGTGTTTCTGGCGTTTTTCGTAACTGAGTTAACTCACTTTTAGTAATTTTCAACCTAACCTTTGTATGGGAGGTGGGCGTGGTTATTATCCGATTTCTTTCATTTTTGGACTGTATAAGGAAATGGCTAAAAGAAATGACTGCAGAAAGTTTGGCTTATATAACTTTATTGGTTTGCGAGTTATATACAAAAAACCTATTTGGGGGCGGGGTCACGCCCACTTTTCCAAAAAAATTACATCCAAATGTGCCCCTCCCTAATGAGATTCTATGTTCCAAATTTCATTTTCATAACTATATTTATGGCTTAGTTATGACACTGTATAGGTTTTTGGTTTCCACCATTTTGTGGGCGTGGCAGTGGACCGATTTTGCCCATTTTCGAAAGCAACCTCCTCAGGGTGCCAAGGAACATGTGTTCCAAGTTTCATTAAGATATCTTAATTTTTACTCAAGTTATCGCTTGCACGGACAGACGGACAGACGGACAGACGGACAGACGGACGGACGGACAGACGGACGGACAGACATCCGGATTTCAAATCTACTCGTCATCCTGATCATTTATGTATATATAACCCCATATCTAACTCTTATATTTCTTGGTGACACAAACAACCGTTATGTGAACAAAACTATGATACTCTGTGCAACAGGTTGCGAGAGTATAAAAATAAAAATAATGTCTTCATATACATAGCTATTTTTGCATTTTACTGTCATTATTATGTCATCGCATTTTATGGTAATTTTTCTCCGCTTTAAACCAATAGCGATTGTGCTATTTTATTTAAATGCGCTTTATTAGTTTTGCTTTCAAAATAAAAATAAATTGTTGACGGCAGTGTGAATGCTGTAATTAATTTTATTACCACAACACACCGACACTTGCATTCGAGTATATTTTTAATTTTAATATGTGGACGGTAGTCGTATTTTATGCATTTTTATTTTCTACATAAAATTTTTAACAATTGTTGAGATTATGAGTAGTGTGAATGACTGCATGACTGCATACTCTTAAATGCCAGTGGTTATTGTACGGACCATAAAATAGTTAACAAATAGAAAAGTGTTAGATGTCACATATTGAGATCACTGACCATAATGTTTCTACAAAAAAAATATATATACTCGAAAATGATATTATATAAGAATATTTTAAAGTACAAAAGTTTAACAAGTCTATCAACTTTATGAATAAAATTTATTTCCATTCCCATAGTCCACATAGTCTCACTGGAATGTTTTATTAGATCCAAAGTAGGTCTTAAGTAAGTATTATTAATTTTTCGGAACGGAAATGTGATTGTTTATTATTTTGCTCTAGCAGACTATGATTAGCATTAATTTTTTATCATGCCTTCATTACTTTCCTTTCTTTTCCAACTTTCGTCTATTTCTATTTTTCAACAATAATTTCTATAATTTCAACAATATGTTTTATCATCTATACAAATATTTTCAGCAAGTTTGAAGAATTTCTTTCGACTACGATAGATATAATGCTTTAAATGAAACGAAAACAGTGTCTAAATTTATTCCTAAGACCGATTTACATTACTATTATACCTCCACAAAACAGTTCCCGATCTTCACGGCATCATTAACATTCTCTTTTAAATTAAGATAATGAAAACAAGTAAGGAAGGGCTAAGTTCGGGTGTAACCGAACATTTTATACTCTCGCAATTTATTTATTTAACTTTCCTTATATTATATAATACACAATTTGACCCACATATTCGTCATATATATTGTATAAAGTCCATTGAAAGTTGGAAACCATAATATTAGGATAGAAGCACCGAGGTCCTCGTGTTCGATATATGGGGTCTTAAAAACGAATGGTCCGATTTCGGCGATTTTTAGAATGGGGCTGCCACACTATTAACATAGTATTTGTGCAAAGTTCTGCACCGATATCTACACTAGTACTTACTTTATATATTGTAAAGTAAACGATTCAGGTCGTCTTCAAAGTTCTGGTATATAGGAAGTAGGCGTGGTTGTGAAGCGATTTGGCCTATTTTCACAACATATCATTGGGATGTAAGGAAACTATTACAAACCAAGTTTCATTGAAATCAGTCGAGTGGTTCCTGAGATATGGTTTTTGACCCATAAGTGGGCGACGCCACGCCCATTTTCCATTTTGTAAAAAAATCTGAGTGCAGCTCTCATTTGCCATTTCTTATGTGAAATTTAGTGTTTCGGACGTTTTTCATTAATGAGTTAACCCACTTTTAGTAATTTTCAACCTAACTTTTGTATGGGAGGTGGGCGTGGTTATAATCCGATTTCTTTCATTTGTGGACTGTATTAGGAAGTGGCTAAAAAAAACGACTGCAGAAAGTTTGGTTTATATAGCTTTATTGGTTTGCGAGATATGTACAAAAAACTTAGTAGGGGGCGGGGCCACGCCCACTTCCCCAAAAAAATTACATCCAAATATGTCCCTTCATAGTACGATCCTTCATACTAAATTTCCATAGCTTTATTTATGGCTTAGTTATGGCACTTTATGTGTTTTCGGTTTTCGCCATTTTGTGGGCGTGGCAGTGGTCCGATTTTGCTCATTTTCGAAAGCAACCTTCCTATGGTGCCAAGAAATAAGTGTGCCAAGTTTCATCAAGATATCTTAATTTTTATACAGGTTACAGCTTGCACAGACGGACGGACGGACGGACGGACGGACAGACAGACATTCGGATTTGAACTACACTCTTCACCCTGATCACTTTGGTATATATAACCCTATATCTAACTCGTTTAGTTTTGGGTGTTACAAACAACCGTTATGTGAACAAAACTATAATACTCTCTTTAGCAACATTTTTTGCGAGAGTATAAAAACGTTTGAAGTAAGAAAACTATAGCATAATAAAGAGAACTAGATTACTAGCATCTAAATATTAGGGGAGTTAAGTTTTTTCATGATTAGAATAATTTTAGTAAACATCTTAATTTGAGATTAACAACTTTTATCTATCTTCGAAGGCCCCATATAAATAACAACAATTTGGTATTTATCGACATTTTTTTAATTAAATTGTAGTCCCGAATTTGGAAATCATTATTACCATACATTTTTCGGTATCATTTACGGCATTACCTGAAATGTATCTATAAAAAATTTTCGCTAACCCAAGTTAGGAAAGTATTCCCACAACTTTATAATAAGACATTTAACTTAGCCCTTGATTATTTTTGAGTATCGAATAAGAGAACACAATCATATTTTCTTAAAAGTAAATAAGGCTGCCCTTTTCAAAAATCCAGACATTCTCAGGAGCGAAGTGGTAATATTGCTTTCTATGAGCTGAAACCTAGGTTTCTCATACGATGAAACCATCCGATAAAATAAAAAAATGGTTAAATAACGGTTCATAATTTTGTATGAATTTAATTTAGCTAAACAAACAAAAACAATGAGAGATTTCGAAACAAACTTGAGAAAATTTTTTTTAATACATTTTTTAAACTTATGAAGAAATACTTAAAATTCTCTAATCAATGAAATTCGATTTGGAAATCTCAATTAGTTAACCATGTCCTTTAAAAAGAGTTTTCAAAAGGGACGCTACGAGAGTAGACCGATAGGGACAGCAAAGGACGCCATATTTTTCCCGGTCTTTTGACATTTCTCTTCAGCAAGGTTTGCCACTTCTTCATGGAAAGATATACGATCCAACAATGAGTCGAAATTATAAAAATTTACTACCGAAATTCGGAGTCAGTGGCCTCAACTTTAAGAGCGATACGTCCAATTTATGGTCGTCATAATCGTCCTGTCTGACCGCTCAATGATAACCGAATATTCTTGGCCCGAATTGAATGATATTCACTTGGGCAATATGTGGTTCCAACAGGATCGATCTATTGAAAACAAAGTTTGGTGAACGTGTTATCTCACGAAAATTGGGTTCAGCGTCTGGATTTCAGCAAGCGTGCCCGTGGTGGCCATGCAAAAGAAATCGAGTTCCATTCATTTCAACTTTCGTAATTATATTTGTAACTATGTATCTTTGTATGTATTTACAATCAGAAAATAATTTGCTTCCGAATGTTAAAATTAATTGTTGTAAACATAATATGCATTGCGGATAATTTCATGTATCAATTTTTTCATGGATAATATCATAGAAACAAGCCAAAGAGAAACAAATGAATAGTATATAGTAGATAAATTCAAATATAGACATGAGTATGTGTGTACGTGGCTATAATATATGCATTGTTGAAATGCAATTTATGAACTGAAGCCCACACATTGCATAAATTGCGAACCGCAATCGATTATTTAAGAATGCATTTGTATACAAATGTACATATCTATATACATATATCTAAATGCATACAACAGACGTGCGAATGAAATATCAGCTAATTAAGGGCATTAACCCTGATTATGCCGGCTGCAAAGTTGAATAATCGTATGTACATATTCACTATATATCTATATACATATTTACACAATATTTCCGATATTGAAAAAGCTGAAACTATTCGAAACGATTATTTTCCAACCACTGCAAATGTGTTAATAATCGGGAAAATATTTTGCTACCAATTTGTTTATTATTTTGGCTCGGCTGATGTGTGTGTGTGTGGGCAGTGCAAAACACTATTTGCCTCTCGTTGAAAATTTAATAGCTGTGCAGAATTATTTGTGTCTGAAAAGCGCTTTCCACTGAATTCGTATAAATTTTCACGCATTTCACGGTTTATTTATTTTTCATTCAAACAGCGCGAAATTTTATTTCCGCATAGCACTATGAGCACTATTAATGATGGCAAGGTGTGATCACTACGGAAAATTTCAAACAATTTCGAAATTAAATTAAGCATGTTGTTATTGTAGCAAGTGGGAGGTAATGTGTACTCAATCGCTTACATTGTATTGTAATGCACTTAAACTCACTTTTAACTGTTCAGAAAAAAGGTGTTTCTTTTCAAATATTTAAGGAAATGTGCTTGAAACCGGTAGAGATTGAAAATAAAAATAAAAAAAAACTTTCTTAAACGAAGTCATCTCAATGAATTATTTCATTCACATACATACAATGCTATAATATTGGACCAAAGAGTGCTTGAAAATAATTTAAACTGAAAATAAATATAGTAACGAGGGTTTCGCCTATTAAAAAAATAATTCAAATTCGCTGTTGTGTAGAAATTATTTGCTGTTAAGGGGTTAGGGGTAGTCAGAGACACGAAAAATGAGAATTTTCAGTAATTTTTTTTTGCTATTAAATCATGTTATTTTACAAAAGTAATAATATGGCATTATTACACAATATTTTGACTTGAAGTCACGAAAATTTGAAAAAAAAATTATAATTTCCAAAGTTATAGCTGTCTGTGTTGACCCAGTTTCAAAAAAAGATCCTTGCGGTGACAATCATAAGTCCTTGGAGATTCATCCCAAAATCAATCGGATAAAAAAATTAGTTTTACAAATAGATAATCCTGAGCCTGATTGAAGCTTTTTTTTCAAAAATTAACAAAATGATGGCCTCAAGAAATTTTTTTCTAGATTTTCGGGAAAAAATCAACAGTTAATAGCTCTTAAAAAATCGAAATTAAAAAAATCCTTCGATCAGGCCTGAGTTTATTATGTATTCTAAAAGCTGTATGTAATTTCATCAAAATCTACTTAACGATTATCGAGTTACAGTTCTCACCAGTTCAAAAAAGTTTAAAGATAAACGCATTTAAAGTTTCACCCGAGCGTTTTACAGTGCCCGAGCGCTCTTTGTTATTTCTCGAAAAGTAATTATTTTTTGAAAATCCTGACTGCCCCTAACCCCTTAAATATTTCATCCCCTATTGTTTTCGTTTGTTCGTTTCACAAATTTTTAACAAAATAGAGTCAGTGTTTAATACATACCTGGATTGAGTCAACCGATGTGAAACCTGAAAAATAAAGAAAAATTATATAAGTATATTAGATTATGAAATTATGAAATTTTCTAGATGTCGATAAAAAAGATATGATGCGAAGCTTTTCAAGAGTAAAAATAAATTTGTTCAGAACTTTTTCCGAATAGGAATGTAAAAAAACGAAATTACTGACTTTAAATTGTAATCTATCCTCTTAAAAAAATATAAACCCTTCTCTTTTCGTTGAAAAAAAAATCAATTAATTACTTTAATTTATTGATAAACATGAATGAAACTATCAGATGCAATGATTTTCTAACACTCAACCTATTTAAACATACATACATATGGACGTACAATTTCATAGTGTAATGAAGCCCATATAGCATGGCATAAAATTGAAATGCATTCTAAACAGAAATTTATCATGACTTACAGACACAAATTAGCTCGTTAATGATTTATTGACCACAAAAATCCATTATGCAGACAACCGCAGGCCTTACAAGCAACGGTTTATTATAATGAAAAATTCTTGTAATTTGTTAAAAAAAAATCAACAAAAAATAATAATTGAGCAAAAGCTTTGAAATGTTATAATCTTAAATTGAAAAAAAAATTAATTTACTTTAGAAAGGCAAAATTTAAATTTTTGTTGCATAAATAAAGCACTTTGAGACAAAGTAGGAACGGTATACATATTTTTGCTCTATATGAAAATATAGCCCAGAGATATGCCAGTGTGTACTAAAATTTTGTCTCGAGGGTGCTAATTTATTAATTTTTCTAATTACAAAGCAATAAATAACTATGTAGCGAAGAAATTCGGCATACTCTCACTATTATTTTTATTCAAAACTATTAAAATATTATACTATCCATTGAATACTATCATGATTGGAAAAAAAATATTTACCTTTAAAGCATACCAATTAATAGCGTTGACGCCGCTAAGCCTTTAATGGGCGTATAATTAATTATAAACTGTCTTAATTGCGGTCATTACACTTACCAAAAAAATTCAACGCCATAAAAATAGATACATATTTATTATTAAACTATATTTAGTTTTAAGCTCTTAAAGCATGTTTAAACTGTAAAATAAATATTTATATTTAAATATTTACACGCACAAAATTAATTTGTTTAGTCATGTAGTACTTTCACCCACAAATGAAAAGTGAGCGCCAAAAATTGTTGAAAAATAGATACCCAATTATTTATATGTATTTACATGTATATATGTATTTATATATGTATATATATACATAAATTGGGTTTGAAAAGAGTTATTGTTCACAATTCACGTAGACACGAATAAATTATGGCTAGCTAATAAAAGTAAAACAAGTAGTAAACGCTTGAAAAAGAAAGAAATATTGAGTAGCAACTAAAAAAGTATGCTTTTTACATATGTATGTAGTATGTACTATATATAAATGTGTGCTAACTAATTGTATGTATGACATGCATTTTATATGCTTATATAGTATATGGAACATAAACATAAAAATGGACACAAGCTTACATAGCTTTTGCTGCCACTGTATGGTAAAGTGGCTAAAAATAAATTAGAAACACAAATACATACATGTGTACATATAAAAAATTATAATAAATAAATTTGTCTTTTCTACTAAATCATGCAAATAAATGGGTTAATAAATAACTACCGGAAAACGCTTAAATAACGTAGCTGTCAAATGGACAAATACTACCTAGACTTGCCACTTATTTATAATATCTATTTTTTTTTTCAATGCTTAGCTGCCATTTTTTTCAAATATCCCTTTAATAAAATAAAAATGACAAATTATCAAAGCGAAAAGCTCAGCAGCTTAAGTTCATGAATGAATTGTGCGCTATGCAACATGCAGCTGCCCACGTACGGTGGTAATATATGGTACATACATATGTATGCTTATAAGCATACATATATCATACTATATACCATATATAACACACATATCTTTGTATTCAGCGGCATTTGTCTACCGTCTGTCTGCAGCCATGCACACTCTATTGTGTAATATTTTATCAATGAAAACAACAAAAAAGTGAAAACAGCGATTTGTTTTTCAGATAAATAAATGAAGAATGAGGTAACAACAATTTGTCTCGAAACATTTATAAATAGCGACTTATGCACAAATTGTAGTCGAGTTGTTGCCTAACTAAATTAAAAAGGCTTTAATTTTTAGAAATAAAAATATATTTTTGTGAAATATATGTCAAGCTAGGTAAACAAAGAATATAAGGTGTATTTATAAAATGAAATTGGAGGCAAAATTAGCAAAAAATTATGTGGAAAAAAAGGGTCAAAAATACGTTAATAACTGTTAATCAATACAAAAAAATATGTCAAGCACATCAATTAGTTCCAAATTATTTTTAATGACATAACCGTTATAAATTTTGAACTACTTAAGTACAGAATGATTAAGCTATTTTCAACCCATTTCAGTCAAGTGCAAAACAACTTTCCATTTACAAACATTTTCTAAGCTAACTCACAATTTTAACCCAGTTTTTTAACACAATTAAAATTAGAAAGCTTTTAGTTTAATATATGTTCGATGCAGGGAGATTCACATGTGGAGTTAGAGAAAAAAATACAGTGGAACTTCTCTAACTTGAATCACCATAATCTACAAAAAAAACTTCGAGTTAGAGAGACTTCGAGTTATAGAATTTTCATTAAAACATATACATTTTCGAAAACCTGTAAAATATAGATTTATACACTGTTTTATTTATTGAATTCGCAAAAAGTTTTACTTAAATACGTTAAAACATGTATTCTGTAATTTTGTTGCTTGCAGTTTGCTATTATTGGCTCTCGACATCTGTATCCCATTCCTTTGTTAGATAATTTATGAAATTTATAAATGAAATATCATAATTTTTGTTCGCCTCCATACAATATAGAGTCCCTCTCGTTTAAAATTCTGCCGCGATAGTAAAATTTTAATGTTTGTATTATGGCCTGACCAAAAAGATTTATTGAAGGAAATTTGAATGAAAGTTGCCTTCTATTGCCACTTCAAGAGTTCGAGTTATGGAGAACTTCGAGTTATAGAAGTTCGAGTTATGAACTATCCACTGTAGTTCAATACAAGAAAGTATATAAATAGATCATTATAAAGTAGAAAAGGCTCTTTCCAATCCATCTGTATTAGATTATACCAATATAATTCATTTATACCAATCTATTTAATTTATACCAGTTGTTTGTTCGATTCGTCACTCTCATATAAACATAAATGGACTACATTACATAGCATTAACTCAAAGTAATTCTTTATTCTAACTAAAAATGTTGAAAAGTAGTAAGCTTCAGGGATAACCATGTCAAAAATCATTATAGATTTTCAAAGGGGCTTAATTTGTAGTACGAGAAGAATCTTGAACTAGCCAACGATATTTTGTTTATCACTGATTATGCGACTTCTTGTACATCTTTCACAAGAAACAGATCCGAACACATAATAATTTCGCAACATGTTTCATTATAATTAAATATAAATTACATTTCTCAGTCAAAAAATATATTTTAAATTTGAATAATTTGGAAGCAGAACTAGTCGAAAGTTTATCGTTTTACTTTTCAAATCCAAATTCTGTCTCTCTCTACAATTTTCTGGTATCATACCTATTCAGCCCCAACCAACTTTAAAATGTTTAATGAAAGTTTTTAACATTATCACAACGGCAGAGAATTACTTATTTAAATCAGTGATTTCATTATCTACCCACCTTGTTACAAGCAATTTACGCATTTCACTGCTGCAATCACTCATTCGCACATACTCGTACACAATTACGCACATTTTATTTGTTTCATAGTTGAATTCATAAAATTTTGCTGACGTCATAGACACACTTGTTTACAAAAGCATTCTTCTATATTTTTACTTTACACGTGTACATACATATGTACATAAACCTTATGTTTATAAACCGCCCACGAGCTTTATTTACCTTGTGTTAATCATATAATTCGCTATAATTATTTTTTAATAAATACGAGTGCGTCCGAGGCTATTCAAAATAATAATAATAACGATCAAAAAGGTTTCTAAACAAAAGGTGAATATCATATTACAGTCTGATTATATATTTTTGGTAATTAGAAAGTTTCTTTATTCTTCATTTTCTGATTTACTAAAATGAAGATGATATATTGGAACAAATAAGAGTTACAATTAATTCCAAATTATAAATGTAATCATCATCAAAAGCTTTCATGTGAATAACATACAAATAATAATATCATAAAAGAAAACATTCAACTCGCTTATTACGGAAGTACAGTAAAAAATCTAATCTCATTAGGATGATCTTTAAAATTATATAAAGAGTTTTTGAATTTACCCCATGCTACCACCTAAGAATATTGATTCTAATTGAGTCCAGTGTTATAAATTTTAACTGGTTGCACTTCCGAAAATAAAAATGTATATTTATATTATATATTAGCTTGACAAATATCTCCCTTCCGCCTTTTTGTCTTTTGAATTTCGCGGCTATGTATAAAGCGCTATCTGGCAATACTATACATCTTTGATCTTGATCTTTATAGACGGGTAAACATGGAGTTCACTAACGCGGAAATTCGCGATATTTTAAAGTTATCCTTCGTTAAAGGCAAATCCGCTAGAGAAATGTTCCGTGAGATTAATGGTGTTTTGGGGGATGGTACTGTATCACTTCGAACTGCGGAGGAATGGTTTCGACGATTCAGAGCGGGTGAAAATAACACCATGGATAAGCCAGCCGGCAGAAGACCTGTGACGACGAATATCGAATTAGACCGGCATATGACACCTCGTGACGTTGCCGAAGAGATGGGAGTTAGTCACCAAACCATTTTAAACCATCTGCAGAAGGCTGAATACACAAAAAAGCTTGATGTTCGTGGTCGAAGGCCGGTGAACCGTCCCAAACAGTGGCCAAGCCGGGATTGACGGCCAGGAAGGTTTTGTTGTGTGTTTGTTGGGATTGGAAGGGAATCATCCACTATGAGTTGCTCCCATATGGCCAGACGCTTAATTCTACCATCTACTGCGAACAACTGGACCGTTTGAAGCAGGCGATCGACCAGAAGCGTCCAGAATTGGCCAACAGGAAGGGTGTAGTGTTCCACCAGGACAACGCCAGACCACACACTTCGTTGATGGCTCGTCAGAAGCTACAGGGGCTCGGATGGGAGGTTTTATCGCATCCACCATATAGCCCGGACATAGCGCCAAGTGATTACCACCTGTTCCTGTCCATGGCGAACGCCCTTGATGGTGTAAAGTTGAATTCAAAAGAGGCTTGTGAAAAGTGGGACAGCCACTTCGCAAATAAGGAGGGGGTTTCTACGAGAGGGGTATTATGAAGTTGCCGTCTAGATGGAAACAGATTATCGAACGACACGGCGCATATTTGAACTAAATCCGATCACTATAACACTTTTTATAAAGCATTGATTAATGCTTCGATATACCCTTTCCATATGTTTGTTATTCTAATCGCATTTACGACTATACCAGTTTAATTGATTTATACCAGTTGTTTGTTCGATACGCCACTCTCACAAATTTGGTGAACCGACGCAAGCTAACTTCTTCTAACTTGATGAAAAAAATATTCCAATACTTAAGTACAACCCTAACCTCAAATATATTTAATTGTATTAACCTAGTTAGAAATAAAAGTAATGGTATTGTATTTCAACTCTGCCAATTTCATTATGGTAATTTATATTTTTCACCAAATTTTAGAGTACACTGCCCTATACGAATATAAATTATACTGCAAAACCCAATGTTAAACAACTAAAAAAAAAACATTTACTGTTCTTCTTGCCATTTTTCATTTCAAACGCCCCCAATACATTTTATTCGCGGTTTTTTGACTTCCTGCCATTAGCACTCTACAACTGACCGGTTTCAGTTTTCGTAAATATCTTGTTAAAAAGTAGGTGAGTTGAGGTTTAGCGATGTCTGTTTGTTTTTTTTTTTTGGTGTTTTTGCTTTTTAACTTTGTGTGTTTTTGCAGGCGTTGGCCTAATTGAAATCCAACTCACACAATGTTTATACAGCTACTCATTTACTCATTTGCCCACAGGCCCCCACACACACAGTACTACAGTATTGCTTTTGTTATTGGCGTTGTTGTTAACTAATTGAAGCGCAAACGCTAGACGTATCAAGTGAGACCCGAAAAAAACCAAAAAAAAAGTGGTAAAAAACAACAACTACACAGTTGTACGTCAGTGTTTAGTCAAATTGTGCGGTTAGTGAACTTTTGCAGATTACGTATCTACAGTTGTAAACATTTATTTGCCAATTTTATGTACATATGTATAAACATAGCTATCTACATGGAGATATGAGTAAGGGTATGAAATAATAGGCGGCAGGTAAATGTTAAACAATGTAATTGGAATATTAACAGGTTGCCCAATTTGGGTGTGTGGTGACTAATTTACATTTTTTAATGATTTGCAATCCGCTTTGGGTTGGAGTATTTTTTTTTTTTTGGGTTACAGTAGATAGCAAGATCCTATTTAAAATTTTACACTGCAATGTGTCATAAAAATGACTTGAATTTGTTGACATTTACAATTTACAATTTAATTTTTACAGTTATTTTTTATAGTTTAAAGTACATTGAACTTGTTGTCTACAGAGTTATATTAAATTGAATTCTTACTTGATTCGAAAAAAAAACAAACAAATTTCGAATAAAATTTAATGTTTCAAGAAAAAGTATAGTATCGATCCATAGTATACAAGTAATTGCGCGGCAAAAAGATGATACTCCCAATAGATATATATGTACAGTTTGTCAAGAAACAGTTTACATATTGAAAATAAATACACTTTTTCAGTTTCCGCAGAAAAATGTATTACTTTTTACTTCAGTTCACCTTTTTTTTTGAATCAGGGATGGTTAAATGTAGTATTTAAAGAGAATTGATGAAAAAACTGGGAAAGCAATGCAAAAACAAACTAAAAACAACAAAAAACAAAAATCATTAAATTTTGTTAGTGTCAAGAAACACTTTATACACTTCGATTTTTTTACTTGTTAAGAACGTGTTATATAGCTAACCGTACTTTACCGTTACTTATCCTTCGTAAAGGCATTGGCAATACCCAATATTGTCTTTTTGATATGCCGTTCAAAGGGTTTAGTTTGAAGAGGTCCTACTGTTGCCCCATAATCGCCAATGGGGTAAAAAAGTTTGAGATCTAACAGCAATGTTTTCTTTCACCTTCTAAATAGTGTATAATGGCTAAAATTTATCGGAAAACAAGGAAATTCTAGAACTATAGCTAGGAAAATGCCCTAAATTATAAATAAGTGGTCATGTACAGTGCCTAATGTCTCGAAAACTTGACCAAATTCCAAAAATTTTGATCAGTGTTCTTACGAAAGAGGTCTGAAACTGCGCGCCAAAACATGCTACGACATGAACATGCACGAAGATCTGCCCTCAAAAAAACTGCTGTCTGCACCAAATGTTGAGAAACGTTTTTGTTTGCTATTAAGCATATTTCTGAACCTTTGTCTCAAGCTGACCAAGGGCGGGCTAAGCCATAACGGTACAGCAGGCGTCAACTAGCTAAGGCTGGTGGACTTTCTCATTCATTCCCTTATGGTGGCTTCACATGCAGCCCCATAGGGAGGTGGATGGGGGACTGCGCTGGCCGGTGCCTGGCGGTAGGTTTAAAACGCTAGGGTAGAGACCCCGAATCTCAAACTCACAATGGAGACGTCGGCGGGAGACGAGGCTGCTACCACCAGGTTGCAGTGGTTGCAGTACTACTGCCAGACCAATCTTGTAGCACACTGGTGCCGTCCTCGAAAACTCGGACCATGAAAGCGCAGTTAGCATAAACGCAGAAGAGGAAGAAGACCCTCTTCGCTCTTCTGAGCAGTCGACCGTGGACACTACTCTGGCAACAAGAGAAGGCGCTGAAAGAGGACAAGCAAAGAGGGATTGAAGGCAAAACTGAAAATTGTTATTATTGTCGCACTCATTCTGGAGTATTGTCTCCCTTTTCAATCAAATAGCGTCTTCGTAAACCAAACTCCATACGCCATAGCATAAGTCTAAAGAAATACAGTGGAACTTCCATAACTCGAACTTCTATAAGTCGAAGATCTCTATAACTCGAACTTTTGAATTGGCAATAGCGTTTAGAAGCCAAATTTCATACAAATTTCTTTCCCTAACTCGAAGTCTCTCTAACTCGAAGTTTTTTTGTGGATTATGGTGATTCGAGTTAGAGTTCCACTGTATTATAAATTATTTTTAATTATTTTATTCCTGTGGTCGTTGCTTGGCTTCGCTTGTCGTTCCATGCTGTTTGTATAAAATTATTTAATAGCTCTCTTAAATTAAAGCAAATATTATATGAGACATTTTTATCACTCTCTGACTATTAATTTTTCTGGATCGACACAGGGTGGTACCTATATGCTACACACTTTTTTTTGAAATGCTTATCCAAAGCCTTTCCATGTTTGTGGCTAAATGTAACCAAATAACTATGACTAGTTAAAGTTCTCTACTTCTTACATCAATTCATTCGGACTTCGACTTGAGCATAAGACATGGTATCTACCACAATTTGAAACAATAAACACAGCTGAAAATATTGAATTCGGAACCACATACCTAAAATCAAATTTCCTTCAAGTTCAAGTCTACACTTGCTAGCCACAAAAGAAGGCGTTTTACTAACTTTTAAAGTATTCATTGCATTGAAATAAATGCTCGCTAAAGTTTTCTTCATTTTTCAACTTCATGTTGACTTATTTTGAAGCGTGAACGAACCGCCATTGAGAAAATAACCTCTAATTAATAAAACCACCATGAGTAGCACCCTTTATGTCCTCTAACGCTCAACAGCTGTACATTTAAGTGATAAACTATTCTGTACGCATTTTAATTAAAACCAATGAAACAGCACAATTTTATGATTATGGTAATTACTTTTAAATTGCCAAACGGCATGCAAAAGAGCGACCGACAATGCGCTGAAATTCTAATGCTAAAACAGCAACTTCACGCATCAAATCGACACCATAAATGTTAAAGGAATGAACTTTCGGAATAATAACAATAACAACAACAACGAAATAAAAAATAACAAAAATAAAAAAATACAATTTTTTAGTGCTGCGGAAGCAAATGCATCGCTGCAAATGCTGCATTAAACCAACACAGTAACAACAACAACAACAACAATGCAGCTGTGGAAGAACTACAAGCTACCACCACGCAGAAATGTAAGACACTAAAAAAATGCATGCGTAAAGCAGAAAAAAAAAACAAAATGTATTTGCTCAATGAACAAGCCGTCCAAAAGCAAACGGTGCGCGAGCGTACCAGCAGCGTGTGGTAATAAACTTCACATTTTTATTTACTTTTACACGAAAAAGTGCTCATAAAAGCTATTGCCAGTGGCAGCAGCAGCAACTTTTCTTTGTTGCATGGTAATTTTCAGTTGCAATGCGGCGATGCAGCAAAAAACAACAATAACAACAACAACATTAAAAGTAATAAAATAGAAGTGCAACACAGCGTTAAGCCAGCTGACGGCACGACAGCACTCCAAAATGCGCAAAAGCCTGCGACTTCACCTTAAATTCATTGCTTTATGCAGTGGCACTCTTCAGAGAGTTGAGGTACCGAAAGTCTAAATGTGCAGAAGGCAGATGCAATACATGTAAATATGTATGTACGTATGCATTTGCCATTTGAGTTACGAAAATTTTCTTCTTGCCTGCAGCATTGTAGCGGTTAATGTAGACAGCCACGCCCACATCCTTCTTGCGAGTCATCGCATGAACGTGAGTTACTCATATAAGTAAATAAAACAAGTAAGGAAAGGCTAAGTTCGGGTGCAATCGAACATTTTATACTCTCGCAATTAATTGATATTTTTTAAGATAACATGCAATTTGACCAATATATTCGACATAAAGTCCAATAGAATAACGAAAATCATCATATATAGTATATGAGGGCTGAGGTAATTCCTGAACCGATTTCACTATTAAGCCCATCGTATTTTTGAAAAACCTATAATTAGATGTATACGAGCTAGGGGAAGTTATGAACCGTTTTTAACCATTTTTGGTACGGAGAACACTATTATAACAAAAAGATTCCCTCTGAATTAAAATAAGATATCTGAGAGCTTTACCGATATTTTCGGTGAAAAATTACCCGAAGCACTGAATTCTTCATATTCAATATCCGGACATCGAAAAGTTATAGTCCGATTTCAATTTTTTTTACTACAAGTTAACAGTAGTTGTGTAATGTTTTATTACACTATCTTCATTGGTTCGTTATGTATATATTATAAAGTGAAGGAATGAGATGGAATTCAAAATTGAGTTGTATGGAAAGTAGTCGTGGTTGTGAACCGATTTCACACACCACACCTGATAACCACACGTATTAGCATGGTGTCAAGAAAATGCTTTATACGGAATTTCATTGAAATCGGTCGAGTAGTTCCTGAGATATGGTTTTCGAGCCATAAGTGGGCGACGCCACGCCCGTTTTCCATTTTGAAAAAAAAAAATCTGAGTACAGCTTTATTCTGCCATTTCTTCTGCAAAATTTAGTGTTTCTGACGTTCTTCGTTAGTGAGTTAACGCACTTTTAGTAATTTTCAACCTAACCTTTGAATGGGATGTGGGCGTGGTTATTATCCGATTTCTTTCATTTTTGGACTGTATAAGGAAATGGCTAAAATAAACGACTGCAGAAAGTTTGGTTTATATAGCTTTATTGGTTTGCGAGTTATATACAAAAAACCTATTTGAGGGCGGGGTCACGCCCACTTTCCCAAAAAAATTACATTCAAATGTGCCCCTCCCTAATGCGATCCTATGTTCCAAATTTTATTTTCATAACTTTATTTATGGCTTAGTTATGACACTGTATAGGTTTTCGGTTTCCGCCATTTTGTGGGCGTGGCAGTGGACCGATTTTGCCCATTTTCGAACTTAACCTTCTTATGGTGCCAAGGAATATGTGTTCCACGTTTCATTAAGATATCTTAATTTTTACTCAAGTTTTCGCTTGCACGGACAGACGGACGGACAGACATCCGGATTTCAAATCTACTCGTCGCCCTGATCACTTTGGTCTAACTAACACTTTAAGTTTTAGGTGATAAAAACAACCGTTATGTGAACAAATACTCTCTTAGCAACTTTTGTTGCGAGAGTATAAAAATACATAATCCATACATATCTAGGTACTTAAGTAACTGTTAAGCAATCACAAAACTAGAAATTATCTATTATTTCGCAAAACTTTCAACACCGCTGACGCACACATCTTCCTCTGGAGCGCAACATTTGCGAAATCTTTTTGCATTTAGGTAGTATGAATAACCAATGGGAAACACAACGGAAGCGCAGCACAACAACTCCGCTGCTCTCAAGGGCTGCGCTGCTTATTTGTATAGCACACATTTGTTGCTCCCACAGCGCACTGCCTCTGCTCACATATGGCACACACAGTTACTAAGTAGATTTTACAAATATTTGTTGTACTCGCTATTGTTGATTCTCCCGTCTCCCGTTTGACCTAACTTTGGTTTTTGTTTAATTTCATTATATCACTTATATTTTTGTTTTTGCGCTCCCGCTTTTACCGGGAAGGTAAATATTGTAGTTACCATTTACCGCTGCCTTGCGCTGCTGCTGCATTTCCAAGTAGTGCGCTCGTTGTGTCGCCGGATATGTGTCGGCACGTTCGCTGACGCTCGTGTTTACACTCATATGCGTCTGTTATGTTTACAAAGCATGCAGTGTAAGTACACAGACAGACATACATACTAACATTAACATAACTAATTAGTAAATCAACATTGCAGTTGCTGTTGTCTTCAGGTGTGTGTCGCTGCTTTTTGATTTACATCGCGTATTGATTGAGTAAAATTAATTAAATCCATTATAAAACATTCATTGGAAATTAGTGATGGATTCTGGGCAATTTTTTGCTTATTTTACTCTTTCTAAAAGTAGTTTAGCAGTTCATTAGAACTAAGAAAATGTTTACAAATGTCATATTTGTAGTTAAATTATAATTTTTTTTAAGAATCTCATTATCCGGTAAACATAATTCATTACTTTAGTTCTAAACTAATAGGTTCTAAGTCCACATGTATTAGGTCTAAAACTTTGCCTCCGCCGTTTTTCTGTAAATTTAAGGCTTTTTTTTGTATAAAAACTGTTAAAAAAATGTTATTCAAAATATTGGCCGTCGCTAGCTACTACTTTTGACCATCTTTCTGACAGCATGCGTATTCCGTGCAAATGTCGAGAATTCGGCTCATTTACGTGATATTTTCAGTTGAGAATAAGTTTGGGATGCAAACAGATCTCTATAAATATTTTGTTGGGTTAATGTTGACACAAATGTCTAAGATCGATATAAAACTATTTAATCGACCAGTGCTTGACCCTAGAGACATCTATTGGAAAACGGCGGAAACAAAGTTGTAGGTATTTAGTTCAAAAGTATGCCGAATGAACACTTAGGACTCACAAAATGTCTGACTAAGCGCATTCTAACCTTGTGAACTGAAATCTGAAGTTTTAAGGATTGGATCTGTGATTATGACTATAACTAAGAAGCTCTTCCTAGACTGATTGATTTTAATGCCCTCCCTTGTAGTTACTAATTTATAATCGTTGTAGGTTAAAAAGGGCTTATAGCAAATATAATGGAGCATAATAGATATTGAGCCTTAAGATTGTCATCTCATTGCATGGGCTAAAAATATCGATTCTTTCTTTCTTTAATAATTTGCTTTCTCACCATGTCTAGAATACGGCAGTAAACCGATTTTTAAAAATTCGAAGTCGTTTTAAGGAAACAGCAGTTAAAAGAAACAGTTGTTGGCAGCTGGAAACTTTGAACGCAGTTTTCTCAAAATTGTGTTTTTCAAACTTTCCTCCATCGTATCTAAAAATGGCTTAATCAATTATTATCAATTAAAAATTTCTAGAATTTCGATTTTTTATAACAAAAACAATAAAAGAAAACGCAAGGGTTCAATTTTTAGGTATATTCATTTGGTAATAGTCGATTTAATGGCTTACAGAACGAAACGCCGCTAATTGTTTTTGTTTTCGCTATGCCAATCAGCTGGAATCGTGAAGAAAGTGCTAACCCATTTTTCGAGGCTGGGGTGTTCAGAGGGCTGTAAGCTTAAAATTTATATTTATAATATCGAAATATATGTTAATAAATGGTAACAAACCTAAAGCTTTATCTATTTATTGGTCGTAGAAAAAAATTCTAAAAATCCCTAAAACACAGACCGTCACATGGGTCTTAATATACTTAAATATCAGAAACATAAAAAAAATGTATGTAAAACAATGACCAAAACTTGCATAAATGACTCAATGTTCGACAGTTGGGATGGTACCAATACTGTGAAATACCCTCAGTTCCCTCCGTTCCAACAGTCGGTTCAAGAAACTGAAATGGACCCGAATTTTTATCCAAGGAGTGTCAACTCAACAGTATTTCCTCAAAATTATTTGGTGAATGTTTTCTACCGCTATAACAACAATAACAGACCTCAAGGATACATTTATCTTAGACTTCTCATATAAGTATATTTATGAACAATTACAAATTAAAAATTAAAGTTTTGAATTAGTAAACACAATAAAAAGTCAACATATTTGTGTCACCAATTTCAAAATTTATTAACAATGTTTCAGTTAGCTTATTTATGCAGTCGATTTACCACAACAAAAATAAAAATTGCAGACTTTTATTAATGTTTACATAAAACAATATTGTTAGAAAAATATTGCTTAAAATTAACAACAACAAATTGTTAATTGTCGGCATAGCATGTCCCGATTTTGACATATCAAAAACACAAATCTATGCAGCTTTAAGCTTTATGTAGTTAAGTAATTCTTTTATAGACATAAACAGAAAATCCTCTAGTGCAGTGTGTACGTTTGAAATAAATAAACAATGACGAGTTTTGTCAACAATTCAATGTGGAAATATTTATAAACAATTGCTTAATTGCAGCCGAAGATGGGGAGTACATAAACGCTTTGTTTATAATTGTTGGAAAATTAGTTTCATAAAACATGGGGTTGCTTGCGTGTTATTCATGCATAAATATACAAATTTGAAGCATAAACCTAATAAAATTTGACTGTTATTATTTTAGGGATGAAATATGAGGAGGATCATATTTTCATTTAATTATTAATAATTGGCATATAGTCTTCATGAGTTTAAAACCCGTCCCGTTATCTATGTCTGAGCTATGATAAGTTGCCTGAAGAAGATTTTTTTGGTATGGTTTGGGTCAATATAAAAAAAATAATAATTAAATGAAATTTGAAAAAGTAATATTTAAAATTTTTTCCCTTTACAAATGGATTCCAACTTAATTATGCTGTTTTATATTAGGTCTACAACTTTGCTTCCGCCGTTTTCCAATAGATGTCTCTAGGGTCAAGCACTGGTCGATTAAATCTATTAAATCGTTTTATCACGATCTTGGACATTTGTGTCCATTTTTTTTTTTACATTTACCCAACAAAATATTTGTAGAGATCTGTTGCATCCCAAACTTATTCTCAACTAAAAATGTCACTTTTTGAGCCGAATTCTTGACATTTGCGGGAAATTTTGCTTTTCTTTTTTAATTCCAAGAAAAGTGCCTCTGAGGCTCATCGACATTTGTAACCGTTTTTATACTTAAATAAATTTAAAACTTAAATTAACAAAAAAACGGCGGAAGCTAAGTTGTAGACCAATATATTGAATTTTTTTTTCAAAAGTTCAAGGAAATAAATTTTTCACTGATTGCAACCAAAAATAAGCTTCGTAAAAGAAAAGTAATCTTTAGAAGGTCAAAGCGTTGACGCTTCAAACCAGTTTTTGGGTAGATAATAATAACAGTAATAGAGTCAGATAGTAATAACAGTAATAGAGAATGAAAGCCTTATAATTCGATTTTAACACCAAACAAGCTCTATTCTAAAATTCGAAAAAAGTGGATCTTAGAATAATTGTTCTAAAAATTCTTTACTCTACTATGTACATACAACTTATTTCTAATTATTAAAAATTAAATAAAAATTATATCCTTTATACTTAACAAATAACTAATTTTTATTTTTCTTTTTCAGGTAAATAAATATATTTAAAACAACATTTTCTAAAGAAAAGTTAAAAATAACGGTATGTTTCCATAAATATTTTTTAAATAAATTTAGCAGTTATATTACTCTAAACAATCTAATTACTTGAATTTATATTTAACACTAATTAGTAGTAGTTAAAGGCACCCAATAATACTTATTATCATTGTTTCCCCCTAAAATCAGTTTTTACCACCAATTTAATTGTTGATTGCACAAACAATATATAACTACCTTAAAGCCAATTTATTTACAGCCTGCTCATAAATCAAATATTCTCTTTGACACTCATAAAATACCCAATCGCTTGTTAACTATTGCAAACAATTTAATTTAGCAAAAAGTTTGCGCATTTCACATTGGCACCGCTTAATCACGATTTTTTTCCATTCATAAAAAGCAAAAAATTATAAATTTTATTATTGCCTAACTCCAGCAACATGCCTCGGCAACATTTCAGGCATGCAACATGCCGGCAACACAACGTGTGTGTATACAGACATATACACATATGTGTTGGTATCTGTGTGTACATGCGTTCGAAATGTTCAATTAACTGCAAGCCAGCATAATTATGGTTTTTATTATCAGCGCACACTTTTCATTTAATTTTATTTATTTTTTTTTCAAAAATTTTTCATGAGTGCTTTGTGTTTATGTCTGTGCACAAGTATTTATACACATGCGTGTATGTATGTATGTATGTTTTTATGTTTGTACATATTAATTTTTGAAATGTGTAGTGTGAGTGCATTCAGTTTTTTAGTTACACTTTTGCTTTTATTTGCCGTCATTTAATGCAATTGAAAAATGCCACAAACATGATTACCGCTACACAGAAAACATGTTTTTCTCTTCTTCTTCTTCTTCGTTTATGTTGACATTCTGAAAGTAGTCGTTCCACGCGTGAAGTGCATTTTACGGTTTAATTATCTGATTATGATTATTTGTTGTTTTGTAGGTGTATACATACATATGCATACAAGCATATATACATAACATTTGTAGTTGTTGCACCTTTGAAAATAAAATAAATGCAATAATTTTTATTTTTCATTGATTTTTTTTCTTCTCTTTTCACCTGCTTTTTCCATACCTTAATTACATTGACTAGTGTTTTTCGTGCGTGTAATGAAGGGAAGTTATAATAGTCAATAGTAGTTTAAAATGTGTGTCATACTTTTTCTAATGACTATAGGTAAATCTGTGTTTTACTGCGGGTAGATAACCTATTTAAAAAAATCGGGTTAGAATTGTGTTCATAGAAAACTGTTAAAGAAAGTAATTGCTCCGAATCGTTCCAGCGAAGTTGTTTTCCGATATTGCCAGTTGGGCCATAATTGTAAGCTGATACTTATTTAAATGATATCACCATCATCATTTTCTATATCTTCCACTGGAATACAGGGCCTCTTAATAATTTAATATTTTTGTAGTTTCAGCCAAAATACTAGATTTACATTTTTAAACATTTATAAACAAAAAATTTTTTCTTAAAATTACTTCCCTATCGCGGTGCATTGACATAATGAATATGCAAAAACTTGTCTGCCAACTCAATTCCCAATTCGGCAATTATTATTTCATATTAATCACATTTCATTCAGCATAAAAGCGGATTTAGAAGTTTATTGCACTTCCCTTAAATAAATAAAATTTCGCAATGAAGTCAAATATTCATACATTAATTAAGAAAATTTATTGCTAATTGCAAAAGCTGAGTAGCCGATTTATGGAAAGAACAAGAAAGCACCAATTTTAGGAAATATTGTACGGGTAAGGAAAAAATGGGTCACAAAAGTGCTGAAGTTGAAAAAGTGAAACATATGTACATAATGGTCAGGTTTTACGAGAAAAGAGAGTAAAAATAAAAACAAAAGGAAAATAATATTAATATGCATGAGTAGTAGGTATGAAGAGTAAAAAAAAAATACTAGGGACAGCAAACATGTCATTTGACAGCGAAAATTTCCCTCCATCCTTTAACAAAATTTCCCTCCTTCTTTTAACACAATGTACACAAATTATGACGCGACCTGTTACATTTAAGTATCGTATGAATACTCACACATATAAATTCACTCTCAAAAAAGTACAATTCCGGTCCCCGACAAGCAGCTTTTATAGACATATACATTCTTATCAAGCATTCAAAGCTGCAGCAAAAATTTTGATCTGAACAAGTTTAAATAGCGACACCGCAATGGAAAATTGTTTTAAAAATGTGTGATTTGTGTTGTTGTTGTTTCTTATTCGAGAGATGCGCTTCATAAGACGATAACTTTGTTGGCATTGAAGGTTATCAAAAAATGCGACTTTCATGAATTGAAAACTATAATAAAAATTATCATTAGCGTGCGCTCATTTCTATTAATGTTGCGTTAATATTTAGGATGGATTTTTTTCACTTCGCATAAGTTAATTATATATTATAATACACTTAAATATAGTACATAGAATCTGCTGACAAAATCAAAGTCAAGGCAATTTTTAGCGTGCTGATGCGAAACGAATGCATACATCCTCATATAAATCAAATATATTTGATGCTAAAACTCGTATTTCTGACTAGTTTAGTATCAGTAAGCGGAATTTGATTTTTAATTCACCCATTTATATATTATAAATTATTTTTAATCGAAAATTTACGTCATTTTTGAGAAGCTATGAATCTTAGTTTATATTTTAAACTATGAAATTATATTTGAAAAAATATGAAAGAGAAAATTAATAAATTGTTTGCCAGCTCTGACGGAAAAACTATGTTTTTACTTGACATCCACAGTTTTTATTAAAAGTAATACTCATATGATGGTTTTCACTGAAGAAATGTTTTTTATATTTAAAATTTATATTCACCTTTTCGACTAAGTAAAATTTATTATTATTATTTTATACCAAAAATCAATTTGAATTACTGCCAACGAACTTAAATATTTTACGAAATCACTCACATATGAACGTACATATATATGTATGTATGAATCCAAGTATAAATTATGCACTCCCAATGTATTGCTTTACGCACATCAAGCGTGCATTTCACATGACTTTCACATATTTATCAATATTTATCATTATTTTCTAAAACGAAAAATAATGTTTTCAACCAAAATGGGAAAACAATTAAATATAACTGATATTACTTGGCAACGTACGAAAGACTTTCAATTATTTATATATGTATATACAAATGTACTCATATGCATTCAAATGCATTATTCAAATATGCTTTCACTTTTTCTACAACAACAACAACAGTTAAAGTAATTGATCATTCTTCAGCACACTTTCGATGGTTTGAACGGGTTCTACAGCATAAAGAAGATTTTTTGTTTAATTGAATCAATGTCGCTTTGCTGATGGTTGCAATTGATAAAGCACTCTTTACACAGTTCTGAATTTAAAAATAAACCATTTTGATATTTTATTGTCAACTGATGCATAATTACGCATGACTTGGCAATTTACTGCTGAATGCTACATATAATTAAGACCAATTGTAATATACAAGGCTTTGTGCAACTTACAGCAGCTTAAAACCTTAATTACAGTGAGAATATCGAAAACTCTATTCAAATGTGTGATAAAGAAACTCTTTGACAGAAAATAAAAGCAGAGAGACCGCAGAGAAGTACAAACAACAAAGACAAAAGTATTCAAAAATATTCCATATTCGTTCCCAACTAAAATAATTGAAAAATCGTGTGTAATTTCTAGTAAAAAACATCCATCAAAATTCACGCAGAGAAAATAAAAACCTTTCTAGAAAGCAATCCAACAGAACCTAACTGAGAAATGTAGGTGCGCCGTTGTAGTACAAAAAAATGTAGGTTATCTTTGCGGTTACACCTAAAGAGTACATAAACAATTTTACAAGTACCAATTTACAATGTACACAACAAAAATACATGCTCGAAAATGCAATATGATGTACTTAAAAATGTACTCCTAAAATTAAGGTATAATAAAAGCTGTTGCATAGTCTTACGAAATTTTAAGATAAGCGCATGTATTTGTCTTCACCAGAAATACGAAATGATAAGAAAGTCATGCAGACACAGTTAATTTTGCAATTAAATCGTTTACGTACACAGCTGTTATCGAGTAAAAGTTTTAGCTTCCGCGTGCCGCTAGAGAATCGTAAACGGTGTGAAATTTTGTGTTATCATATCACAACCGAGCTACTTGCAAGTATTTAATATTAGTGAACGTAGAAGTATACAAATATACACGTGCTTAAACACATACATATGTACATAATACGTGTTTATATACATACTCATAAGTGGGCCAAACGGTGTCATGCACTTCATAGGGCAATTCGAAATTTATTCAAACACGTCTGCGTATCTATATTTGTATGTACATGCACTCTTTATGTCCAAGCTCACGTGTTGCACATGTATTTTTAACTCGTTGTAACTGCTTAAAACAGTAAATCATATAATGACGAACCGATCTGATAAAATTGTATATGCTCGAGAAGGTGAATTACAGCCAAAGCCGAAATATTTATATAGAGATTATAATTGTTGATATACCATACACAAATATAAGAAAACACTTTCACTACATTCTTTTTGAAAATATTGATTTAATATCACTTTTAATTTATTACACATATTTCAATAATTAACAGTTTCACAAATGCTTTAATAGATTTGTACAAGAAATTGCATAGCTATTACAATAAAAGCAAATATTTACAATGCACCCAAAACTTATATACACCTGATCTCCAACTACAACCCTATGCAAAATAACAAATTCTAGCAAGTCATTGCTTCATAGGCCTCAAAACATTTCATTGCTCTCCCAATAAGCTATAGACAGTTTTGAAGCTCACTATAAACCAAAGCAGCGCTGTCGCCGGCACGCTGCTCTGCCCAAACATTCATATGAAACCTTTTCAAACACATATTTTTGATTTCTTATTAAAACAACTCACCTTCTGTAAAGTTAATGTTGAAAATCAAACCGTTAAATAGCTATTTTTGTAAGGAGCCCTAGACTTTCATAAGACTTTTACGCACAAGAACACTCGGAGGTTTTTTCTTTGACTGCGCAGCTCACTCGCGGCGTTTTTATGCATTTGCAGCAATTACTCTATTAAAACACGCGATATTCATATATTTTCACGCAAATACATTTACTTTATTGTTATTTACTATAAAACACTTATCTATTTCGATAGTTATGTTACAAATCACAATTTTCACAAAATTTTCACGAACGCGTCCGAAATTTTTGCACGTCAGTTGAAATGGCGGCGGAAACGGGACATTGCATTTTGTTGTGTTTGTATTGTTGGATGATGTTGATTTGTGCCATTCACAATAGTGTTGGGATATAAAGTTTAGGAAATATAATGTTTTAAGTAAATAATTTATGTTAATTATGATGTAAGTTGAATAAATTAAATTTTTAATGCAATTTTATTAAGTATTTACTTGTTTATGTTGGTGTAAAACATATCTATTACTCAAAACTTTTGGTAATATATAATAATTTTTTCCATACACCGGCAACACTAATTTTTTTTAATTGCTTTGTCCCGTTTCCGCTGTCATTTAAAATATATTGCATTTATTATTGTTTCGCGTGGAGAAAAATTTGGAAAACCAAGAGATTTGCCATTAAAATTGCAAAAAATTAAGATTTTCTGTAAAAGTTGATGTAAAGTTAAATGTTTTTGCAACACCTTTAGCATAATATTTGTTTAAAGTGAGTTTTGTTGTAAATTACTTTGTAGAAGTAACTTTATTAATAGAGTTAGTGCTTCGGGAAAAGTTATTGTACAAGCGATGTATCGATCGGCAAGCTGTGCAGTGGCTTAACTTAAGAATAAAATATCAAAAACGTCATGAAAAAACTTATATTTGGGAATAAGTACAAAGAGGCGTTGGCTAGACTTGTGTTTTGCATAAGCGAGTAAGTTTTTTATAACTTTTTTTCATAATTTCATAATGGATGCACAAATTCGATTACAATTTACTTTCTAATTAACAGTTTTATGACATAATTCACAGTTATGATTGCGTGCGTCAACGTTGCACTTGAAAAAACTAAACTCAAGTGTAAAATTTATTGCTTTCGTAGCGCATTTGTTGCCAAGTGTCCATTACACATAGGAAAAAGGAAAAATTGCAATTGTCAATCAATTGAACATCGAGCAAATGTAACGCCCAAAAACAAATGTATTATCGCACTCATTCGTGTCTACAACGCTACAACGTGATTAACTCATTGTCCCAGTCGCCCATTCGCATTCCGCTGCCGTCAAATGTTGTGCGGTGTTAAAGGGGCAAATGCCATTTGTCAATCAATTGATTGAATTTACTTTTGTTTTACAATCGACTTTTTCTGTTCGCTTCATTTCAATTTCACTTGGATGCACGAAAAGCGCATAAAAATTAATTTAACTGCACTTAAATGGTAAAAATAAACGTGGGCCTGGCGCCTGGCACACAGCTAAAGTATGCACAAAGTATTCGCACAAAAGTTCACATTAAATTTAGCATTGAAAATTTATATAGTAAACGTTTGAAGTGTTTTAATGCTGTTATTTTGGCTTTCACAAATTGAATTCTTATAAAATTAGTATTTTTCTAAAATAGTTTTGAATTCGCTACTTTTACTTAATAATTTTTTTAAATTTTTGGATACAAAATGATGCAGTGAAATGCTAGATGAAGTATGAGGTTATGTATTTCTTACATTTCGCATCTAAAAATAAACTTTTTAATATTTATAAAAACTTTTTAGTTCACTTATTGCACTTTCCAAGCCGCCAATGCCACCAATTAATTTATTTTTATGCTACATTTGTACATATAAAGGCCGCAGCTAAACAAAAAGCGAAAAATTAAAATTTTTAATAAATCGAAATCTTAACAATGTAATTAATAAAAAATAGTGAATAAAAGTAGTTCAGTTTGCAAAACTTTATTTTTCTCTATTTCAGTCCCACAAATTCCAACCGTATGTAAGTACAATATTTGCGCTCGCATTTGCATTCTTGCTGAGAAACAACAAACGTTTTTGTTTTCAAGTAAATTAAATTCGTAATGATGCATATAAAAGAGGACAAATTGTAATGGTTCTGTATGATATGCATGCCAAAGCACAGTTCAAGTATGCATTTTCAATACATATAATTCTTTTTTTGCAAACTTAAATGGTTAAGAGAAAATTAGGACCCTTTAGAAGAATTGCACATAATTATATTATACCGTAGAACAACTTTAGGCCACACTTTAAAATATTAAATGTATTTCCCCCCGGGTTATGCTGAGTTCCTACCGCACTAAAACCACTAATGTAATGTATTATTGTAATGTTTTTATTGTTGTTTAGCACTTTCGTTGTAATAAGAATGCAAATATTTATAATTTGATAAGAATTCATTCTCTGTTATTACTAGAAAGAGTGAGAGGTGGAGCGCCTATGGCATATGGATATTTAAGAAACGATTGTCATTGGGAATCACCGGCACTCTTAAATGTAATCATTCGATTATTCTATTGTGGTCTATTGATGATATTGAAGCCATATTCATATAACCAAAATAGTGACAAAAGTAATATGTTGAAGACACGTTCCTTCAGGGTTGTTTTCATAATGTTATTTCAAATATCATTTGAATTTTGGAACTATTTTTATACTTTTATTGAATTATTTGAAAAACAAGTGATTTTCAAATAGCTTATATTTCACTTTCATGTTATTTTTTCGATTTGAATACCTTGAACGAGCCGATTGCATTATAGTTTCGGGAATACTTCGTATATATTTTCCTATCAAAACTCCACATAACTTTAAAATCAATTAACTTAAAGAACACCATATATTAACACCATAGGATTCGTGTAAAGCTTAAAACCTCTCAAAATCATCATTAACTAGAGGTCATTTGAAGGCTGAAAGAATAGGTTAGATTAGGTTAGGTCGAGGTGTCTCTGTAACTGCTGTGAGTCTCACTTAGATAGCTTCGACTGTCTTTAGTGACACCCAGATACTCCTGACGGATCGCTAAGACCCTTATGACCCCTTTAACTCTATTATAGAGTTCTCAAGTCGACTAATGTCGATTCCAGTCACTTCACTGGGTTCGCCGAAGATGTGCTTACCAAGGTGTTTTAGCTTTGGTGTCTGGCTTGCTCCCTAACCTCATAGCATATGTGTGAAAAAATTAATTTTACAGTTAAAAGAAATTCCGAACAGAGCTTTCAATGGGTGAAAGGTCTATTAAATTTCCATTTTTTGTGTAAGTACCGAGTACCGGTTAAAAGTTGATCTTGATATTGATTGCTTTAGGAAAATAAATACATTCCATTACACAAAATTCATAATTTTTTTTCGTTATAATATGTAATATCTATACCCACAATAAGCAATTATAACTATTTGCAACAGGAGACATTCTCAACACAACGTGTCAACTACTTATCGGATGATCACCTTACGCGCGACTAAGCAAAGACCGTTGAACCATAAATATTTGTAATAAATACCTAAGCGATTAATTGCTTTACATATAGGTGAATGCTTGGTACTGCAAAGAGGGCTCGAAATGATACACCACAATACCCTCACAAAACAGACGAGCCCCTAACGAGGTGCAGGGTAATTGGCGATCACTGATCGTAAGCAAATAAAGTGGCGAAGACGTGCGCAATTACCCAGCACTAAGTCATTAGCCAGTATCGCTTATAACTGCATGTAATGAGTCACGGCCTAGTGCAATGAACTAAAGTGTAGACGGCACAGACCACTTTACGATCGATTTTCAATGAGGACTTTGAGCCGCGACTGTAATGGGAGCGCACTGTGAGTTGACAGACGCTCGTTATAGCAAAGTGTTCGATTGCCAAGCGTACTATGCAAACTACATGCTTTCGGATTACCGTAATTTGTGTAAAAATAATGCAGACTGTGCTGTGGGTTTTTAAATTATATGTAAATACTTAAATCGTTTTTGGAACTTAATACGCGTGTTAGCAATGCAATTTTCAGCCGTTGTTACCTTCTTGGCGCTTCTCCAACCGTAAGAAATTCCACTAATGTCACGAACTGCATTACAAGACATCTTGTCGTCTTGTCATCATCTCAATTACATTGGTGCGTGGTTAAATTATGCGCCACCACAAATCGTACAAAACACCTCCTTATATGAATAATATATAAATGTAATTATGTGGCATTTAGACTCGAGAGATTTTGGGCCCAACTTTGATTTCGCATTATGGAAAGCTCTTCTTATATTGCTTAAATTTTTAATTAGATTCTTAAGTTGAATTTTAAAGATCCAACATTGCTTTCTGAGATGCTCTGAGAGAGCATTTTTAAACAAATTTTGAAAAAAAATAATATCGATTTACGAACAAATGATCTACTAAATGGTTGTCTGCTCCATAACAAACTCAGCTAAAGACATCTTTAGAAGCATACATATCTACATACTTATGAAACTTAAAATGGAACACTCCTTCATTGTGCCGGCGCAGACGATTATCATGTTTTTTCACGCATACATACTTCACACATAAGTCTGCGGTTATTTATTTCGCATTATAAAAGCAATATGCTGAGCCATTTCATATTAGCTCAGCGAATCACTACTACGAAGCTCATTTCCCACACATTTTTTAATGACCTTTAGTTCGGCTTTACTCATGTACATAAGTGTTGTTGTGTGCCACTTAAACTGCGCTTTGTCTGCTTTCCCGAAACGGAAACCGTCTTGACTTTGAACTTGAATGGTGAATGGCACTGTGAACTGTATGCCCAAATGCTGGCGCAGCCAGTATAACCATGAAACCAAAAGTAAAAATATTTTTTTTTTTATTTTTTAATATTTTTTGTTTTAAGTTTCGTCTTTGTAATATGTTTATATGTAGGTAGTGGCTTGGTTAAACGTTTGTTCGGTTCGTTGCGGCTGCAAAATCAATGAGGCGTTGGATTTTTCGAACGGCGGTATTTGATATCATCTTTCTTTTATTTTTGTCTTTATTTATACAAATCTTTGACTCATTTAAGCGCAATTATTTACTTTTTTTTTTCATTAAATATATGCATATCTGAAACGTTTCTTCGCAATAATAAGCTGCACATAAATCAATATTCTTTTTATTTTTGTTGCTTTTTTTGGGCGTTGCGGCTATAACTTCTATGAAAATGTGTTTTAAGCCAATTCAAGGTCAATTTTGTTTTGATTTTTAACTTTAACTTTTGGTTTTGAATTTCCGTTTTAGCCGAATTATTTCTTATGAATTGCCTGTGAGCTCACAGCTTGCGGTTTTCGCTATTAGTCATACATTGTTTTATGCTTTTAAGCCTCTTAGTTATTTTAGTCGTTAGCAGCTGGTTAACATTTTGACAGGGATTAGCAGAAGATTTATCTCAATAACTGATAATTGTTTTCAATATACTATGTATGATGAAAATTATAATTGTTTTATAATCCCTTATTGTTTTCCGGTTTTAGATTTAATGTATGATTTCTAAAATAAATTATAAATTTTTATGCTCCATGCAAAGAGTAAAGACAAAATTTTGATAAAAAAATTGGAGATTTCAAGATTTTTACGGTTATATTCAAAACATTTTATGGTTAGCATTGTTTTTAAAGATTTATATTCTTTAAAGTTATCACCAGTCAATACTGTTAGTTCAACCTTCATTTGAAGTCGCTTTTAAGCTGATGATGAAGGTTTGTCTGAGGAAATTCTATTAATTTACATATTCAAGGAATAAATGAAATGAAACATCATTATTTCATGACGTCACTACTTCTGCTGTCAAATGTGCTCCAAATGTCTCTAATCTCTCTTTTTATCAATCTTATCCATATTCGAGGGTTATCTTTTCGTTTATCAGAAAAAATATTCTGGCCCACTAGCTAAATTGGATGAACTAACAAAACCAAATTCAGGATCATTTTGAAGATGTAAAAATTAAAAAAAAAAAAAAACAAGAAAAAACGTTAACTTCGGCTGTACCGAAGCTAATATACCCTTCACAGGTGCACACCTTTTAGTAACTATGTTTTTAAGCAAATCTAAAGACGTACGAAAAAGTAAGTAAAAAAAAGAAAACATTTTACTAATTCGGGTTGTTTGCTAGAAACATTAAGGTTATATAGTTAACCGATCTGAACAATTTCTTTGGAGATTATATTATTACCTTAAGCAGTAATCCATGTCAAATTTCGTGAAGATACCACGTCAAATGCGAAAATTTTCCATACAAGCCATTGATTCCGATCGTTCAGTTTGTAAGGCAGCTATATGCTACAGTGAACCGATCTGAACAATTTTTTGAGAGATTAAATTATTTCTATGAACAATAACTCACACCAAATTTCGTGAAGATATGTAGTAAAATGCGGAAGTTTTCCATACAAGCCCTTGATTCCGATCGTTCAGTTTGTACGGCAGCTATATGATATAGTGGTCCGATATCGGCAGTTCCGACAAATGAGCAGCTTCTTGAAGAGAAAATAACATCTGCAAAATTTCAAAACGATATCTTAAAAACTGAAGGACTAGTTCTTAAATATACAGACAGACATACAGACGGACATGGCTAAATCGACTCAGTTCAACATACTGATCATTTATATATATACTTTATAGAGTCTCCGACTCTTCCTTCTAGGTGTTACAAACTTCGTGACAAACTTAATATACCCTGTTCAGCGTATAAATATATAGTTAGAAGCCGGAGCTAACCTAAAAAACAATATTTATTTCATTATTTTTCAATTGTTGTCTCGTACTCTTACATGCACTCTACATTGCTATATTTCTACATTTCCACAATTTTTAAACAACTAAAAAAAAATTTAATTCTCAATTCAATACATACTAACAGCACGCATTTGTTATAAAAAGAATGTCCACTAACCATTTCGGCAGATCTCATAAAAATTCATACACAAAAAAACTGATTCCTCACACACATGTCTTTCTTCATCTTCATCTACTATTTTCAGCTATCATTAATTCCAATACTCATTCGGCAAAATTTCAAAATCCATTTTCGGCTAAGCAAACACCATCACTTGCAGCAACACAATTATCACCAACAAAATTGCAAGAGCAACAACAATCAGCTATGAAAAATGCATCATCACCCTCATTGGCATCACCAAATTCATATCGTACAAATCGCATTGCTTCGTCTTGGCAGGATCTTGTGCAAAAAGTGCGCAATTACGATTATAATCGCGTGAAAAATTTAAAACAACATTTTCATATTGAATATGTAACGAAGGAAAAATTTGCGGGTATGTTTGTAATTGGCAAGATAGTTATTGAAAAGATATATAAATAATTAACGAAAATATGCGATTTTTTTTTTATTTTAATGAAATATTTTTTAAATGTTATAGCACTTTCGCAAATTTTTTTTTTGTTTTTTTTTTATTAAACAATAAATACGAAATATATATACATTTTAATATTTATTTAACTAAAAGTCCACAGCCTAAGCTTTGATAATTTCATCTTTGTTAAAATATATTAAATAATGTTAAATTATTTTCTTTATTGAAACAAGCATTTTTTTCAATGATATCGTTTGATCTTCAGAGAAAGTCACCACATTTATAATTATGCAATAGTTTCAAGGTATGATGCTGGCAGCTAACCTCGAAATAAATCAAAATATCAACCAATTACACCGAACATCACTTAAATTCGTCTCCCAAATCACTACGAAAAAGAGAGAGAGAGACACTCTTTAAAACTAAGCAAACGGTAAACTGATCCTTACCACAGATCAAATCTCTTTGGATTTCTGAAAATAATATTTTCCAGAGAGCTCAGGAAAACGTTAACGTCATTTCTGAAAACCTCTCAAATCTCATAATCAAAGTGAAATGTGGGACTGCATTGTGAGCAAGTTAGCTCAAAACCGACATATCAAAATTAAGAACGGAATCCTATTATTCTTTCTGAAATAATTCAAATTCACTTCTAGGCTGAAGGTTTAAACCTGTGCTTCATAGTTTGATCTGTCTTTTATGCAGGGATCATTATTAGAGAGAATAAAAGAAATCCGAACACTAATAATACTGATTTTAAATATGAATAACTTTATTTTGAGGATTGAACCCAATAAAATTTACAATTAAGCCAGGGTAATCTTTGTGATATTTTCTCTATATACTCGATGAAGGATCGACAAAATACTTCTTGTTAAGAGAATAGAGAAATTTTAAAACATTATCTCTGCAATTGTGCAAAACTCAGGTTTGAAAGCTGAATTATAGAAAATGTAAGGACAACGTCGAATTATTGAATAGATCGAAATCGAAAAACTTAAATATTTCTATATAAGCCATAATAAAAGCTTTCGAAAATAACGCTAAGCTAACGATAAGCAAATTGATTTGAGCTAGAAGTTGGACAGAATTATTGGTCTACAACTTTGCTTCCGCCGTTTTTTTCAAATTTAAGGCTTTATTGTATAAAAACGGTTCAAAAATGTTATTCAAAATATTGGCCGTCGCTAGCTACTACTTTTGACCATCTTTCTGGCAGCATGCGTATTCCGTGACGAAAGAACTCCTCATCTTTCGAGTCGATCCAAGTATCAATCCAATTTTTGACTTCTTCATAAGAACTGAAGTGCTCGTTAGCTAGACCGTGTGCCATCGATCGGAACAAGTGGTAGTCAGATGGAGCAACGTCTGGAGAATACGGCGGGTGGGGTAAGATCTCCCATTTCAGCGTCTCCAAATATTTTTTGACCACCTTTGCGACGTGAGGCCGAGCATTGTCATGCTGGAGAATGACTTTATCGTGTCTTTCCTCGTACTGTGGCCGTTTTTCTTTTAGTGCTCGGCTCAAACGCATCAATTGCGTTCGGTATCGATCTCCTGTGATGGTTTCAGTCGAGTAATGCTTCCAATTCAGCATCTTCGAAAATCTTCTCCCTTCCACCACCATGCCGGTCTTCGACTTTATAATCATCATTCTTAAAACGTTGAAACCATTCGCGACTTTACGTATCCGAAAGCATTCGATGAGCCTCAGCCGCACTTTTCTTGGAATTAAAAAAGAAAAGCAAAAACTCCCGCAAATGTCGAGAATTCGGCACAAAAAGTGACATTTTCAGTTGAGAATAAGCTTGGGATGCAAACAGATTTCTACAAATATTTTGTTGGGTTAATGTTGACACAAATGTCCAAGATCGATATAAAACGATTTAATCGATTTAATCGACCAGTACTTGACCCTAGAGACATCTTTTGGAAAACGGCGGAAGCAAAATTTAAAAAAAAATATTCTGTGATTAAAAAACTATATCCTAAACCATTTAAACCAAATTTCATACAAACTAATCTAATTAAAAATGCTCAGATTGTGACAAAGTAGTATTATCTTTAATACATTAATTTTCCATTGGATACCGCTCATTCAGATTATGTTTCTATCTGAAATATATACACATACATATATACATAAATAATGCATTCTAAAAGCTTTTAAAATTTTTGCTTTAGTTTTTTTTTAATTTAAACTCCCTATTACTTCAGTAATTAGTATACTTTCTACACCAAACAAAAACAAAATTTATTCAATACAAGAGGGATCTCCACACCTTGTTCTGTACTCACTCAACTATTAGTTTATATTTTTCGATGCATTTATGAAAATGAAAAATAAACACACAAATAAACTTAAAACAACATTTAGACGCTAACTCAAAATTCCTTATTAATGCATTAGACACACATTTTTAATAAATTCACATGCCTGCGGTAAACAACACCAACTCCGCACTACTGAATAATAATAAAAGTGCGGACGGTCGGTAGCTGGTGGAAATAAAGCATTTTTATTAGAAAGGAATTCAATCAAATGCGCGTTCTTTTCGCCTGTTTGCTTTGTGGCATTTTGATATGTTGAAAGCACACGTGCAGCTGGCAGTGCATCAGCGGATCTTCACCATTTACATTTAGCGTGCAACCATATATTTTTTCGATGAATGCATGCCACACACACGCTGCACTACAAACGCGCGCTGTCTGCAGCATTTCGTTGGAAAACTTTGCTGCGGTTTGTGGTTTCTATTATTCGCTGCTGAAGGTAAATGCAGTTGCAAGAGATCAAAGCGCATTTTATCCTCGGTAGCTGGCAGACAGCATAAAAGAAATGTCCAATATACGAAGCTCACCAGATAGATAGTGACGTGTATGTAAGGCTAAGTGCATAGTGGAATCGAGTGCAAGATGGATTGGTGGATACATGACAACTACTTATAGGAGTGTTTTTTGGTTTCACAAGTGACTGTCTATAGCAATCCAAATGTGTTCGCCAATTAGGGAATCAGTCATAGAATCTAACCTAACCATATACCACTTCATTATTAACTAAATATCAAACTCTACGGTATTGGACTTGAGTTAAACACCATTAAAAATGGTCGGGTCATAGTTAGGGTCTTGAGTAGAAAAGTTTAGAAATTTTGATATCTAAAATAAGCTCTTCCCAGACTATACCTAAACGTTAGCAGAGCTGTCTATGCCCCACTATGGACTTAGCCTAATGTTTAAGTGATTTGAAAGCTATTGGGTGCGTCTACTGTCGCTATGATTTTCAAATTGGTCTGCATTAAATTTTAAATTAGCCTTTGAGTAAGCAGTCACAGAGGAAAGCTTTGATTTGTTGGCATTGATGTGAAAGTTAATTGTTATATACTATATAAAAATATATATGTATGTACATATATAGAAAAGTATAAGTAATAACACATTTTCAAGAATATCATTTCTTTATTCTTGTCATTCGATACCATTATGTATGGAACTCGATTTCTTTTGCATGGCCACCACGGGCACGTTTGTAGAAGTCCAGCCGCTGAACCCAATTTTCGACGGTTTTCAAGCATAAATCGGTCGATACTGCTGCAAATTCACTTTCGATATTCGTACGAAGTTCATCAATCGTCGCTTGCTTGTTGTTGTAGACCATAGACTTAACGTAGCCCCACAGGAAATAGTTTAACGGCATCAAATCGACCTAGGCGGCCAATTGACTGGGCCATATCGTGAGATAACACGTTCTCCAAACTTGGTTTGCAATAAAACGATTGTGATATTCGCTGTGTGGCTTGTGGCGCCGTCCTGTTGGAACCACATATTGTCCAAGTCCATATCATTCACTTCAGCCCAAAAATATTCAGTTATCATTGAGCAGTAGCGATTCCCATTCACAGTAGGACTTGATCATCACGGAATTAGTACGGTCCAATGACGCCGTCGGCCCATAAGCCGCACCCAATACTTTTTTTTTCGAGATGCAATGGTGACTCATGGGGTCCGTGTGGATTGCTGCCTGACCAATAATGCAGATTTTGCTTATTGACGAAGCCACTCAGCCAGAAATGAGCCTCATCGCTACGTAGGACGTAGCGCTCTTAATGTTGAGGCCACTGACCCCGAATTTCGGTATTATATTTTAATAATTTCGACTCGTTGTTGGATCGTATATCTTTCCATAATAAAATGGCAAACCTTACTGAAGAAATATGTCCAAAGAGCGGGGGAAAATATGAAGTCGTTTGCTGTCCCTATCGGTCTACTTTTGTAGCGTCCCTATACAAGTTTTTATAGAGAACCATTAAACTCATAGTTGAAATCCAAATCCAAAAATTTTAAAAGAAAAGAAAAAATATAATATCTAAAAGTATTTTCGATATTATTGATTTAAAATTTGTCAGATAGTTTTTCCAAAAGCAATATTCTAAATGCCCGATTAAAAAACTAAACCCCATGCTTGGAAGAATGCTTATAAATCTATGAAAATCTTGTCTATACAGTATACAAAATTAATTTAATAAATACTCTTGAAATAAGAAAAAATCAGTATCATTCCTGAAAAGTGAGTTTCTACTCTTTTTCGCGGAATTTATTTCTTTTAATTTTTTAGATGCCACTTTGGCAACACCAATCAAATCGTTGTGGTTTGCATACATTAACCCAATTTCGAAAACAATGCAAATAAGTTGACACTTACGTTGCACATACAAATTCGCATATTAAATTTATTTTAAACAAAAAATAAGCTAAATAAATAACAAAGAGAACAGCACCATTCTTAGAATTTACTTGGAATTTTTATTGATTGTACAAAATCTCTCTTGGGCTCAAAGCGTCAGGCGTGTGGCGTAAAATTTAGATGAGCGCTCATAAAAGTGTTGTGACTCAATGCATAGAAATTCGTATGCTGGTCACGTTCTCACAAAAGAAAGAAAATATGTAAGTCTCTTGAACCGAACCGTATATTGAAACCACTAAAATCAGGAAACAATCAGTACCAAAGATTATATACATGTTAAAGACTGTGCGTTAAAGTCGTTAAATTTAAAAGAATCTCGTTTGCTCTAAATACGCTTATAAACCTTTGTGAACCATCACTTTAACGCTGTTGTTGCCCCATTAAGTAATGGTTACAATGTTTAATCAATTTTATGATTCCACCAACTATAGTCAGTTATTTTCATTGAAAACTTTCTACACAAATTGAAAGCACTTTGGCGATCATTAGACGCTAGCAGTGTCAACGTTCAACCACAAATTCTATTTAAACAATTCAGACTCTCGCGCCGCATGCGCGTATTTGACACACTCTTACGCATTCCTGCATTCAATTTAAGCAGCCTCAACGAGTTCGTGCCACAATAACGGGAAAAATGGTCGGGTTTCTATTACTGTCTGCTGGCTGCTGGCCGAAAAGTCAACGCAAGCGCGCTGCTACTATGCGCAATGCCCCGGCTGGCGGCCCACCAAATAGGCATTTATGCCTCCTGCAATTAGCTAAATTGCTGGCAATGCTGAGAGACATGTGGTTTTGCGGTTGCCGGCGAATTATTTTGCACTAATTTGCGTATATTTAACGCCTTCAATACTCGCCTTATCGACAGCCAACATGGAAGTTGTATTTATTTGCGCACATTTTAATTGAAAGTGATTGAGCAGCAATTAAATGTGTCCAGGGAATATTGCATAATTTATAGTTCATAGTTTAGTTGCCAAGTGAAACTTGATAGTTTCCGATTAGTTTGATTGCTGGTTGCGTTGTGAGGGGAGGAATTGCAAAACTATAGAAGTAAATGTATAGTATACGGACTATTTGTGTTAAGGAGGGTACGGAAATAATTGTATAGGATGATAATGGTCTTTTACGTTCATCTTTAGTATGAAGCATGTCATATTTCGGTGTCAGTAGCTTTAGAGTAGCTTTACTACTTGAAATTGGTTGCTGGTACTAGAAATCAGCTCAGTAGGTCAGCACGATTTCAAATTACTTCCTTCTCAAGTAATCAGTTATTCTAAACACAGATTTATAGTTTGCAAAATCAAGAAAGGACAATGAAAGGATGGAGGAAGGCCTAAGTGCGTCGATGAACATCCACTATACCTACCTACCTACCTCTGATTGTTTTTTTTCTTGAGTGATCTGTATTGTAAATTATTCAGCATGATTTTTGATAGATCCTTAATTGCATCAGCCCTAATAAGACCAAATTTACGGAAGAATAATGCCTTTTATTTTGAATTTTCACATTTAAAACCACAAGCCACAAAATGTTGTTTCATTTCGGGATTATATAGATCCTAAGTTGATCACATGTCATGTACTATGAACATTTTCAAAATGTTCTAGATTTCTTCTGATGTTTTCAAAGAGCTCACATAAGAGATTTCTTTGGTATACCAGTGAAATGTAGTGATATTTACTCCGTAAAACCTTTCTTATAATTCTCGAAGTAATCATAAACTAAAAGAAATTCACTCAAAAAATTCTGAAAATTCCCGGTTAATATTACAAACAGTTACTACTCATCTTCAGCGGATTCTTAAAGTTATCGAGGTTTGTATTCGTATCTGGTATTGTTCAAATTGTGAAAGTACATTCGATACCATTATGTATGGAACTCGATTTCTTTAACATTGCCACCACAGACACGCTTGCAGAAGTCCAGGCGCTGAACCCAATTTTCGAAGGTTTTCAAGCTTAAATCGGCCGATACTTCAGCAATTTCACGTTTGATATTCACACGAAGTTCATCAATCATCGCTGGCTTGTTGGCATAGACCATAGACTCGGTTATCATTAAGCGGTAGTGATTCCCATTCATAGTAACGTGCCGGTCTTCATTATCACGGAAGAAGAACGGTCCAATGACGCCGTCGGCCCTTAAACCGCACCAAACTGTAATTTTTTTGGCATGTAATGGTGACTCCTGTGGCACGTGTGGATTGCTGACTGACCAATAACGCATATTTTGCTTATTGACAAAGCCCTTCAGCCAGAAATGAGCCTCATCGCTAGAATGTAGTGCTCTTAAAGTTGAGGCCACTGACTCCGAATTTCGGTAGTAAATTTTAATAATTTCGACTCGTTGTTGGATCGTATATCTTTCCATGATGAAATGGCAAACCTTACTGAAGAGAAATGTCAAAAGAGCGGGGAAAAATATGGCGTCGTTTGCTGTCCCTATCGGTCTACTTTTGTAGCGTCCCTATTGTAAACCCCTTTATGTTTAAGTAATAACAGTTAATCTATATATGAAGAATTTGATTCGAAAAAGTTGCTATTTATAAAAGTATATATAATATAAGGAATCTATATGTAGATCAAATTTGGATAATGCCAAATTCACATATCTCCTTACAATAAACTTTAGCTTCCTTCATAGCGTTATCTTAATAAATATTCTAATATTCTATTGTAATTCCTCTTCTAGGTGGCCAACTGAAAACAAAAAATGGACAAAAATATGTATTCAACGGTCCACCATCGGGTATTTACGTGACCAGAACATGCGTATTCTTCACGGCGATTGTGACGCTTGTGGCGCTCATCTTTACCATACTCATAACATATTTCTTGACAGCGAACGCCGTGAAAACACCTAGGTGAGTAACGCAAACGTAAAATCAATCAATACCCAACACTTTACAACGCATGCAAATGTATAGCGCGGTTTTTGTTGTTTCTTGTTTGTTGGTTTGCTGAATATCAATTACAGAAGACAATCAATTCGAATCACACGCGATTCGTGCGAACGTTGAACTATTTGTAGTTTGCTATTTTACAATTCTATAACACGTGACCGCAACAATCACTGCTGCAACACCCATTTATGACTCTATAGGATCAAATATATAGTGTAGTATATCAACAAAAGAAACAAAAGAAGAGTGTGAGAAATGAAAATTTACATCATTACAAGAATCCAAGTCAAATAGGATTTCTAGGGTGTGTCTATACGGTTTTACATTCAGTTAACTAAAACGTTTTCATTTTTTGTTGTCCTTTATATTTAATTAAGTTGTAACCTCGATTGGACAATTTATGACATTTAAGGTTAGTCACTTTCTCGAATTTGTGTTTTATTAGTTAAAGGTAAGGGTGGTTTTGGCTTTCATTTCAGTTTTATGCTATTGATAGGATTGTGAGTTGTTGGTATGCAAAAGTAAATTCAATCAAGTGAACTAAATTTTAGACCACCTTTCATGGTTTGATAAACGATACAAAAAAAATTGTTTCCGGTGAACAAATATCTACAGTCAATTATAGAACAAGAAGAGAAAGTGTAAATAAATGGGTGGAATGGGTGGCTATTGGTAACAACTGTAATCATATATAAGTTCAAACAGATAGATGATAATAAAGATACTAGAGACTATAGGCTAGATTTTAAGTTATAGAAAGTTATAAGTTATAGAAAGCATCACAAACTGTTTTAACCTTATCATCTCAATAGCAATCCTTCAAAAAATTAAATTTTTTCTTTATTAAATTATTTATTTTCTCTCCTTCCAGCTGTCTAAATGGCAATTCAAATAAGAACGTGCCACCTTTGGCTTTGTCCTCCAACTCGAACGGTCCACAATTTAACAAGACACCCGTGGCGACGGCTAGCATGCTTGGCATGGCACCACCTACCGCCAGTCCCAACGCGAAATATGGCACCACACCACCAATCGCACCAATCGCGCCAATCGGTGACATCAGCATACCGCCAGAGCATGACATACTCGGCGCAGATAAGAGTAAAGCAGCCGATAGGAAATTACAGCTGCACGACGGCTGGAGACCGCTGCATTACAAGTAAGTGACATGAGTCAGGATCAAAATTAAATTTTTCCAAATTCGTTAAATTTTTTTATTTTAATTAACTAGGTATTTTTTTTTTTTTTAATTTATTAATTTAATAATGCGAAATCTCAATTTAAGCACATTATTTATTTTAACCTTATTTATCTTTAAAATTCCATACTTTATATATGACATCATTATTTGTAAGAAATTGAGAATGATAAACACGTAGTAATGTTCCAGATAAGAGAGTTTGTTTGCTTAATTTGCAGTTGTTTAAACATTTCATAATTACTAGCGAAAAATTCCAAGAAAACAAAAACAATAATTTTTATGAGTGACTTGTGATAAATTATAAAAAATTAAAAGAATTCGTTAAAATTAAAAAAAAAAAAATAAAAAAAAAGTTCTTTGAATCGCTAAATAAACCTAAGTCTTTATTAAGTATATTTCTCCAATAAGCAGAGGCCTCCCTCTCACTTTCTTTTCTTCGCTAAATTACAAAGATCCATAAATCTTATCGTTTGTAATATATAGCTTAGCAACGCACTATGGGTTCCTTTGAAAGAATTTTTAAAGTTTCATAAGAAGGTTTTTAGTGGGTTATACAGCAGTACAATCTTCTATAAGAGTGTAGGGTCTGGAGGTGAATGAGGACAAGACGAAATATCTCCTGTCATCAAACAAACAGTCAGCGCATTCGCGTCTTGGCTCCCACGTCACTGTTGATAGTCATAGCTTCGAAGTCGTAGATAGTTTAGTTTACCTGGGAACCAGCATCAACAACACGAACAATGTCAGCCTCGAAATCCAGCGCTGAATCACTCTTGCCAACAGGTGCTACTTTGGACTGAAGAGGGAATTAAAAAGTAAAGTCCTCTCTCGACGAACCTAAAACAAACTCTACAAGTCGCTTATCATTCCCGTCCTGCTTTATGGTGCAGAAGCTTGGACGATGTCAACATCAGATGAGACGACACTAGGAGTTTCCGAGAGGAAAATTTGGCGCAAGATTTATGATCCTCAGAACATTGGCAACGGCAAATACCTCATACGATCGAACGATGAGTTGTAGTTACGAGTTATACGACGACATTGACATAGTTCAGCGAATAAAAAGACAGCGGCTACGCTGGCTAGGTCATGTTGTCCGAATTCAGTACCCGCCGGAGGAAGCCGAGGAAAGGGAAGGCCTCCACTCCATTGGAGGGACAAAGTTGAGAGCGACCTGGTTACACTTGGGATCTCTAACTGGCGCCGAACTGCTAAGGAGAGAGAGAAGTGGCGCACTATCGTCGATTTGGCTTAACCGGCCAATCAAATACATACAGTTAGTCATTTCAGAGGGCTATAAAAAAGTCGGCTTCCAAGGATATCCTTATCTTAGTGTGACTGCTAAATCCCTTGTGGACCTTTTATTACAACTTCGAAGTTAAAGTCAGATCTAAAGAATCCGAACTAAATATCCGAAGTTTTAGTGCTACTAACAAGCTCCCGGCTATGCTCTCGCATAATTCACCGTCAGAAAACTAGTACAAATATACTATTGTAGAATCAGTAGCACCAACGCGCGTCAAATGAGCTCAACAGCCGTCACTCGAAATGCAACAACAAAATACCGCGAATTACTTAACAGCAATGATTTGAGCGGAGAGATAAGAAAAAGAGAAATGTTGCCAACAAGCACAACAACAAGCAAAACACACAAAAAACAGTTAAATCAGAATTACAAAAAAAAAACAAAAACAAGCAACAAACACTAAAGTGACGAGAACAAAACGAGATATCAAACAACTCGACGTGATGTGACGGACAGTAGCGCAACCGGCAGCTGCCTTTGCCGCGTGCGCACACAACTATTGTTGCAGTAACGGACGTGGCGACACCAGCATACAAAAGCAAACACACCGCTTGTATTCATGCAATTGGCACACAAACGGGCGTCATTAATATCACAGATGCACGCGATGCCACGCGTTCGGAATGCGGTGCCGCGGCATTCAGCCGGTGTGAATTGAATTGACTTGACTTGGATTCAACTATGCAAGGCATTTGAAAAGCGCCAGCGCGCAATAGAAATCGAATGGCCGGATAGAAGTGCGTTGACGTTTAGCGGCGTGAGTTGAAGGCGTTCGGATCAACGCGCTTCAGTTGAGTCAAGTTGAGTTGAGTTGACTGAGTTGGACTGTTGCGCTGGTCAAATCATTGTTGCCACTTGTCTAGTACATGTTGATCTCTACGCTTGTGGTCTACACGCAGTTCTTGTGATCGTGCCGCAACGACGAAGCGCGTCAGTGCACAAGTAAGTGTAATCAGTGTGATCAGTGGAAGAGAAGTCTGCAGAATATATGAAATTGTGGCATGGCTAAGGAGAATGTTGCATTTCCTGGTTTACAGCAATTATTTCAAAGCGTGCGCAGGAAAACGATTGTCACTCAAACGTGTTGACTTTGCGCGTTCGCCTGCTGATCGTACACTACTGAACGCTGATCATTGATCGGGTTAGAGGCGCAGCACTGCCTTGATCGTGCGGCTTTCCTATACAATTTATTGTTGCAATGCGAAAGCAATCAGAAAATTGCAAAAATAACAACTAACGGACGGGGATGACATCTGGTTTGAAGTCGAATGGGTGTGTGCGACACGAGTGACGTACTCTATGTAATAGCGGTTAGTCAAGGCGTCATGTGCCGTTACTAACGTCTGATCGCTCTCAATCAAATTGGTTGATGATAATTATTTCAATGAGCGGTTGTCTAAAAGATTGCTTAGAAGAAATTATAGCAATTATTTCAATTAAATATCATCAATATTATTGAAATCTAGTATTGAACGAGTTTTATGTCAAATGTCTTTTAGCTAAACGGACACTTTCTGGTTAGAACATAGAACAGAAATGAAACAGATATCTAGCATATGTACATATTAGAATAGAGAAAGCTTTCATAACCTAAACAGTTTTTATACTCTCGCAACCTGTTGCACAGATTATAATAGTTTTGTTCACATAACGGTTGTTTGTGTCACCAAGAAATATAAGAGTTAGATATGGGGTTATATATACATAAATGATCAGGATGACGAGTGGATTTGAAATCCGGATGTCTGTCCGTCTGTTCGTGCAAGCGATAACTTGAGTAAAAATCAAGATATCTTAATGAAACTTGGAACATATGTTTCTTGGCACCCTGAGGAGGTTGCTTTCGAAAATGGGCAAAATCGGTCCACTGCCACGCCCACAAAATGGCGGAAACCGAAAACCTATAAAGTGTCATAACTAAGCCATAAATAAAGTTATGAAAATGAAATTAGGAACATAGAATCTCATTAGGGCGGGGCACATTTGGATGTAATTTTTTTTGGAAAAGTGGGCGTGACCCCACCCCCAAATAGGTTTTTTGTATATAACTCGCAAACCAATAAAGCTATATAAACCAAACTTTCTGCAGTCGTTTATTTTAGCCATTATTATATACATAATATACATATAGTCCAAAAATTAAAGAAATCGGATAATAACCACGCCCACCTCCCATACAAAGGTTAGGTTGAAAATTACTAAAAGTGTGTTAACTCACTAACGAAAAACGTCAGAAACACCAAATTTTACCACCAAATTTGTTATCTTTATAAAATTACATCAATAAATTGCGAGAGTATAAAATGTTCGGTTACATCCGAACTTAGCCCTTCCTTACTTGTTACTTTTTATTCCAGCGATCGTCTCAGGTTTCAAAATGATTATGGATACTCGTTTAATCTTACTCTGGCTGTCAGTTGGTGGATCTCGAATGGTTAGCTCTATTATCGTATCGACGATCATATCGGGGTTCCATATAGAATTCTGATATTTTTAATTTAGTGAACTAAAACAAGTTGAGTTATTGTAGTTTGCACTTTCTTCGAGTCTCGATATAGTACCTAATCTAAGTACATAGATACGTAATATAGGTTAGAACCTAGGTTAAAGACAATTTCTTTGTTATAAAGATATGCCTTAACTTAACTCGACTTAAACAGTATTAACGGTGTTACCGAAAGAATGATCCCATAACATTGGCAACAGGATGTTTAGAAGTTTTCTTTATCTAAACTGACAGCTGACAGCGCCAGATGTTGGACGCGTTCCACTCCACTCAAACGCTGTAATTAGATACTTCACCGATGGTATTTAATTTACGACACTGAGCGCGCTTAGTAATTGATTTAATTAGCTAAAAGCGCCACTGACAGTAAGAAGTTGCAACTAATGATGGCTTAGCGGTGCAAGTATGATACATACGAGGGCGGTACAATAAGTACTTAAACTAAAATTTTAAATTAAAAAATTTCTATTTGCTCGTATGTATATAAATATTATACAAATTGCAATAAATTACGTTGTAATAATGCACGAAACATTTGCATATTACTGTACACCTCATGACGATTGCTGACAATTCACGCAAACGTTAGTTGAATGTTTAATTAAAACCCGTTACGACCACTCATTGTTGTTGCAAATTTGCAATTTTATTGTTGTGGTGGCGCCTGGTGTTTCCTATGACTCTATCGAGTATTGTTGGAGTATTGTGTTGCATTCAATTGATGATCACATGCAACGCTGTGGGTTTTCATAGCTTCCAATAACAAAAGATTCTATATTTAATGACCGTTGTCATTATTGTGAATATAACATGCGATTGAAAAGTACATATGTATACATATATTTCTATATCGGCGATTGTTTATTAGGTGTCATTGATTATATTGATTTATGAGTCAATTGTTGTTGTAGGTGTTTAGTTTTTCTAAGGAGCTGAGTTAAACTAATTGATATATTTTTATGAACTATATGTATATGTACTTAAATTTTTATACTCTCGCAACAAATGTTGCTAAAGAGAGTATTATAGTTTTGTTCACATAACGCTTGTTTGTAACACCCAAAACTAAACGAGTTAGATATAGGGTTATGTATACCAAAGTGATCAGGGTGAAGAGTGGAGTTCAAATCCGAATGTCTGTCTGTCCGTCCGTCCGTCCGTCCGTCTGTGCAAGCTGTAACTTGAGTAAAAATTAAGATATCTTGATGAAACTTGGCACACTTATTTCTTGGCACCATAGGAAGGTTGCTTTCGAATGAGCAAAATGAGCAAAATCGGACCACTGCCACGCCCACAAAATGGCGAAAACCGAAAACACATAAAGTGCCATAACTAAGCCATAAATAAAGCTATGGAAATAAAATTTGGTATGAAGGATCGCACTATGAAGGAGCATATTTGGATGTAATTTTTTTGGGGAAGTGGGCGTGGCCCCGCCCCCTACTAAGTTTTTTGTACATATCTCGCAAACTAATAGGGCTATATATACCAAACTATCTGCAGTCGTTTTTTAGCTACTTCCTAATACAGTCTAAAAATGAAAGAAATCGGATCATAACCACGCCCACCTCCCATACAAAAGTTAGGTTGAAAATTACTAAAAGTGGGTTAACTCACTAAGGAAAAACGTCAGAAACACTAAATTTCATATAAGAAATGGCAGATGGAAGCTGCACTCAGATTTTTTTACAAAATGGAAAATGGGCGTGGCGTCGCCCACTTATGGGTCAAAAACCATATCTCAGGAACTATTCGACCGATTTCAATGAAACTTGGTTTGTAATAGTTTCCTTACATCCCAATTATATGTTGTGAAAATAGGCCAAATCGCTTCACAACCACGCCTACTTCCTATATACCAGAACTTTGAAGACAATTTGAATCGTTTACTTTACAATATATAAAGTAAGTACTAGTGAAGATATCGGTGCAGAACATTGCACAAATACTATGTTAATAGTGTGGCAGCCCCATTCTAAAAATCGCCGAAATCGGACCATAGGTTTTTAAGGCCCCATATAACGAACACGAGGACCTCGGTGCTTCTAACCTAATATTAGGGTTTCCAACTTTCAATGGACTTTATACAATATACATATATGACGAATATGTGGGTCAAATTGTGTATTATATAATATAAATAAAGTTAAATAAATAAATTGCGAGAGTATAAAATGTGCGGTTACACCCGAACTTAGCCCTTCCTTACTTGTTATAAATGGGATTGAGGTTGCCATATTTGTGAAATTTCAAAATTATCTAAAACTAAAATCATGAACTAAATCTAAAAAATCTAAAGCTTAAAAAGTGAAATTTTGATATTAATTTTGTACTCTTTTATAAGTTGTTTTATAATAATATGTCCAGTTTATATAAACTCTTTATTTTCTAACTATATTAGATTAAACCACTCTATACGAATTAAGCGAGTTGTGTGTTCGATTCACCATAGTACTTCAAGTTTTCGATTAAATTGAATAGTCTCCATCAGAGCTCATAAGCTTCTCATCAAATTCGCCTACATATTTTAAAGCGACCACAACTGTAAACACATAAAATTACTATCACCACAACAAGAAAGGTCTCTTCAGGGGTTGAATTTAGGTATAAGGGGGAAAAAGTTGAAAATCAGAACTATTAATCCAATGAACACTTTCAGTTGAACCTTTTATAATAATAAAATATTGCTTACCCCTCTTCATACGCTCCTTTTAAACTCACGACTCAAAATCATTTAAATTCTATACTTTTTCCACATTCCAGCATTGTAATTGAGCCCAACATTCGCACCGCCTCCAACAATGGTAGCATTGCCATTGAGGTACAACGCGACGCCAATATCCCCACTTTGCTTCCGATTATACTTGATGTACACAATATTTCCATATCGAATGTGCGCGTCATACGTTCGTCCAGCAATGTCTCCGCAAGCGATGAAATCGAATTGGATTTCGATGGTAAATATGGCGAGAACAATTCAACTTTTGTGGTGGCCATCAATAAGGGTATTGAGGATGAGCACGATGTCAAGTTGATTGTGAGCATGGATTTTGTCAGTCAGATAACCGATACGCTACAGGGTGTGTACAGAACAAGCTATACGAATTTGGAAACCAATAAAATTGAGTAAGTTCACTTCACTTTTTAACATATTAATAAAATATATATTATTAATATTATTCTCTCTTCTAACTACTTCTCCCGACAGATGGATGGTCAGCACGCAATTTTCGCCAGTTGACGCACGTCGCGCATTCCCTTGCTTCGATCGTCCGGACATGAAGGCGAACTTCACCATCAGTATTATACGCGATAATAAATTAGGCATGGCTTTGTCCAATATGCATCTCTATCGTAGCTCGTGAGTTTCATATTTTCATTATAAATCATTGTTATATATGTAATCCAAATATTTTTTAAACCTCTTAATTTTTAGTGTTCACCGTCCAGGCTTTACGCGCGATGATTTCGTAACATCACCGAAGATGCCTATTTACAGTTTCGCCTTTATCGTTTCCAATTTGGTGAAATCGCATTACTCCGACTTGGATGCAAACTTAGTGCCGCGCGTCGAGATTTGGACACGTCCCGAAAATACTGAAATGACAAATTATGCCTATTCAATGTTGCGAAAGTTCCTGCCCTACTACGAAGAGTATTTCGGCATAAAGAATCGTTTGGCGAAAATCGATATGGTTTCGATACCAGATTTCGGTTTTAGTGCTATGGAAAATTGGGGACTGATTACATTCAGGTGAGTTGACATTGGATTTGTTTGTCGTTTAAATAAGTATTATCTAGAATTTAAGAAATGCTGTACGTTACTATGTATCGAGTTCTCATATCTCAAGCCCTCCTCTTACTCGAAATCCATTTAAGGAACCCGAGGGTCTTATGTTCCATGAGGGTCTTATTTCAAATTTTCTGTGATACAATAAAATGTATATATTAAATATATTTTTATAATCTTTCAGAGATTCCGCTTTGCTCGTGCCCGAAGATCTTGATCGCGCTTCCTCGTCTGAGCACATGGAACATGTTGCACAAATTGTGGCACACGAATTGGCGCATCAGTGGTTTGGCAATTTGGTAACACCGAAATGGTGGGATGATCTTTGGCTGAAAGAAGGCTTTGCCTGCTACATGAGCTACTTGGCGCTGAATACAATACGTCCCGAATACCAAATTATGGACACCTACACAATCTATGAATTCGGTGATGCTATGCAACATGATTCCGACAATAGTTCGCATTCTATTGCCTTCGATGTGAAATCGACCACTGATATACGTCGCATCTTCGATCCGATTACCTATTCCAAGGGTAACATACTTTTGCGTATGTTGAGTTCTTTCGTGGGCGATGAAGCTTTCCGTGCGGCAACACAAGATTTACTGAAGTCGTACGCTTACGGCAATGCCGATCGTGATGTGTTGTGGGAATTTATGACAAAACATGCGCACGAACACAAGACACTGCCGGATAATCTACAAGTGAAAACCGTTATGGATTCATGGATAACAAAGCCGGGTTATCCCGTGGTAATGGTAGAGCGTCTCGGTGCTGATTTAGTATTGACACAAGAACGTTATATGTTGCCATCGCGAAATATGTCGGATGACAGTCGTTTTGTTATACCGATCACCTTCGAAACGGATGAGTTGCGTAAAGGCGATAATATACCCACACATTGGATGTTGGAGACTGATCGACAGATTACCATAAGCGATGCTTTCACATCGGAGAATAATACGGATAATGTGGTGTATGTGAATTTGAATCGTCAGGGTTACTATCGCGTCAATTACGATATGGCCTCTTGGTTGGCGTTGAAGAAGAAATTCACCACGCTGCCGCGCATCACACGTGCGCAACTTTTGGATGATGCCTTGCATTTGGCACAAGCCGAATATTTGACCTACGACATACCGCTCACCTTCCTGATGGAGATCTTCACGGCCACCGATGACGAACTGTTGTGGCGCGCAACGCAACGTGGACTCACTTATATCATACACATGCTGCATCGCGAGCCTGCCTATGAGACATTCAGAGTGAGTAACACGTCTTCATTTTTAGAGTTTCATAAAATTATCACAACCTACTTCCTACAGGCCTTTATGAAATTCATTGTACGCCCTGCCTTCGATCGTTATGGCTTGAATGAACCGGACAATGAATCGCACATACAACTACAACATCGCGCCAATATTGCGCGTCTCGCATGCAAATTCAACTACGATCGCTGTACAATGCCAGCGCACCGGAAGTATCGCGAGTGGATGGCAGATCCCAAGCTGAATCCGTAAGTTTTGTTTGAAGTATTTTATGAATGAGAATATAACAATTTATCTCTCTACAGCATTAAGCCAAATCTGAAGCCGATCATTTACTGCACGTCGCTCGCTGAAGGCTCCTTCCAGGAATGGTACTTCGCCTACAAGCAATACAAACGCACCACAAGCGCATCCGAGAAGGAGCAGATCCTGACCTCTTTGGGTTGCACTACAAAACCATGGCTACTCTCTAAGTATGTAACGGTTCAACAGTTATTTGAATATGCTATACGAATTATATAATTTATATTAATTTAATTAATATATAAAAATTCTCTTGCAGATATCTAAATATGACTATCGATCCTACATCGGGTATTTTGAAACAGGATGGCGCTCGCGCTTTCCGTGCGGTTGCTGAGAATCCAATCGGTTACGAGATTGCATTCGATTTTCTGCAATCGAAAATCAAGGAAATCGCTGAATAGTAAGTGGAATATTGATTATGTATAAAATCTCATTATTTAGGTTAGATTTCAACAACAAATTATGTTAAAAGCGTAATTATTTTTGAGAAAAATTCAAAAATTCAATAAATGTTATATTAATGACTAGCAGACCGCTCCGGCTTCGCACGGGATTGCGATGCGAACAGAATGACTTGCAAGACGATTTTCAGTTTCAGATTAAGATTCTGCATTACGGAGTCTTTTTGATACCCTCACCTGGGAACTATTTCCAGAAAGTTGAGATTCTAGCAATAAATATAGCCTATGTTACTCGGGGTGAATGTAGATTTACAATGGTGAATGAATTTTTGAAATCGGCACAGTAGTTTTTGAGTTTATTCATTACAAACATACATACAAATATTTCCTTTTTATAATAGTAGTATAGATTGGTATCAGGATTCTGTGCCTTTCCTATAGTTTTAGCATATCTTTATAGCTTAACATGTTAACATGCTATGTAAAATTAACATACACTGTAAAGATCAATGTTATCTTCTAATGCTAATGCTAATATTCGAAGTATACCTTTAGGCGCATCTAGTAAATGAATAATTGGTATCAAGTACAATAATTGTATTCGATATTGTCAATAGTTTCTTTGTGAATTCTATAATACGGACTGTGATTTGTGACTATTTTGTTTTTGGGAGAACCTAAGTTAATTACAATTATCCTTTCCCCAAATTTCTAGCTTCGGTGACGGCTTCTCCACACTCAACGAAATGATCAAATCGATAACCACTTACATGAATAAGGAATACCACAAAGAACAGCTGCAGCAATTTGCCGATCGTGCACGCAAACTGGGACTGACAGCAGTCGAAGAAGCCATCGGTTTGGCCATGGAGCAGGTGAACAACAACATTTATTGGCGTGAGCATTCTTACTATCAACTGAAGGACTTCCTGGAAGCGATAGTCAGCGAATTTCATATAAATATATTTTAAGTAATGAGAAAGTACGGCGTTAAAGAGGAAGAAGGAGAAATGGAAAAGGCAGAAATGCAAGAATAATGCTTTGAAGGTTTAAAGAAAATGAGCTGGAGAGTTATGTGTGCGTATTGTGTTTGATAGAGCGTGGAGTGCGTATGGAACAGGCAGGATGCCACTAAAAGATTGTGTGAAAATTCAAATCTTCTCATTTTTATTTAAATATAAGCTAGTTTATCAATTAGTCTAAGCGTCAAACCTATTGTATTGGGAAGAGGATTACAAAGGAGGAGCTTTAAATTTCGCAACACAACAGCAAGCAATTGACGGTTAACAGAAATTCGTATTGACATAGAACTTTTGTATTTAAGCACACAATTTGAAAATTATATTTTGTAATAATATGTTGTTTTGCCAACAAAGTGATATATTTGTATAAGTGAGAGTTCCTCTGCTGAGGAAATGAAGCCAATTTTTAACTAAAGAAGAAAGCGATGTAAAAGTAATGTGAATTTTGTTAAGCACAAAAGCAACGAGTATTTGTCATATTTTTTTTCATTTATAATTTATTATTATTAATTTTTTTTTAAATATTATTTTTAATTTTTTTTTTTGCCTTGCCTTGTAAGATGATATTTTTAGTGTTTCTTTTTCGTATTATTTATTTGCTCATGTAACAAAAACAAAAAAAAAATTGTACTACTTAAAAAGCAGCGCGCCAGTATACAGTAAGAATATAAATGTTAAAACAATCAGTTTTTAATGTGTGAATAAAATTCAAAATTAAGCGGCATTTAAAGGGGTTTGTAGAAAACTCTGCGCATTTGAAAATTTGTCAATTTGTAAATATGCTTATGAAAAGTATTGAAATTGTTTGTAAATCTTCACAAAATGGCGCGTTTATTAGAGTAAACACTAACACAGACATATATTATATATATAATATATACATATATGCACACGAACGATTTAAATATATAACGACACTACCACATAATAACACACTATTTACTTATAAATAATTCACTGTAATACTTAAACACTTACAGTTATACATATGTACATGCACATCAAGTATAGGAAAATATTTAATTTTTTTTTTGTATTTAAAATGTCAAAAAACATCAGGTCACTATTATGTAACATACATATATTTTTAACAATTTTGTATACCAATTAAACTGTAAATTAAATTAGTTATGTCTACTCTTATAATCACATTACAATTTAAAGAAAATTTAAACAATTAAATTTAATAATTGTAGTGATGTTCCTATGTTGAAATGCAGCCATACATACATATATGTATGTATGTAAAATATATTAAATACAAAAAAAATAAACTATTTTACTAAAACTAAAACTTTAGCCAGAAGCACGATTTTAGCGTTAAGTTTAAGCATAATTATAAATAATAATTATAAAAAATAAAAATGAAAATAAAAATAAAAATAAATAATAATAATAACAAAAGAAGAAGAAGAACTATTTTATTAAAACATTTACGAATTCATGTTGCATACTTACCGGCGTACAGCCGATTTTCAAACGAAAGTTGTTAAAAAAAAACTGAAAAATAGAAAGAAAGTAAATATTAAAATTCATAATAACATACAAGAATATAATTAAAAAAAAAATACAACAAAAATTAGCAAAATATATTTTGAATACATTTGTATGCCAACAGCCATCCATCGCTTTATTTTTTGATTTTTTTTTACAAACTTCTATTGTAAATACATAAAAAAAATATATTACATGTAATTAAAATTGGCAAAAAAAGTAAATATATTTTTCAATTAAAAATACCATGCACTTTTACAGCACATGAGTGTATGCTGTACGTGTGCGTAATAGTCACTTAAGATAGCCATTATATGAATTAAGCCTTAGATCGCAGTGTCCTTATGCGCATACATAGCCATTTATGCCATTTACACACACACATATATACATACACACATACACATAACTGTGTGTATTTGTACATTAAATGTAAAAGGAGTAAAGTATTTTTTGCTAATTTAATTTCACATTTTCAAGACCTTTCTTGCATATTTTTTTAAAGACATACGTGTACATGCATACAAATTAAAAAGTCGAAAAATTATAATAAAAATTTAAGAGTAAATACAATTTGTATGTAGAAATCAGACACCAAAAATATACATATATACAAGTATTTCAACTTTTGCACTTTCGGTCTTTCATAGACACTCTAAATTAGTAATTAATTTAATTGAGTTAAGCGTAAATGTTTTCGTGCAGAAATTGTTGTATTAAATGAAAGTTCATAATTGCTTCATTATCAATCAGAGATTTATTGTGTAATTGAATAAATGATGAAATAAATATAATGTAATATATTAAAAATAAAAACAATTTGAGTTTTGAATTTCATTGAGTTAAAAAAGAACTGGAACTGGCAAGACGCGATCATCAGCGACTTAATTAATAGATGCTGGTTAGGTTAGGTTAATTCAGTTCATTTATTCTGGGTTAGAAATACTTCGTGACAAGCAAATTACATAATATTACGATACGCAATGTCATAAACGATCCGAACTGTCAAACTTCCATAGTAACTATATATATTGTAACGGATTTCCAAAATCTTTCGTTTACTCTAAAACTCTACCCTGAGTTCGATCACTGGATTGTCAAATAAAAGTCACACTTTAATGGCTATACACTAATCTTTATTTCTAATTCCTTATAACTTAACACTTTAGTACTCAATACTCTACTTTACAACTCTAACTTATAACTTGTTTACACTTTGCTCGACAACTCTCTCCTTAGAATTGTCCTCACTCGACAACTCTCTTATCAGAACTGTGTCTTGCTGCCAGCCCGGCAGCCCTTATATAGTCGATTGCTAGCATGTTATCGTCACTCGAACATTCTGGCAACTACGAATATCGATGTCTAGATAGATCTGGCAAGTTATCGATTTCGATTGTCAATTCTAGTTTGTTCTGGTGCCATTTTCGTTACACTGCCCTCCACTTAAGTCTGATCGTCCCGATTAGACATACTTCCAGAACCAAACCCTTAGCATTTCTTCCTTTCATCTCGTCTTCTAGGACACTGTTGTCCTCCTTAGCGTTTCTTTCTCCATCCTCCATCCATGGACATCCTCTGTATCTGTGACGATACCTGTCCACCAGCTTTCTAAAATGCTGTTCCAAATTTCGGATGAATCTTTCCACCATGATATCGGATCGTGGATGTGATGCAGCATCACATATTTTCCGGACACATAGCTTCTGGCACATCTCCCAACTTTTGATGTCCACGTCCACCATCTCGTCAATCTCTTGGCTTAGAATTGGGTATTCCTTCATCCTAGCCATCAAACCACTCCTGTTTCCCGATCTGCTGGTAGATAATGGACCAGCTACAACCATAGCAAATTGCTCCAATGGCGTTCCCGAACTGTACTGCTTCATCTGACCATGTCTCTTGGAACTCGACACCTCATTTGCAATGCAATCTCCCATTGATTTACGACAACCAACCCAACAAAACTGATTCCTCAACCTTCCCAAGGTTTCCGTGATTCTTATGTGTCCTTCACTTGGACCTTTGTGCATCTCGTAGCAAACTTTAGGCGATCTTTCGTTTCGAACAACCACGAGAGATCGGGAGCAGTATCCTAGTTTGCCTTTCCACACTCGATATAAGCAACCAGCCACCAACTTGAAACTGTTCCACTGTGCCTTTGAGAATAGAGGTTCTGCAGACATTTCTTCATTCTTTGGATGTTTCACAACTGGAGCTTCATCTTGAAGTTCTTGTTCCTTCATATCACAATCTTTTGTCCATGACACGTCTGTCTTCTCTGGGATCACCTGCGTCGATTTATGCACCTCCTGTTCCTTCAACTGCGTCAACACCTGTGCCGAAACCTGTGATGGTATACACTCTCCATGCACTTCCAGCTGTGTTGACACCTCTTCTCTTTGTAAGGTCACCTCCATCGACTCCTCCTCTTTCAGCTGTGAGGACACCCCATTCACTTCCAATTGTGATAACAGAATCTCTCCATGCGCTTCCAAAGGTCTTGACATAAGCGCCTCATTCGCTTCTTCGTGCGCTTCCAGCTGTGTTAACACGCCTGCTCCTTTTGAGGTCGCATCCATTGACTCCTCCTCCTGCTTTTCCAACTGTGAGGATAACCCATTCGCTTCCAACATCCGCTCTTTTAACTGTGAAGAAAATTGAGCTGATATTTGCGTTGATAGCTCTGTTATTTGCTCTTTTATCTGTTTGGACAACTTTGTTGTTAAGCGTGTGTCCTGGTCTTCAAACAATGACAACTGTTGGGCTTTCATCTCCGATGACATCTGGGACAATGCAGACAAAATCGTCTTCATGTCTTCTTCAGTTAACTGACCCATTATCTATTCTGTGATTTTATCTGGCAATCCCACTTCTGACACCAATTGTAACGGATTTCCAAAATCTTTCGTTTACTCTAAAACTCTACCCTGAGTTCGATCACTGGATTGTCAAATAAAAGTCACACTTTAATGGCTATACACTAATCTTTATTTCTAATTCCTTATAACTTAACACTTTAGTACTCAATACTCTACTTTACAACTCTAACTTATAACTTGTTTACACTTTGCTCGACAACTCTCTCCTTAGAATTGTCCTCACTCGACAACTCTCTTATCAGAACTGTGTCTTGCTGCCAGCCCGGCAGCCCTTATATAGTCGATTGCTAGCATGTTATCGTCACTCGAACATTCTGGCAACTACGAATATCGATGTCTAGATAGATCTGGCAAGTTATCGATTTCGATTGTCAATTCTAGTTTGTTCTGGTGCCATTTTCGTTACAATATATTTGGCGTAGGAACCGCTTTAAGCAATTATAGTCGTATCCACCAGAGCGCGCCACTCGTTTCTCATTTTTGCTTTTTGGCGCCAACTGGAAACACCAAGTGAACTTTCACTTGATACTTCCATCGGAGTGGAAGTCGCGGAAGACCGCGGCTTCCCACAGCGAGTACTGCATCGAACACTTTCAGAGCGGAAGTGTTTTCATCCATCCGTACAACATGACCTAGCCAGCGTAGCCGCTGTCTTTTTATTCGCTGAACTATGTCTATGTCGTCGAATAACACATACAGCTCATCGTTCCATCATCTGCGGTATTCGCCGTTGCCAATGTTCAAAGGACCATAAATCTACACCATAAAGCAGGACGGGAATGATAAGCGACTTGTAGAGTTTGATTTTGGTTCGTCGAGAGAGGGCTTTACTTTTCAATTGCCTACTCAGGCCAAAGTAGCAGCTGTTGGCAAGAGTGATTCTGCGCTGGATTTCGAGGCTGACATTACTGGTGTTGTTAATGCTGGTTCCCAGATAAACGATATTATCTACAACTTCAAAGTTATGACTGTCAACAGTAAAGCTCCAGTTACCCATGCTTGACTTGACCTAGAGAGACTTGATAACTGTCACATAAAAGATCCGTTTAATGGGCCTTGCATGTATTTGATTACCGAACGCATGACTTGACTTGAAAGTCTGTTGAATTTAGAATTCTACGTTACGTTGACATTTGAGCTGCTCTCCCTCTCTCACTGCTTCTCTTTTCATTCTCATTATGACACTATTCCAGTGTTGCCTGAATGTTTTCGGTTAAAATTAAATATGTTAAAATTCTAGTCTTTAATATTTATAAATCTTCAAATAAAGAAAAAATAAGATAATTCAGAGGAAAATACCTTGTTCACAACAATTATTTTTTAATGTGTTTAATAAAAAATATTTTATTGTATTTATAACGCAAATACTTTAAGTGCAATAAACAAATCAAATCAAATAGGTACGATATGAGGGTAAATTTTGCAACAGAAACATTACTATTGCGAATCTCTGCATGAATTTGTGGTGATCTGCTCAGAAAAAATATTTTGCGAATTTATGTAATAAAAAATTGATTGTAAATGTTCAAAAACAATTTGAATAAATTATTTTTTCACCTATCATTTATACGCTTGGCTGGCTCCAATTTATTACATCTTCTAACAATTCTAAATATCGAAAAACTGAGCTTCACAGATTTCCTAATAGTGAAGATTTTTTTGTATACTAGTTTTGAAATCTTCAATCTTGGTGATATTTTAATTTAAAAAACTTAATTTTAAAGCTAAATCTGCACATCTGGCAACTCTACCCAGAAACTATAATAATAACAGCTGAAGTTGAAGTTGTGTGAAGTATAACTGCATCTAAGTTTTCCAAGCGAAATTTTTCGAAGCTGAGTCAAGTCAAGTATGGGTAACTGGAGCTTAACGTGGGAGCCAAGACGCGAGTGCGCTGGCTGACCGAACATTTTATACTCTCGCAACTTATTGCCCATATATTCGGCATTAAGTCCAATAGAATAACGGAAAGCATCATATATAGTGTATTTGGGAGCTAGGGGAAGTTATTAACCGATTTTAACCATTTTTGAACACACTATCAGAAGAAAAAATTTCTCTGGATTCCGTTAAAATATCTGAGAGATTTACCGATATTTTCGTTAAAAATTGCCCTTATTCACTGAGTTCTTCATATTCGATATCCGGGGCCTTGAAAAGTTATAGTCCGATTTCGACAATTTTTTCACAAGTGATGCCACTGATCATATACAGTACTCGTATTTCTGTAAACTTTTATTTCGCTGTCTTCATTATTTTCTAATGGATATATTATAAAGTGAAGGAATCAGATGGAATTCAAAATTGAGATATATGGGTAGCAGGCGTGGTTGTGAACCGATTTCACCCATTATTCATCCGTGTCATCAGAATGTCAATAAAATATTATGTACCAAGGAACATGTGTGCCAAGTTTCGTGAAGATATCATTATGTTTACTCAGGTTATCCGTTGCACGGACAGACGGACAGGCATCCAGATTTCAACTCGTCTCGTCATCCTGATCATTTTGATATACATATATATCAAATACCTCCCTTCCGCTTTTTTCCTCTTTGTTCAATGCTTTATAAAAAGTGTTCGTTTCGTTCGATAATCTGATTCCATCTAGACGGAAACTTCATAATACCCCTTTCGTAGAAGCCCCCCTAATTATTTGCGAAGAACTGGGACAGCCACTTTTCACAAGCCTCTTTTGAGTTCAACTTTACACCACCAAAGGCGTTCGCCATTGACAGCAACAGGTGGTAATCACTTGGCGCCATGTCCGGGCTATATGGTGGATGCGATAAAACCTCCCATCCGAGCTCCCGTAGCTTCTGACAAGGCATCAACGAAATGTGTGGTCTGGCGTTGTCCTGGTGGAACACTACACCCTTCCTGTTGGCCAATTCTAGACACTTCTGATCGCAGTAGATAGTAAAATTAAGCATCTGACCATATGGGAGCAGCTCATAGTGGATGATTCCGTAGTTCGAAGTGATAGAGTACCATCCCCCAAAACACCATTAAGCCTTCTTTAGCCGATTTGCCTTTAACGAAGGAAAACTTTAAAATAGCGGGAATTTAGGCGTTAGTGAACTCCATGTTTATACGTCTGTAACTGTTGAATGCAATATCCAAACTAATCAAATCTGAACAAAACTATAATACTCTCTTAGCAACTTTGTTGCAAGTGTATAAAAATAAAAAGATATCTATGAAAATGTGGCGAAATATACATATATTTATATACATCTAATTAGAGGTCCACGGGATTAATTTCAAAATCACCGAAAAGATTTTTTATAGGGATATATAGTACTAGATCATATCATACATCTCGTTTATTGTTCTATGCTCCTAATAGGGATTTAGGCAAAGGTTGCTCGATGAAGTCCCTTGAGATGAGATATCTTATACTTAGGGTGCTATGAATTCAGCATTTTATTAGTAAATGCGGAAAGCCAAAAAAGTTTACAAATCTGGTATGAAGTTGTAGCATAAGTGATTTTACAAAAAACAAACCCAACGTCAAACTCTCGAATACATCGACTCATTCGTATAAAAAACAGAGTTGTATTTAATTTTTCAAAATAGCACCAGCTGCTAATAGCGGAGACGAATTTCACTACCGTTAAATGTGAAAAAGTAATGCAATACATCCCTGACTTGCTCAATTCAAAAGTATCCGCAGTTCTGGTGCCGTTGCTATGAGCAACCAATTCGTTTATGCTTGTTTAATCAATGTGAGAGTAAAGTAGTTTTCAAAATAAATATTACGAGAGAATCAATTTCTTTTCATTTTGCAACAAAATATAATAATAATTTCTAACAACAAAAATTATCTTGAAATATATTAAAAACATGGATGGCAAAGAAACGAAGCGGAAGCTCATCGAAAAGTATGAGATACCATTAAATCACTTGGATTTCGCTTATATTGGCGAATGTGAGAATGCACGTGAAATGGAGAAAATCGTACAAATTCTACGTTCCGGCGAGGAAGGTTATTTTCCCGATCTCACAACTTGTGCGGAAAATAAATTACGTGAACTCAAGCCGAACAGTCGACTCTTTCGTTACGAGGAAAAATTGCAGGGACGTGAGGCGCTCTCCAAACAAGAATGGAAACCGATATTCGTAATTTGAGTTGTCTAATTATCTGGAGTAGACTTTAAATGTATGTATGTATTTCACATTTCTAGGATTGGACGAATAATATTAAGGTGAAGGATGTCGAATTGTCAGCAGCGGCAGAGAAGATGGCTAAACTAGATCTTGGTATGCCACCGGTACGTAAGAGCGGTGCCATTAAACCATGCGATGAAAAGAATGAGCTCAAAGCCAAAGAAAATGTTGGTGTGGCAGCGACTACATCGAAAATTTCGACCGAGCGTATCAAGTCTACGGATTACCAAAAATGGGATAAATATGATGCGGATGAAGAATGCTTACGCATGGAGTTGGCCGAGGAGCGTGTGCAGGAGGAGGTGGAACGCAAAAATCGTCTCAATAAGCAAAAGTCGAAATTGCAATCGGAAAATTGCGACAGTACAGCTGTTGCTGCTACTGATACCGTTAAAGAGAAGGAAGTGCAGCGCAAATTAACCGAAGTGGAACGCGAACGTCTCGCCGAAGAGTCAGTAGCTTTTATTGAAATCTGCATATTAATTTAATGTTAATTTTACTCTCTTCTTTTACAGATATCGTCTGCGTGGAAACGATTATTTTCGCGCTAAGGAATATGAGAACGCGATTAAGGAATATGATCGTGCGATAAGTGTGTGCGCAGAGAAGGCGGCGCCGGCTTATAACAATCGTGCCGCAGCCAGTAAGTATCGATTTTGTAGATTAAGTAATGCGCGGAGATGAGATCGAAAACTTAGGAATAGATAAGCAATATTATAGGGAAACTGTAAAGACACACAATTATGTCGTACAACCGATCACTTCGGGATCAGTTTCCTTTCCACTTTTTTCAAGGTGACCACAGTGTCGACCGATAATGAAGTATCAATAATGATCATCCCTAATTTAATTTCAAGTCTACGATCCTCAAAAAATATAAGCAGATCGATCAAAAGAATATTTTCACTCCAGTTCTCGAAACATTAATTTTATGACTTCTCTTTTAGAAATAAAAATTAAATGGTATAGCGAAGCTATCAAAGATTGCGAGCAATGCTTGCAGCTGGAGCCGGACAACTTGAAAGCCCGCTTACGATTAGCAGATGCTACATATGCCAACGGGGATAGACAAGAGGTAAGAAAAGTGCGAGATTTATAAAAAAAGACTATAAATATATAAATATGTGGACTCCCGAACAGTCTCACGCCTTATACATGAAAGTATTGGAGTTGGATCCAGAAAATGTGAACGCCTTAAAGGCCACTGCTCAACTTAAAAGTTTATATGGTGAATTCCCACCAGCCCATGCAACACGTCTGAATATTGTAGAGGAGAAGAGTGAAAAACTCGACAATAAAGAAAAGAAAGAAAAGAAAAATTCCAAGAAAGAAATGAAAACTAAAACTAATGAGAAACAAACTATTGAAAACACGAAACCTGACGCGTCTGCATCTTCCACCAGCATCGCCGTGCCAAGTGCACCCAAAACGAAACCGATCGAATACGATTTATCAGATTTGATTAAACCAAATCGTTTAGTCAAAAATAAGTTAGCCGCCGCAGCTGCTACCTTGAATAACATGAAGTTACCAGTGAAACAACCGAAGCAACAAATCACAAAAACAGCTGAAACCGTTGCGGCACCAACATTTCCCAACGAACTGAGATTACCGAATGATGCGTGCAAACCGAGCGGAAAAATTCTGATCCAAGAGATTTAAAAATTAAAAAAATCAATTGAAAACATTTTAATTATTGTTTATTTAATATAAAAAATCGCTTCAAATACAAATATATATTTTATTAACACGTTCATGCAGCGTTTATTATGCAACGTCTTATGAAACGCGACACAAGTCTAAAGGGACGCTCTTCGAAGTCCTTTAATTGTGCCTTGGTACTCTTCACCTGATCACCTTCCAGTCGATTCAAAAGCGTTACGCACACATCAGCGGCGCGTATGCCACAATGAAAGGTCAGCGCCGCAAACATAGGCGCCTCCATTTCGATGTTTCTGATGCCACATTCATCGTGACAGCGTTTTAGGAAGTTAAGCTTGTCGGCTACGCTGTATGGCTCGCCATTTGCCTGCGTGCAAGAAGCGCCATCGAGTCGACCTTGGCCTAAGTGTTGTCCAAATGCAAAAATTAATATTAATAATTATTTATTTGAGATATTATAAGATGTGTGCACCTTCATAGAAGCAATCTGTGCCCATCGTATTGCCTTCGATGATGGACCAGGCATTTTGCTCCTCAGCATCTGCTGCTTCCGTGCAAGCAATCAAGTCTTTACGTAATCTCTCGTCGAATAGAGCTGGGCGTGCCACGCGTTCTCCTAAAATAGCCTAGAATTATGGGGTTTATAGTTGAGACTAAGTGGTGTAAAATCAAATAAGTAACTGTAATCTAATAAGTATTTTTAAGATTGGTAAGTGCGAGGTCAAGAAGTTGACTAACCGAAAGCCGAAAAATCATAACTTTTGAAGTGTTCGTATTTTTTCAGATGTATGAGTCATTTTGAGCTAAAAATTGATAAAATCGGTTCGGTAGTTCTAGACCTAATATTTTTTTTCGAAAATCAGTTAAATGCTTACGAGTTCATATTCACTGCGCAATAAGCCATTATAACCCTTATTAGCGACAACTACAGTGCCCGGCCTAATCCCTAGTCCACCACTCGTGCCAATACGTATGAAGAGCGGATCCACACATTCGGCATAACGAACCAATTTAATTAGTTCGTGTAATACCACACTCATCGTGGAGCTGCCAACGCCATGGCTTACACACAGCACGCAGCCAACCTATAAGAAACGATATAGATAGAATTCAGATATATTTCATGTGATACTCTAATAAAAAATGGTTACCATAAACCCAGCATATCTGTGGCCCTCCTCAAATAAATTCCTCTCATAATCACTACCCGAATTGCCATCGTATACATTAAAATGTATATACTTTGCCAATTCTTGCATACGCGAGTCTTTGCCACCCAAGCACACCACCTGTTCAATGATACAAATTAACAAACCGTTATCTCAGTAATGTGTAAATATGTAAATAGAAAACTGTGTACGTACCTTAATATGCCCATATTGTCTTTTAATCTCTACCGGGTTCTTAGTATCAGGTATGTTTACCGCTAAATGGTAGAGGAAGTCGGAAGACATTTCATCCAAATTTGGATTTTTCGATGAGACAGCGCTTTAAAAATGGTAAATTATTTGAAAACATGTGTTAAATAGGGTGCTGCATTGATTTGAGTATAATTATAAAGAGGAGGATATTGAAATATTATTGACGAACACGAATCCACTAAACGCTGAAGAGTAGTGAATCGAACAGACAACTGGCATATATCAAATAGAGATAGAATCAATACCTAAATTATCTATGAATGCTTTTTAACTAGAGAATAGCTGCCATCGATTGGTCACTTCTCTGCTCGCTATCTTTGGGCGCTGCTCGCCTGTCAGAAATTTTACATGTGAAAGCAACAACAAAGATATCTAGTTGAATTCGTGCTGGAGAGTATGCGAATACCTCATTAAAATTTTAATAGTCGCTTGCTGAGTGCTACCAAGTTTTGTTTTACTCATTTTAGAACCATTTTACTATTGTGAACGGCTCAAAGGATATATTACTGTCAAAATAATAAAAATTGTTATACACAAATTTGAAATTGAAAAGGGCAGGCGAAGAAAAATCGTTAGTATTTTTGTATTGAATTTATTGAATAAAAAACTTTAATAAAAATTAAATTTGTTGCAGAAAACGTTAGACATAGACGGTGGTTGAAGAGTTCAGTGCGACCAAGTATATACAATTCGATTTCAGTGTTGCCAGTTTGTATGGAAATTTGGAAAGTTTGTTCGATTGGCTTGCCTATAGCAGTTAGCCAATCGATGACAGCTAATATACCATACATATCGGAGAACGGAACGAAGACCGATCAGAGAAGTGATGAATTGATGTTTTTAAAAATTTAGTACTTTTAATTATTCATAACAATTGAAGTTGTCCGGTCTTAGATTTATACAAATTGGTATTCAAATAGGTTATTCTTTCCTATATTCTATATTTTCGGAAACCTTCTTAAAAAATAGATATTGGTTTGAAAATTAGTAAATAAAATAAAATATATCTGGATTATGAGGGATTTTCAACAATATTTTCGAGAGACCAAAATATCTTCAATCGCATTGTATGTATTATATTCATTAAAGAAAGTCATCTGGTATATTTTGGATGAAAATTTTGAGTAACTTGATAATCAGATGTAATTTGGAGGACCAATTAGACCAGTTAGGAAAATTATATGTAGCCAGCCTGATATTTGATTCTTTTACGCAATTATTTCACTTACCGATTTTGAGACATTTCGTTCACTACTTTATTGCTTCCGGTTTGTCTGTAAAAGTTTATAAATATTAAATGCACAATTAAAATTTTTTGTATTCTTAAATTTGTCCAGATTTCGTATGATATTTGGTGTAGAAAAATAGATCTTTTCTTGAAACCCGCACCTTTTTTAGAAACATAAACTTATTTTCTCCACCTTAATTGGAATTCGCCTCCTTCCTTACAAAAGTTTGGCGCACGTTTTGGTAGCTAATTATAACATCGAATGACGATATATTTGAATAGGGAACCTTCAGAAATTACCCCTTTTCAACCTTATCTCTAAAACATTCCAAGTTATACACTAGCTGCCATCGATTGGTCACTTCTCTGCTCGCTATCTTTGGGCGCTGCTCGCCTGTCAAAAATTTTACATGTGAAAGCAACAACAAAGATATCTAGTTGAATTCGTGGTGGAGAGTATGCGAATACCTCATTAAAATTTCAATAGTCGCTTGCTGAGTGCTACCAAGTTTTGTTTTGATCATTTTAGAACCATTTTACTATTGTGAACGGCTCAAAGAACAAATTACTGTCAAAATAATAAAAATTGTTATACACAAATTTAAAATTGAAAAGGGCAGGCGAAGATAAATCATTAGTATTTTTGTATTGAATTTATTGAATAAAAAACTTTAACAAAAATTAAATTTGTTGCAGAAAACGTTAGACATAGACGGTGATTGAAGAGTTCAGTGCGACCATGTATATACAATTCGATTTCAGTGCTGCCAGTTTGTATAGAAATTTGGAAAGTTTGTTCGATTGGCTTGTCTATAGCAGTTAGCCAATCGATGACAGCTACTATCTTATGACGTTTTCGTGTACAATTTGGCCCCTTATACCATAATCGATATACTACAGAGGGAGACAGTTCTCACTTATACTCAGCTGTTGTTTTCTTTATCAATAATTAACTTTTTTATCAACAGTTAAATTCACTTTACATTTGCCAATTCAGTTGAGAGTATCAATTATTTACAAGTGAGAGATTACGTCCGAAAAGCTGATTGTAAAAATTATAACTACAATCGCATTTTGACGAACAAATACTCAAAATTATTAAAATATATTGAACGTTTAACGCTTATCTGCAATTTTTTTTTAAATATATTGACTAATAAATATGTTAATGCATGCGCAACATGTACATGTACGGAATAATGGTTTTGTGTAGCTAACGGTTGATTAAAACGCTATAAAAATCGTTCAAATCGGTAAATGGTTTTAGATGTTTTAAAGACTACCGAGCATTCGATGTCGAGCTCGTTAAAAACATGCCCAAATATGGATAATCGGTTCGAAACCACACCCACTTTCCATGTAACACTATTTTGACTTCGCTTTGTAAGTTTACTTTCGCATAACTGAAGCATTTCGAAAAGTCATAGGAGCATCTCTTAGTATAATTAGTATAAAATATTCGGTTCCGCCCGAAGTTAGTACTCCCTTATTGCTGATCACAGCAGAGTCAACGCTGGTTGAGCACTTCATTAAAGTCAATTAATAATTTAAATTAAATGGCTGCGCACTGGACACAATGTAAAATTATTGGAAATATTAATAAAAATCACTTTAAATATATATTTGTATATAGATACATTAATGAAATGATAACTTGCTTTCACACAATTAATTTGGCTTATCATTCGCGGTATTTATATATGTATAGTGTGTATGCGCGTTCACTTGCCTTAAAATAATTAATATGCTCAAGATAACGTCCAAGCACTTTGAATTTCAATTTACTACTGAATAAGTGAGCACACATCTGATTTGCTTTTATAAGAAAGTTTCATACATATATATTTTTGAGACCCAACTCTCTTTCTACAGCGTTTGCTACTTGTTGCACTGAAAAAATCTGAATATCGTTGGAGCAATTTTATTATGATCGTGAATGTATGTGTGATAATGGGAGTTCATTTGTCGAATACGCACAAAGTTAATATACATCTTGACCGATCTATTCGGTATAAATTCAATTGTAATAACGACTATCATTATTATGTTATATATATTACATGGGGGCTAAGGTTATTCGTAATTGATTAAAGTATAGTGTGACCAAGAAAGTATTTTCAGTTAATTTTGTTCAGATATTTGATCCGATTTCTAACGGTTTTATGTATTTCTGCGCCAATTTTTAATAAATTCTTATATTCACATAGAAGTTTGTCAAATGCTTTTAAGTAATTTTTTTAAATAATTGAAATATACGAAAACCGTTTTTTTTTAATTCTTCAAACTTCAATGCATCAATGTGATTTTCCTAATCAAATTCTTAAAATACATAGTTTTTTTAATTAAAGTGACTGAAATTGTTTGCAGTGGACAATTTCAAATCTAATATATAATATAATTGCAGTTATTTATTTATTATATATGTATGAACACTTAAAATTCTGAACGGCAATAGCGATCAGTTTTAGTGTATATTTTATTTGGTTTTAGTATTTTCAAGTTCTCTTCTTCCTTATTAAGTATGAAGTATAACAAGCTCATTTATCAAAGCGTTATTTTATTTCGCTGTAGCTAATTCATGATATAATCGTACATACACATGTAAGTGCATATATGCACTTGTGTATATACGAGAGTGATTCAATAAGTGCTTGAAAACTAGTCAAAATAATCTCCTTTGCTCTCTAGACACATTTGACTCAACGTTGCTGTTACTTATTCTACCCGTAGTAGACCTCCACATTTGAATTTTTGCCCATCAAATTAGTTTTTATGATTGCTATCGAAGGAGAACAGTCATTGTATATAGCATCCAATCGCTTTTTAATTTGATTGAAAGATTTTCCTTTCCAAAAATAACAATCGAATCTCTGACATAAATTACTTAAAAAATTGTTTAAATCCGAGGACAAGCTCGCTTCCACGCGTAGTCGAAAATACGAGTCGGATTGTGTGAGACTCAATAATAAATTGCTCTTGCCATCGTTAAAGGAGGCTAAGTACTTATCCAACCGCCCTAGTATACAAACTCGTGCAAACGAGTTAATATAACATTTCACAATATACATATTTACATACAAATGTGTTTTATATTGTTATACGTTTTGTTCACATATGTATGTATTTGTAAGAAAAATTTAAATCGGGAATTCACACCAGATGCCACTGAATAATAATTGGGAACATCTTATCTCTTATTTTAATGATATTTTTCGCAAGATTTTCACGCTCTAAAAAAGGGCGGATATCGATCGTTGTACAGTGGAACTTCCTTATAGTGAATTCGCAGGGGACCTGAAAATCGCTTCACTATATGGAGACTTCATTATATAGGAATTCATTTTTTTCTTTTGTAATTTTATTTAAAATAATCAGTAAGTTTGGTTTGAATTACATTCTTACATTTTTCATTTTCAACAAAAGCTTCCAAATCATTTAGACAGTTAAAAACATTAATCGGTACGTCACTTTTCATCTCCACAAAGGTTCTAATACAGTTAATGGAAGAAGGAACTTGTCCTAATGTAGGTAATGCCTCATCAGTATCTGACATTTCTTCTTCAGTGTCCAAATATCATCGATATCTAAAAAGGAAAAAAAAGAAATTATGTTTATTACATAAATATTTGTTTGGTTAGAACAAAAATAAATATTCACCAGGTACAGCTGGAACTCCGCGACTTTCTAGAACGCTGCTGAGGATATCCTCCTCGGACGGGTTTTCCGAGGTCGGCACATCAATATCAACATTGACATAGTCCTCAAATGATGCCTAGATATTTGTCACTTTTATAAATGAAGACTGCAAAGCAGCCAATCAGCAGTTGGCAGTTGTTTCTGGTTTAACATAGACATCCCATACAGTGCTTAAATTTCGAATAGCGTGGAGTAAGTCTATGGTAAAAACAGAAGTTCCCCCATCCAGCTGAGCCAATATATTCGTTAAAATACGTTTCCTGTAATGTTGTTTCATGTTGTAGATAATGCCTTGGTCCATTGGTTGCAGTAACGAAGTCATGTTTGGAGGAAAATAAGCAAGCTGAAGGTTTTTTAGCTTGTCTTTTACATCTCTAGGATGCGCAGTGCAGTTATCAACAAAAAGTAAGACCTTCCTGTCTTGTTTACCAAATTTTTTGTCCAGCTTTAGAATCCATTTGGTAAAAATATCACTGGTCATCCATGCTTTTTTGTTAAACTCATAATCGACATCTAACGATTTTACTCCCTTAAAGCATCTCGGATTCTTCGCCTTTCCGATTACAAGCAATTTAAGTTTTTCCGATCCACTCATATTGCTTCCCACCATGACAGTTATTCTCTCCTTGCTTTGTTTTCCCCCAAAGCATTGCTCATTTTTGAATGTCAGTGTTTTATTTGGCAGGCATTTGAAAAACAATCCAGTCTCATCGGCATTAAAGATGTCGTTTGCGTTGTAATTTTCAATCAATCTTGGTAAAACGTTCATTACCCATTCATCGCGATTTTGTAGGTTGGCATCAGCACTTTCTCCACATAACGTTTTTAGAACAATATCATGGAGTCTTTTGAACTTATCTAACCAACCTGTACTTGCCTCAAATCCATGGTGTCCTAGTGCTTCAGCAAAATCTTTGGCCTTTTGCTTCAATATTGTTCCAGATAAAGGAAGATTCTTACCACAAACTGGCAAGTTCGAAGCCTTTTGCGTTTTACGCTAATTGCCGCATCTTCTACATTTTTCAAAATCATTTCCTTATTTTTTAGAATATTTGATAAAGTGCTGGGAAGTCTTTCAAACTGATTAGCAATATATTTTTTTCGTACCTTCCCTTCTTTAACTTTGTTAATAATTAATAACTTTTTTTGAAGTGAAATGCTGCTTCGATGCGTCATTTTTACTTCAATTTCTTATCACAACTGAACTCCTACTACAATTTACATACGTATGTATTTTCATTTTGGGATTCCCCGTATTACATTTCTACATTTCGTTTATTTCTGAGAATACGCAGTTACAAATAATTGAGTGTAACCGAAAACATATTTGAAAAAATTCACTATACGGAGAAAGCAGTAAAATTTGTTCATTATATAGAAAACTTCACTATATAGAAATTCATTATAAGGAGACAAAAATGCACCGAAAGTAGAACCAAAAAGCTGTGTCTTCAAAATGACTTCATTATAGGGAGAGCTTCATTGTAGGGAAGTTCACTATAAAGAAGTTCCACTGTATATGATATAACAAAATCTTAACCACAAAGTGGATTGGAGACAGCTAACAAAAAGTCTTTTATAACTGAAATAACCAACCGGATTCATTGAGGTCATATGTTGCATCCGAAAATCCTGTTTACTAATACAATGGAACTTCTATAACTCGAAGTTCTTTTGTGGATTATGGTGATTCGAGTTAGTGTTTTTGGTGTTTTTTTTTTTGAATAATATTCACAACATTTATATTTTGTTAGTCAAGTTAATATGCATAAATCCACGCTACCTTTACATGGTAGTTGCAAAAGAAAAAAACAAACATTCATAATTTGTGTTTAATTTATTAAACTACTTAATAATAAAATATTTGTATAATATATATGCATAACTTAATATTATCTTATGTTATAAACATCATATACAATAAAAGTTGCTATGCAAAAGGTATTAACTGCCCTTAGTTAATTGCTGCAGCATTTCGCGTACTGAACGGAATACCAGACGTTCCCATGCTTCACTATAGACCATAGCGTTTTCAGAATTGCCCCAAATAATCTGTCGCACTTCTTCCGGCGTGTGACTTAAAGGTTCAAAACAGAAAGGGTGCCAACTATTACCAACTTCTGTCTCATATACAAAAACCCCTTGTATGCGTTCAGGAAGTGCGTTCAAGTTAATGTACGTATTCGTCGCCAATTTTAATGTGTGTATTCTATATGAAAGAAAAAGAAATTGTAAATAGATACAATTCTGTAGTGAATAATGCAAAAAAGGAAAAATAGCTTACTCGTCCAATTGGTTAATTAACTGTTGGCGTTTATGGACTGCTTCTGCTACGCAGCGTTGAGCTTCGTTTTCTATTTCCGATATGCGATTTTTCCAATTGTCAATCGTTTTCTTCATTTCATCATATTTTTTATTTTCCATTTCTATTTTGCTATGTATTTTTTGAAATCGTGTATTTTGTTCCCGAAACCGTTCTTCTAAGTCCACTAAAAATATAAAATTTTATTAGTATAAACATATAAGCGCATGTTCCACCTCAGAAATACTCACCCAGTTTTTCGTGATATTTATGGCTCAATTTGCTTATAGCAACTTCTCGTTGTTCTAATGCAATTTCCCGATTCACCATCGTTTTGATGCGTTTTCCATAATCATATTTTAACATTTTGAAGTTTAATAACAGAGACAGAAATTTCTAAACAAATTATTCGCTTTAAAGCTCGTCGTTATAAAAAATTAATTCAAAATTGTCAAACCTATCAATAGACGCGATTTTATTTAGCAAAACAAATGAAGCACTGACAGTTAAAAATTAAACAAAACGTGCGCGGCACTGCCATTCACTTTCAGTTTTTCGGGCGCTGCCACTGTGTTAGAAGAAAAGCTGTTTTTCGAGTATGGTTATTAAGGTTTTTAATATTCTGACTGAAAGGCTCAAGCCATATTGTGGTTTCTTACTTATTATTAATTCATTTTTATTTAGTTTATAATTTTTATGAGAAATAATAAAAGACCCTTCACTTAATAAAACTTAAGTTTAGTACTTAGCTTGACAATAAAATTAGTATTAACAGGGATCTGGCAATATCGTAAAATTCTTACATCTGATTTTTACATCTTCTGCTAAAAGAGTTTATACGGGTTTTCTGTGAAAATAATAGTTTTTTAATATTTTTAGTTCGTTTTTTTTATCAAAAAAAGTTTCTTTTCATTTATATATGCTTATCGCTGCATAAATATATGAGGAATTGTGAAACTTTTACAAAATGAGTTCTGATAGCGATGATGACGGTTCTACCGGTCGTGGCGGTGGAGGCTCGGCTGATAGTTGCGCCGGAGGTGGTTTTGGTTTGGACTTAACAGGTATACTCTTTGGTAACATAGACTCGGAAGGGAAATTGGTAGACGATGAAGCCGGTAATGCATTCGATCCAGAATTTCGTGAAAACATAGCCTCACTGTCCAAGTATGTATATGCGTTTGATATTTGTTGTTTTTTATTCTCAAATGCTAATTGTTTATTTTACAGATTGGGACTGAATTCAATGCTGAACGAGGTAATAGATACCGAAAAAGATGAAATGGATGAAGTAGATACACCTAAACATCCAATGAGTGATTTTGATGCTCTCAAAGCTGGATTTACGAATAACGATGGCAATGAAGCTGATAACGAAGACGATGGTGAAATTGTCAAAGATGATGATGCTATTGACTATTCAGATATAACAGAGCTGTCAGAAGATTGTCCGCGCACGCCTCCCTCAGCTGAACAAAGTTTACTTGAAGATCTTGAGGACGCAATACCCGCCTCAAAAGTTGAGGCTTCAAGTAAGTTATAATGAAATCTTATAAATAATTTAAAATAATGTAAATATCATATTAGGTATAACCAAAGACGATAAGGAACTAATGCCTCCACCGCTTGCACCAATTCGTAATCTCACGGCAAGCAGCAATAATGTTGATGCTTTAGCTAAAACTAATGGACTGGACAGTTCAAACGCCGATGCGAAATCGGATAAAGGTACGTTTGTTCGAGCTATGAAATATCTCGTAAAGTTTTAATATTATTTTTTTCCAAATATAGCGTCAGAACGGAAGTTGGACACGCCCTTAGCAGATATGCTGCCTTCCAAATACGCCAATGTGGATGTGAGAGAACTATTTCCAGACTTTCGGCCCGATAAAGTTTTGCGTTTTTCACGACTTTTTGGACCAGGAAAACCATCAAGCTTGCCACAAATTTGGCGCAGTGTGAAGAAAAGAAGGCGCCGACGAAAACACTCACGTGATCAAAAGGTACATTGGTAGCACAAAAAAGTAACATTATTTATTTAAGCTGTTCTTACAGAGTACCAATAATGGTTCTGATTCCACAAGTGATTCGGAAGAACCGAAGAAAAAAGGTTTCGGTCTACACTACGGTCCTGACCCGATGCCATATCAATGCGTTTCCGATGACGAAGATAGATTATTGAGCATTACAAATAATGAAGATGTCAAACCAGAGGGACCCGACAGTGGTGATAACAGTGACAATAAGCCCAAAATCGCTGATTGGCGTTACGGGCCAGCGCAAATTTGGTATGACATGTTGGAAGTGCCGGATTCGGGAGAAGGTTTCAATTACGGTTTTAAAACAAAACCGACCGGCACACCACAAAAAGGTGGCAACACAGACACACAAGCATTAGTGCCAGTGGAAGAAGACATCGAAATCAAAGGTGAAGCCATTGCCGACGATGCATTCTTGATGGTCTCGCAGCTGCATTGGGAGGATGAGGTTGTCTGGGATGGCAACGATATCAAAGCGAAAGTACTGCAAAAATTGAACTCAAAAACAATCGCAGCCGGTTGGTTGCCTTCAAGTGGTTCGCGCACAGCCGGCGCATTTAGTCAACCCGGCAAAACAATGCCCGTTTCGGGGAATACAGGCAGTGGCAAAATGCAGGGCGGTGGCTCGTCTAGCAAAAAGGCTAATCAGATGTGAGTATAAAATAATGATATTTTCGTCAGATATTTAAAATTATTAATATTTCAGCATACAAAGTAAAGCACCCGAAGCAGTGGACGACACCTGGTACAGCATCTTTCCGGTGGAGAATGAAGAATTGATTTATGGTAAATGGGAGGATGAAATCATCTGGGATGCCGAACAAATGACCAAATTACCGAAACCCAAAGTGCTCACGCTCGATCCGAATGATGAGAATATTATACTCGGTATACCCGATGACATTGATCCATCGAAAATTAGTAAAAATACAGGACCACCGCCGAAAATCAAAATACCACATCCGCATGTTAAGAAATCTAAGATTTTATTGGGTAAGGCAGGTGTGATCAATGTGTTAGCTGAGGACGCGCCACCGCCACCGCCAAAGAGTCCCGATCGTGATCCCTTCAACATATCGAATGATTCGTAAGTTGTGACTAAACTATATAATTGCATATAATAATTTAAACATGAATTTTAACAGCTACTATCAGCCTAAGACTGAGCCAACATTACGACTTAAAGTGGGTGGCGGCAATTTGATACAGCATTCCACGCCAGTAGTTGAGCTACGCTCGCCATTTATACCGGTATGCATCCATTAAAGCATTAAAAACTTTTTCTAAACATTTTTTTTTTTATTATTCAGACATACATGGGTCCAATGAAACTGCGCTCATTCCATCGTCCACCACTGAAACGTTTCTCTCACGGTGCACTAGCATCACCCGGCCCACATCCTGTACTGCCACTGCTGAAATACATCGCCAAAAAGGCCAAACAACGCGAGGTGGAGCGCATTGCGTCCGGTGGTGGCGATGTCTTCTTCATGCGTAATCCCGAAGATTTGAGCGGCAAAGATGGCGATATAATATTATGCGAATTTTGTGAAGAGCATCCGCCTTTGATGAATCAAGTGCGTAGTGTTTTTGTATTTTTAAGCTTTAGCAGTCACTCATACTCTTTTTTTTTTCTAAATTTATTTCATTAAGGTCGGCATGTGTTCGAAAATCAAAAACTACTACAAACGCAAGGCGGCCAAGGATAATGGTCCGCAAGACTTCAAATATGGCGAAGTGGCCTTTGCGCATACCAGTCCCTTCTTGGGTATCATACATCCGGGCCAATGCATACAGGCGTTGGAGAATAATATGTATCGTGCGCCGATCTATCCGCACACAATCAATCCGACGGAGTTTCTTGTCATACGTAATCGTAGCAATTTTTGGATACGCGCTATCAATGCATTGTTTACAGTGGGTCAAGAGTGCCCCATTTACGAAGTGCCTGGTCCGAATTCGAAACGCGCCAATAATTTCACACGTGACTTCTTGCAGGTTTGTTGTACAGCTATTTAAGAAAATATATAATTTTTGCTCTTCCGTGTCCCAGGTGTTCATTTATCGCCTCTTCTGGAAGAGTCGCGACAATCCGCGTCGCATACGCATGGACGATATAAAGCGCGCATTCCCCGCGCACTCGGAGAGCAGCATACGTAAGCGTCTGAAACAGTGTGCCGACTTCAAACGTACCGGCATGGACTCGAACTGGTGGGTTATCAAACCGGAATTCCGCTTGCCGTCCGAGGAGGAGATACGCGCGATGGTCTCACCGGAACAGTGTTGCGCATTCTTTAGCATGATAGCAGCCGAACAGCGCTTAAAGGATGCCGGTTATGGTGAGAAGTTCTTATTCGCGCCACAGGAGGATGACGATGAGGAGGCGCAACTGAAGTTGGACGACGAAGTGAAAGTGGCGCCATGGAATACCACGCGGTAAGCAAGCAGACGCATTAATTTGTGTATAATTCGTTGTTTCATACATTTTTATAATCCACAGCGCTTACATACAAGCCATGCGTGGCAAGTGTCTGCTACAGCTGACTGGTCCAGCTGACCCCACCGGTTGTGGTGAAGGCTTCTCTTATGTACGCGTGCCTAATAAGCCTACGGTAAGTAACGTCAACTTTAGTGGTGCGTAATGTATTTCTATTAACAGCTTTAAACTCTCAAACATTAGCAAACCAAAGAGGAGCAGGAGTCACAGCCGAAGCGTACAGTCACCGGCACCGATGCCGATTTACGTCGTCTGCCATTGCAGCGTGCCAAAGAGCTGCTGCGTAAATTCAAAGTGCCTGAAGAGGAGATACGTAAACTGTCACGTTGGGAGGTTATCGATGTGGTGCGCACACTCTCGACCGAGAAGGCCAAAGCGGGCGAACAGGGTATGGACAAATTTTCGCGTGGTAATCGGTTTTCCATTGCCGAGCATCAAGAGCGTTACAAGGAAGAGTGTCAGCGCATATTCGATTTGCAAAATCGTGTGCTGGCGAGTTCAGAGGTACTCTCCACCGATGAGGATGAGTCTTCAGCCTCAGAAGAGTCCGATCTTGAAGAGCTGGGTAAAAATTTGGAAAATATGCTTTCAAATAAAAAGACATCCACACAACTATCGCTCGAACGCGAAGAGCAAGAGCGTGAAGAGTTGTTGAAAAAAATTATGGAAGATCAAGAGGGTGGCAAAGGTGGCAAATCGAAAGACGGCAAAGACGATAACTCACAACAGACGGTGTCGAATCCAAATCAAGGTCGTATACTTAAGATTACACGCACATTCAAGGATAGCGAAGGCAAGGAGTATACGCGTGTGGAGATTGTGCGCCGACAGCCCGTGATCGATGCATACATGAAGATACGCACCACGAAAGATGAGCAATTCATCAAGCAGTTCGCCACATTGGACGAGCAGCAGAAGGAGGAGATGAAGCGTGAAAAACGACGCATACAAGAGCAACTGCGACGTATTAAACGTAATCAAGAGCGCGAGCGGCTCGCAATGCTGGCGCAGAATCAGAAGTTACAGCCGGGTGGCATGCCTACCTCGCTGGGTGATCCCAAGTCTTCCGGCGGCTCATCGCATAAGGAACGCGACACGCCACACAAGGAAGTCAGTCCGTCGCGCAAGAAGTTCAAGTTGAAGCCGGACTTGAAGCTCAAGTGTGGCGCTTGTGGACAGGTGAGTTTATATTTTTTTAAATATAAAGAATTATAACCTAAAAAAATATTTTTTTTATAGGTTGGTCACATGCGCACCAACAAAGCCTGTCCACTCTACACTGGCCTGCAAGGTCCATCGAACTCGTCTAATGCGAATATTAGCGAAGAGCAGGAGGAGGAAGTAGAGAAGGAGCTCAACTGCGAGGACGATGATTTGGTGAATGTGGATGGCACTAAGGTGACCTTAAGCAGTAAGGTGCTAAAGCGACACGATGATGTGCGCAGACGCACTTTGCTGTTGAAGGTGCCCAAAGAGGCTGTGGGCAAGAAGAAGCGACGCATGGCTGGCGATCTGCATTGCGACTATCTGCAACGTCATAATAAGACCGCAAATCGTCGACGTACAGATCCGGTAGTGGTTTTGTCTTCCATACTCGAGGAGATACTCAATGAGTTGCGTTCGATGCCGGATGTGACACCATTTCTCTTTCCCGTTAACGCCAAGGTGTGTATATTTAAACAAATATATTTATGTGCTTATATAATGCTGTACTCATGTGCTCAATGTAGCTTGTGCCCGACTACTATCGCATTGTCTCCAAGCCAATGGATCTGCAGACTATGCGCGACTACATACGTCAACGTCGCTATCATAATCGCGAAGAATTCTTGGCTGATCTTAATCAAATCGTCGAGAACTCTACTCTGTACAATGGTGCACGCAGTTCATTCACCGTTGCTGCTCAACGCATGTTGCAGAGTTGTTTCGAGCTGTTGGCTGAGAAGGAAGACAAGCTAATGCGTTTGGAGAAAGCTATCAACCCACTGCTGGATGATAACGATCAGGTGGCGTTGTCTTTCATTTTCGAGCAATTGCATGGCAAGATAAAGCTGATGCAAGAAAGCTGGCCTTTCCTGAAGCCAGTCAACAAGAAGCAAGTAAGGGATTACTACACGATCATCAAGCGTCCCATGGATCTGGAAACTATTGGCAAAAATGTGGAAGGTAAGTGGTAGTCATTGTAGTGAATGTATGAAAAATGAAAATTTATTTATTTGCACACAGCGCACCGTTATCACTCGCGCGCCGAATTCTTGGCGGATATTGAGCTAATTGCGGCCAACTGCGAGCAGTACAATGGCAGTGAATCGCGTTTCACCAAGAACGCTAAAGATTTGCTGCTTTTCGCGCGCACGCAGCTAGAGGAGGTAGTTAACGGCAGTTTTTTTTACAAAATTATTTATATAAAAACCTCTTAATTTTACTAGTTCTCCGATCATTGCACTCAACTCGAGCAAAACATCAGCAAAGTGCAGGAGCGCGCACGTGCCGATGCCGAATTGGATGATACATGGTGTGGTGATGATCAAGACTACGATTTCCCACATCGCACGAGTCGTTCGAGCACACCGGAAAATGATTTCATCGATGTCGAAGGCAACGAACGTCCATCAACTTCAGCGGCCGCATTGAATTCATCTGGCTCGTCGTTCAATCGCAATTTTGCTGGTGGTATTACCATACCGGCAACGGCTGGTAGTGGCAACGATATGGCACCGCCACCGTCCGATGTGAAACGTGGACGCGGTCGCCCGCGTAAACAACGCGACACAGTCGAGGAGGGTAAGTACTTGCGTAACCATTTCATTTTGTATTATCTCTACTCAATTGAATCGGTTAAACGGGCTAATTTTTTATTAATTTTGATTTTCATGCTTTTTCTATATGCTATTTTGTAATATCTACAAAAAAATTAACTACCAACTATGGGGTTCTATTCTTGTAACAGGTCACAGCCTTAATGGTATGGGTAAAATATCAAATACTTTGTCTATATATTGCTCCCTCTTATCTACTATATCATTTATATATTTATACGCGCTACTAATAATGGATTTTGAGGTTGTATTTCTGTTAGTTGTAGGCATGACTTTTTTTTTATTATGCATAAAAATATAATTGTAATTATTGTTGTTGTAACGGTTGTTCCGAAGGTTACAACCGAAGCTTGGAACCAAATATCACTAAATTGTCTACGTAACGTACCGAGCTTTTTATCTAGCTAAAAACGGTCAACTCGTTAGCAACACTGAAAATTATTTAGGAAATGTTTTTGCTACAGTAGAAGAGTCAGAATTGTTTGCAATCTCTTGTGTGAACAATCTTTTATGTACCGTTAACTCTCAATCTTACTCATTGAATTATGAAATGCACTGTTCCCCTGAAACCCTATTAAATATCATCTGAAATGTTTTCGAAGCGATCACATCTATAGACTCTTGTTTGACTGAAGTACTGTTGAGTGACATAGAAGGATCTTGCCACTAGACATTGTCGGAATAACCATTGCAACAACAATTTTACATATTCTCTTAGCAGTTTGGTTGCTTTTAACCAAAATTTTTATGAATTAAAAAAAGTTAACACTTAGAAGTACACTTAAAAAAATAGCGTTCGCTTAACCCTTGGCAGTTGCCGCAAAATTTGTTAGTAATGTGAAAGTAAAAAATCTTTTATATTTTGTCCGACAAGACGCAAATTGCAGTTTCTCGTGCAAATAATGTTTCTTCTATTCTATGTACACACTTTATACACGTGTCTAATATTGAAAAAGAAAGCAAAATTTTCGTTTGTTTCAACTAAAAATTTGCTTCGATGTTTTTGTTCACCTAATTTTTCGTCATTTTCGACTTTGCACTTTTTTATTTTTCTTGTTTTTAACTTTCGTTGTTTATTTAGCCCTTTTTGTTTGTTGAAGTTGATTTGACAATGTTTATCTCACTAGAAAGACACAATTAGATGTAGCTTTTCAAATAAATAATTCTTTAATTAATTACAACAACAACAACAACTTCATACTTCCATGAGCCAAAACTCTGGGTTAAAAGCGTACACAAATTCTATTTTCTAGTCAAAATAAATGCGAGCGCTGTTAAACGTGGGCGTGGCCGACCCCGCAAGGACAGCCTAGCCTCAAATATAAGTAACCCACAAAATTCCTTTTTGGAAGAAGGTAAGACTAATAATATACTACTATTTGTAAACAAAAACAACAACAACAACTACAAAAATACCAAACAATAATAGCTAACCAACAACAACAAAAAAACACACACATTGCATCACACAATGATGCAATGAATTTTTTAGGAATGCAAATCTAACAACAACAACAACAACAAAAATTTACACGTATTTATAACGTATAACACACAAAGAAAAGAAAATATTTTATGATTTTTGTTCGACTAAAACACCATATGATTTGCGCTAATTGTTACCCGTTTGGCTTTACACCCTTTTGTTTCGGCTACTTTTGGTTTATGTTTGGTTGATTTGAATTTGAATTTGATTTTGAAATTTTCCCATATTTATTTGTATAACTGTTGTACTTTTGATTTTAGTGGTTTTCGTAGTTTTTGTGCTAGACAAAAAGCTATGCGAATCTTGTGTTTCCTTTACGCCTTTACTTACAACAACAAATTTGTATATACTCTACTCTTACTCTTACTACTACTGTTATTATTATTATTGTTATTATTATTAATTTTTGATTTTGTGGTTATTTCAAATTTTGAAATTTATTTACTTAATCACGCTAAAAATTACTGTTATTTACTATGCTGCCTACTACTACTACTACACTTGTTGTGTTTCTATATCTAAATTCGTTGTACAACAACCACACACACACAACTATTTGTGTAGACACTTCAAATGCTCTTTAATCACAAATTTATTATTTCACAACAATCAGATTTGCAATGTTCCACGGATGATGAGGAGTTCCAGGAGGTCTCAGAGGATGAGAATAACGCCGCCAGCATACTCGATCAAGGCGAACGCATACAACCGAACGGCGTTGGCATGGACGCTGTGGGCGTTATGGGCGTGGATCAAATTGATGTGTCGCACATAAAGACCGAGATGAAAATTGAGCCGCCGCAGCTCGCCAATGGTGAGTGAGAGCATTTCTTGCATAATATTCTCAAATTCAATGTGTGAAATTTGTATAACAAAAAATCTAACTTGAGCATAGTTCTAAGCAGTTTTACTTTCAATTCGTATGTATGCATTTCAATAAGTGCCTTTAAAGTAATTGCATTTTTTGTTTCTAAACAAATAACACGCTGCTTTGGCAGAGGAAGAAGGTGCAGAGCAACAGTGCGAGGATGACAGCCAACAAGCCGCCGAGGCGATGGTACAACTGAGTGGCGTTGGCTTCTACACACAACAGCAGCAAGGTTTACTGCACATTTCCATTTAACTACCACCGTACACCGAGCTCTGTTCAGCATTTTTATTTTCAATTTTTAATTTGTTTTTAAATTTATACCCTTTATATTTTGTTTCGAATTTTACTGCACCGCTCGCCACTGCAAACCTATTAGCATGCTTGTTGCAATTTACCCGATTTGACTTTATTATAATTTTGTTTTATTATATTCTCACTAGATGACTCCATGGATTTGGATCCCAACTATGATCCATCAGATTTCTTAAATTTCGGCAATCGTCCTGTCAATAATAATCCGATGGAAGATTTGCAATCAACACAAAATCATATGCAATACGGTAAAGAGGATGATGAAGCGCAGGCACACTACAATCCGAATGCCAGCATGCCTGATGGTGCAATGTCAGCGGAAATGTCATCAATGCCACAGATGCCACTAATCATGCCAAGTCATGATAATGTCGGCATTGATGACGACTTGGCCATATCGGAGAGTGATGAGGAAGATGGTGGTGGTGGTGGTGGCGATATGTCAATGAAGCATGAAGTTTTCAATGATAGTGGTGAAATGGCTAATGACGGCATTGATGCCAATCTACAGAATAACACAAATGAGCCACAGGCTAACGAAGGTCAAATGCATATGGATATGGCTAAGCCGGAGCAGCATCATCAACAAGACGATAATGATGACGATGATTGGTTACACTTCTAAAATGCAATGAAATACATGTTTGGGTTTTTAAATAACCGTATTTATAAGAATTTAAATAAATTATGTATTTTAATCAAGTTAATATGTATGTAAAGTAACAACTTATTGTATTCTAAATATAAAATTTTTAATATTACGCTTGCGTATTGTTTTATTCTGTTGAGCTTACACTAAATTGTTAAGCGTATTGCTACCGCGTAGAGTATCTTGATTTGTTCAAGAATAAGCAGTAAAGTTTACAACAACTTCAAATGTCCAGTAACTTTGTCGATATCTTCGACGGTTGCTGGACCAATGGCTAGTACAGTTTTAGAATTTGGTTCGATTTGTGTACGACCAGCGTCACGTATCAAACATGTTGTCAGATTGTGTGCTTCCGCTGCGCGTTTAATGGCCATCATTTCTGGTTCACTCTCAACACGTAGCGCAATTTTAGCACAACCGGTATTCTCCCAAGCACGCACCAAACGTGGATTGCGTTGCACCGCTTTCTGATAGGCACCCACTGCACCATGTCCACATTGTGCACCTATTTTGCCCTTACCCATTTTAAGGTCATTGCGCACCACCAATACCATTTTGTAATTGTTGCTAAAGCTAGCAAAAAACTGCAATAAAAATGTTCATGGTTTATTTAAGTACTGCTTAAAGTTGACTGAAAACTCACACCCTCAGCGGAGGTGGCAGCATCCCCTCGGCCCTGGCTAGTACTCGTGGCACCCGCGTTATCCTGGCTGACATCATGCTTTTTTAGGGCATATTTGTAACCTACGAAAAACGAGAGCAACACAGCGAGACCATTGATAACCTGAGTGGTATCCAACAATTTACTATCGCCCATTTTCTTTGTGTGCACGTTTAAGCTTTATGGCAAGTTGAAGAATGTCTACTAATTATTGTCACAAGTATTCGTCTCAATAGTGCTAGTCTTAAATATTAGATTCAGAAGAGCAAAACGTGTGTAAAAACTGATTTGAAATAAATATTCGCACAGCTTAAAACACAGACTCCGAAATTTTGAACAAATGCACATGAATTTGACATTAAGTTGGGTCATTCACAGTAAACCTCGTTCATATACCGGTTTAGCACTAGCTTGTTGCTATAACAGAAGAATTATCCAACGTCATCGGTTTTTGAAATTTATTTATTTAGAGATCTAAAAATTTTTTGCATTCATGATTATAAAATATATACACATATGAAATTATGTCATTAAATTATCGTTGAGTTATTTCGATTAAAATTGCAAATGATCTGATTGGATTATCATGTGAATAGATGTGTGATTGTACTTACAATAAAACTTATTTTTTTAGAGAAATCGTGGCTTTTTAAACATATATTAGCTGTCATCGATTGGTCACTTCTCTGCTCGCTATCTTTGGGCGCTGCTCGCCTGTCAAAAATTTTACATGTGAAAGCAACAACAAAGATATCTAGTTGAATTCGTGCTGGAGAGTATGCGAATACCTCATTAAAATTTCAATAGTCGCTTGCTGAGTGCTACCAAGTTTTGTATACTCATTTTAGAACCATTTTACTATTGTGAACGGCTCAAAGAACAAATTACTCTCAAAATAATAAAAATTGTTATACACAAATTTGAAATTGAAAAGGGCAGACGAAGATAAAACGTTAGTATTTTTGTAGTGAATTTATTGAATAAAAAACTTTAATAAAAATTATATTTGTTGCAGAAAACGTTAGACATAGACGGTGGTTGAAGAGTTCAGTGCGACCAAGTATATACAATTCGATTTCAGTGCTGCCAGTTTGTACGGAAATTTGGAAAGTTTGTTCGATTGGCTTGTCTATAGCAGTTAGCCAATCGATGACAGCTATTATGTAAAATGTGCCTGGACATATGGGGATATATGTATAATAATTTAATTTATAACGAATAAAATAATAAAATAAATTTTCATTGATTAATGATATGTCAATCTTTGACTAATATTGAGGTAAAAGTAAATATATTTTTCACGCATATAAAGAAATACGCTTTTAGTACAAATCCCAATTGCAACCCTACAAACTGCAACTGACGTGTTCAAAAGGCGTCCGCGCGGCGTTGTTTGACAGTAGACGACTTCGTGGTAGCGGCCACAAAAACTCCACAAATTTGGAAAAATTCTATTGTGTGGATAGCAAATTAAAGTTTTGTTTATAATATTTTAAGTTAAATACACGTAAATCTATAAAGACATCAAAATGGGGTTGGGTGAGCTGTTGCAGTTTGACGAAATGCTACGCGACTTTAACAGAATGAACAAACGACAGGTAAATTTCTATTTTTTTTGCTGTCTTATTGGTTTAGTGCGGGAGGGGGTATACGTGTTTCGATTACACGTATGCACTTAATAATTGTATACAAAATATGATTGTAAAACTTAATTTTACTTTATGCTTTTTTTCTTTTCAATATTTTTATAGTCGCTATACCAAATATTGAGCTTTGCGATGATTGTTTCATCGGCTTTGATGATCTGGAAGGGGCTAATGGTTGTTACTGGCAGCGAGTCACCGATTGTTGTGGTGCTCAGTGGTAGTATGGAACCGGCTTTCCATAGAGGAGATTTGCTCTTCTTAACAAATTATAAGGAGGAACCAGTGCGTGTAGGTGAAATTGTTGTGTTCAAAGTGGAGGGGAGAGATATACCCATAGTACATCGTGTCGTTAAATTGCATGAAAAGTGAGTTATCCTTTACACAAGTTTTTTATAAATTTAATTGTTTTTGTGAAATTAAAACAATTCTATGTTTTACTTATAGGGATGACGGTTCAGTGAAATTCCTAACTAAGGGTGATAACAATAACGTAGATGATCGAGGTCTATACGCTCCCGGCCAACTGTGGTTGACGAAAAAAGATATTGTAGGGCGCGCCAGAGGGTTCCTTCCATATGTCGGTATAATAACTATATTTATGAATGAGTATCCAAAAGTGAAGGTAATATAGTTTATTTATTTCACATTTGTCGCATTTTTAATGTTTAATTTTTATTCTAGTGGGCAATATTATCGATTCTAGCAATCTTTGTACTTTTACATCGCGAATAATATCCAGCCACAAATCACACAGTTAGATATAAGCAAAAGGGTATACACCAGGCCACGTACATACCAGAGAGCCAACATATATTAAATTCGAAAATCGCAAACATTCATTGCCATCGCAATCAAAATATCAATAACAACACCAAAATCAGCAATCGCAAGAGAATTGTTAAAACAAACAAGTGAATAAAAAACTACAAACTTAAACATAAAACAAACAAAAAAACCATTGTGTGGTTGTTAGCAATATAATGAAGTGGTTAGCGAAGTTTATTTTCACACAAACAAAACATGTAAAGTGTATTGTAAAATTAATTGGTTTTAGTACTTCCACGGCTATGCCATTTCATTTGACGCGCAACGAATTATTCCAACAGTACAGCATATACATGGTTTGTGCAAACCGTTGTAACAAACGTAATAATACAAAGAAATATAAAGCATTTTTAAATTATTATCTAAGCACATTAAATAAAATTACGAAGAATTTAATAACGCCAACGTATTTGCTTCAAAGGCGGGATAACGGATGATCAGCAAAAATAAGTTTATTTAGTATATGCCGAAAGCAGGTTGAGCTGTTTTTTTTTTTGTAGCCTTGTCTAAGTAATTCTTTGCTTATCATTTGTTGCTGTTTTGTATTGTGCATTTATAAAAATAAATAAGTAGTTGCATTTTAGTTGATTTGATTGCAAACGTTAATGACATTGGCTTTCTCGCGTTGCTTTTATTTAATTGATACGCTATAAAAAAAATAAGTTCAATTAGCACATAAATAAAATTGGCAAAGACTTTGTTTCTCACGGTGATTTATTTATAAATGTTAAAAAGACAATTTCTACTTGTACTTTTTTTTAGCACATTTGTCTGATTTATTTAAAATTTGAAACTGAATAAAATGAAAAAATAAATTAATTAATTTGTTATAGTACTGTTTGATTTGAGAAGGTTGCATGACGAAAACTTTGCTATACCAAGAATATGTGTACTCGAAATGCTATAGATTTGTTATTGTCGTGGGTAATAGTTTTCAACTTGTTTTTAATTTAAAATTTTATAGCCGCTTTTACATTTTGATTGCATTCACATTTATAGTAATTATATGCATTACTATTTGCGAATACGTTGTGGTGTTACACAAAGCCACGTAGCTTTCTAAATGTAAATGTGTGTGCAAGTGTCAAGAGCGCTCTTTCCATTGCATTATTGACTAGATATAAAAGCCGTATTTGAGGTGTATATCAAAGTTAAGCATCACTTTTATTATTTCAACACATTTTTATAAAGTTCCACAACTATTAAAGCTTTATAACAAGTGTTTTCTGTTTAAAAAAAATATTATTAATTTATACTGAACTCCTATCTTTTTTTAATTTTTTCTTAACAACTAGTTATATTGTGTCTATAGCATTATAGACTAGCCTCTATCAACTCCTTATCGTTTACATCTACTTCGATGTGCATTATTCGAGTACGTGGCAGATTATACACGAACGCCTGTTTCTTTATTGTATATGTGTCACAGGAACTGGAATGAAAAACCTTTGGCGTAGTTTATGCGTTGCGAATTTTTCCAACAAAATATTTGCCTTCATATATTCTGTTCTCGTTTGCAAAATTCACAAACACACTTATATGCTTATTTTTGTTTAGCATTAATTGCTAACGCGTTTCACTGCTTAGACATCGGTTAGTGCATGCAATCATTTCTTTATTTCTTGAACATAGTTTCCATCAAGTTTTCGCCTGGTTGATTTTTAGGACGCGGTGATGGTGTTAGCGAACGGGTGTGCGGTGCGAGTTCATCCTTCTTATGCACCGCCGAGGTGGCAGCACGACGTTGACGTATGCGTTCCTCCATAACGCTGGGCACCATGAAACAGTTGGACTCACGGTAGATCGGCTTGCGACGATCGTTCCATGGGAACTCCCATTGGATGGGTGTGAAGTCGCGGCGCCATGGCTTGCCTGCAATGAGTTTAGTTCAAGACGTGAAGTTTATAAAAAGAAGAAACCGTATGGACCACATTAAGTATGTGTTATAGTACTCACGTGGCTTGAACCAAAAGTGGCAGGTCCAATCCTCTTCGCCATCGTCGTCAACATCACTAAGCAGAACATGAAAATTTGTAGACCTTCTCACAGCTATTCATAAACATACACTTACCCTCTCACATAAACCCGCACATAACGTCTATTTTTACGGAACAACTCCAATGCTTCGTTGAAAGTTAGCTCCAACGCTGGTGTATTGTTAATTTGCGTAATCTCATCACCGACACGCATGCCGGCACTGCGTGCCATACCAGTGGGGGTCACATTTATAATGGTTAACGGTTCGAATTGATCAATTCCACCGGTCACCTCGATGCCCCAACGTGAATCGACGAAACTCATAATGCGACGATCTGTCTCGACCGTGTACGTCATACGGAGCTCGTATTCGACATTGTCGAAAGCGTCCGACTCGTACTTGGGTAGTTTATTCTTTGGGTCGCGCATGCTTCAAAGGATAATTGACATTTATGATAAATTCTAAAGTCCATGATCTATCTAACTACCTGTTATTCGTTTTTCTTGTAGACGCGTTAAATGAAAACTCAGCTTCTCAGCGATCCAACAATTCCACCTCTACGATCGATCCTTCGTACGTTTACTATTGCTTCTGGCACTTTTTTGTCACTAGCGTCCAACACAGGTACGTCCTGACAACTATTCGACCAAAATTCAATTGCTCGCTGCCTCGTTGAGTGGGTGGTATTTATAGTGGATCGTAGCGGCAGCGATTTCACGGCCAATATGCATTTACTTAGATTCAGGGTTAAGGGGTACAAGTTCGATTACATTACGTCATCAATTTGTTGCATTTTTATTGCCTTAGTATTAGCACAATTCGTTTTTTACAACATTAAAAATAGCACATCCGTGACCATGTGTTGTGGTTTGCCAAAAAATGAAAAAACCAACAACAATATAATACAGTTTAACATTTGAAGAAATTATATTATGTGAGACATCTGGTTTTGCTTTAACTATTGAGGACCAAGAAGCCACTTAAACCGAAGCTGAATCCATTGGGCCCTACTTGTTTGAGCTTTTAAAAAAATACATTTCAATTCAATGATTTAGACGGCTTAAAACATGATATCTGCTATCTAATTCGTATCAAATCCGTCAATTTCCTCATATCACTTCCTTCTTCATAGCCAACTTAAGAATGTTGAACTCCAAAAACTGCAGCTCAAACCCAACTTTACAAAACAAGAGACGCCACAAGAACTAAGCGATTTCGAGTCCATGAAAACTCTAGCCGTTTCTACATTTTCAAATCAAGTCCTTCTTTCCATGTAATATATGTATATATATTTTTCAAAGTGGTTGTGTGAAACACAGGGCCTCATCTTTCCATGCTTACTCGTAAACCATCACACCTCCTTCGAAGTATCTTTATCTCGAATACACTTTTAGTTGTTCACTTCTCCAAATATTTTTGCTCATTTTCATTTTAAATACAGTTTTATATCCATATTCCATAAATTTGTTGATTTTTTTGATATGAGTTCTGGTCTCTTACAATTACGTACTTAGATCCAATTCTTTGAAACTTACCCTCAACATGTTTTTCCTCGACGTGTTATTTGAATATCGTTCCATTGCGGTTACATAGATCCAATTGTTATTGGAAAATCTCGAAGATTGTTATCATGTCTATCTCAGCACAGGCTGTTCATGAGGGTCTTATTATACAACAGTAACAAAACTTTGAAATTGCCTGCTCAGTCCGAACATAAGTTTTGTAATCGAAGGGCCTATAATGCTCGCTATCCGCGGGAGATATTTCACATATTCTTCCTTAGCCTTTCCACATTCATCTTTCTTGATTTATTTTTTTAAACATAAAGTTAAAACCGATCTTGTGAGATTGGTTCTCAAATTACAGCGATATTATAAAATCCGGTATCGAATAGTCTAATTGTGTAAAATCCATATTATTGAAGAATTTTTCTGATGGAATTCGAAGATGGGATCATCACACTAGGTCTTTTATGGTGGTCGCTATGGAGTACGATGGCCTCATTGCGATGTTATAAAAAAGTGTAGACTTATGTTGCAATGAAATCAAAGTTTTTAGCGAAGAAAATACTTTTGGAAAGTAATCGTGTGACATTTAATAAACACTTGTTCAACACTTCACTGAATTTAACAAACAATTAGTCCGAAATTCATCTTAATGAAAAATTGAGTGTTTTGGACTTCCGTCTTAAAAAATAGAAATACGGACTTGCAAATATTACCCCCTACATATATATATATGTATATATTATTTTTGTCATAGGAACCGCTTCGGCAATAGTAGACGAATCCACCAGTGCTCGCCACTCATTCCTCCTTCTGGCTATTTGGCACCAACTTGAAATAGCAATTATAACCAGATCGCTTTCAATCTGGTCTTTCCAACATAGTGGAGGTCTTCCTCTTCCGCGGCTTCCACCTGCGGGTACTGCATCGAACACTTTCAAAGCTGTAGTGTTTTCGTCCATGCGGACAACATGGCCTAGCCAGGGTAGCCTCTGTCTTTTATTCGCTGAACTATGTTTACGTCGTCGTATAGCTCATACAGCTCCATCGTCTGCGGTATTCGCCGTTTTTCGCAAAACCTTTCTCTCGAAAACTCCTAGAGTTGTATCTTCGGATGTCGTCATGGTCCTCACTTCTGCACCATACATCAGGACGGGAATAATGAGCGACTTGTAGAGTTTGATTTTGGTTCGTCGAGAGAGGAATCTTACCACCTACCGTCGTTAAATTACCGCCATACAGGGCTTGCTATTTGTCGATATTTTTCTCTTTAGCTTTTGGAGGCTAAACATCCAACAACATTGGAACTCTATATCAAGATTTGTCAAGATCTTCCGGCATTTAGCACTTAGTTAGCATAAGAGAATGATAACTGAACGAGTATTTAGAGAGTTTTGTATGGAGTTGTAGAATCCAAGTCCTTGTGAACGCTCAACAAAAGTTTCAAACGGCTCAAACAACAAAATATTTGATGCTGTTGCACAGTGTGGTACGGTTTATCAACAGTTCTTCCCCACTACTTAGGCAGATATAAGTATAAGTAAATTGTAGCGATTTAAACTAAATGCGAGCGCCAATTCTTGAAGACTCACTGCAGCACGATTACCAAAACAGAGAGCTGAAATGAGTATGCTCTCCTCGAGTGGCGTCCAGTCTCAACAATCAAACGACGAACAGTCAACATTCAAGCACAGCCCGATCCACACACTTGCGACGTCTTATTGTCAGTAGTATACTTGTCGCAGTAAAGTACAGACAAACAATTCCGCTGAACGTAAGTGTAAAGTGAATTGCCTTTAAGTGTTTAGAATAATAATAAGTTATTTGCATGGTGTTGCAAAAAATCTAATTTCAATTTTCACATTTGCGAATTTGTGAAGATATGTGTTAGAATATATGTGATATGTGGTATGATAAACAAAATTGTGGAATTTATTATGAATTCTTGTGAATTGAGAATTGATTAAATGAATTATGGAGATTACTCACACGCACATATATAGAATTGTTTGTGTGTATGTGAATCAAATACTTTAATTAAACAGAGAAAAAAATAAGAGTTTAATATAAAATATGACAGATAATTTGAAATATGTGGGAGCAACATTGCGCTTGTCATGTTAACAGTTAACGCTATTTGTACACTTACAAAATACTTATAGATTTACATATTTACATACATACATATGTGTGTGTTTGTGTGTGTCAGCATTGTTATTGTTTTTATTATTTTTTTTATTACTTTAGTCTCCATTTGGCCCAGTTGCGTTTAGCGCATTGGAATGCATGTGTAGTATAATTACTCAATTCCTGGCAGATCACATCATCGCACCAGGCATTAGTCACCGTTGCGCCCGCCCACCTACACGCTACCTGTTCGTCGCTTTCGTTCAGCCTATTGGCGCATATCAAAGTCGTTTTTATTTAATTACAAAAACACTTGTCGCTTAAGAATTTTAATTTGTTTCTACATTTTGCGCGAAGAAATATTTTCCAATAGTAAAATTAGAAAAAACAACAATAAAAGTGTTAGCGTGATTAGTTATTCCAGACATCGACGGGGGCAAAGCATATTTGGTGTTCAGTTGTGTACGCAATATGTATGTTGACTGCGAAAGGTCAGACAACGCGCGTATGCCAAAAATATGTATTGTACAACAATTCCAGTTTTGGAACAACAAATTAATAGTGTTGTTTACCTTTTTTGAAAGAAATAAAATAAACCATATACATATACAGATATGTGTATGTATGTATGTGCATATGAATTTTTTATAAATTTTTATACAAAAGGAAATGTATTAAAAACAGGTAAACATGCGCTAATTGGCTATGTTGAGGTCATAAATATAAAAAAAAAATATTAAAAAAAAATTAAAAATAAATATAAAAAAAAATTAAAAAAATAATAATAATAAAAAATAAATAAAAATAAATATTAAAAATAGAAAAAAAAAATTAAAAATAAATATTTGCATACGTGCTTATATAAATATACATACATACTTAGATGTACATACATATATATAGACCCACAAAAATATTAATCTTTTTAAAACCCATACCTCCCGGCTTAGGCGCGCTAATGTTTGCGAAATATTTCTGATAATATTTAAGACTTTATTGTTGTTGTTGTTTTTCTTACTAATTATGTATTGTACAAAATATTGTTTTTGTAAATTTTTTCATAATTTTTGAAAGCACAAATATTTTCCTTAGTCTTGTGGAAACACCTGTGTAAACTTCTTAAATAACTTTTATCTTATCACTGTGCTAACAACTAATGCTATAAGACATGGCATTTTGTGAGTCAGTTGAATGGAGGCGAAATGTCATAATTGCACATGCACACATACATATATACAAACATATATATAAATATGAGTCTAGTCTAGTCGGTTAGCCGATACTTTAATCGAAAACTTGAAAAAGAAATGAAAAAAATGCCGCCGCAAGACTGCTAAATATATATGCAGATATAGACATATTTCTATTTGAAATAATTAAAAATAAAAATACCGTTATTTAACTAAAATCCAAATTAAGCTATTTATAGCTATGATCTAACTCATAAATCACATAATTTTTTTAAACAAATTCCAAGCACCATAAATGTAAAATACATATACATACATACATATATTATACATACATACATGCATATAGATTTACACATATATAAAAGTAAAAAAAAATCACAATTCAATTGTTATCCGATACCCTAGTTCTTTTTATCTTCTATTTTTCCATAGAACTTGTTTGTGCAACATTTGCATGTGAGCGTTCTTCACCTTAACCTACGACAACATCCAGCCACTGTGACCGCTGAGCGCGTGAGAGCATAAACAGCGTAATCCTCTACTACAACAACAACGCAACAAACTTCAAACTCACTCACTCACTAGCTTTCGAAAGCTATAGCGACACCACTCACCCCACAACCGCAACCACAACCACAACAACAACAGTAAAACAATATGGGCAATCCAATCTGGTTCATTTTTTGGTTTTTGATCTTTTGGTTCATCTCATTCTTTGTGGCTTTCTTCGCTGCATTCTGCTATATAATACTCTATGTGCTTGAGGTGATCTTCAGTGGATTATCGGTGAGTATACGATATTAGTTTTTTTTTCTAAATATATGTAGGTGTACCTATGTACATGTGGACCCATTTTTATCAGACATGCATTGAATGATTACTTTAACTAAAGCATCGAGCATTAGTCAACTTCAAATTGTTCCGATCTCTACCAAAGGCGCACATTTGCTAAATTAGCCGATTCTGAAGAGCTTTCCAAGTTCCCGGCAAACTTTTCGTACTCATACTCACTTAATATTATTTATTTTTCTTTCGGCTTCGGAGCATTTTTCCATCATTATCAGCGAGCGACAAGTACTATATGTACTTCGATCTTATAAGCTGTTTTATTGTGTCTGAGTGTATAAGTTTATCTTTATTAGTTACATACTATTAGTTCGATAGTGGTTTCGACAGCCTTAATAACGACAATAAAGTTCCTAACTATGTTTTTAGTTTATTATCTTTATTAGAGGTAATTGAATAAAATCACTTTGATTTTATTGAAAAGAAAAAAATCTGAATACAAGTTCTGCAAAAACCCCCATATAGTATCCCAAACCCATTTTGTATTAGTACAATGGCTATCAGTTCTCATACAGAGTATAGAAGAAAAAAAGGTGCCTAGAAAAAGGTGGAGTCCCTACGCGCGGAAGAAGTTATACTTCTTAGTGATATTCCAAGACATGCATATCATTTTGTATTGAAAGGATAAAAATATGGTGGAGTGACCAACACTTCATCGAAGAAACATCATTTATAATATGCCACAAGACAAAATTATAAATGAAGGTCATAAACCTCACGCTGTCAGATAAAACGATATACCTCCTCATCGCGGGTGCTAATAGTTACATTCGATTTGCTAAGAAAGTAAATGAAGACTGACTAAAGAAATGATCCTGTGAAGTATAGTCTTAACTTTTCAACGGCCAACGCAGAGTATTCAACCAAAAGTCACACAAACTAGTTGAGAATTCGCAGAAATGAAACAGAAACGAAAGAAAAATAATGCGCAAGCATACAATCATACATGTGCATACACATGTGAATATATCACCAACTAATAAGAAGTATAACTTCAAAAAACAGTCCTAAGGTTCTCTTAATATACAATCGTTTTTTATAGAATTTTGTTGACAGCTTAAACGATCTTAGATTTGAGAAATATATAGTAAATTGGAAAGGTACCTGTCATTTTCTTTTTCCCAACCGGAGTAATTAGTGACGAAAGACTGATGTTCAAAAAATTATATTTGGTCGGGATGTTTATAATAGGAAGGTCATAGGAGGATTGAGGAGGAGGATCCATTGATCTTACTGTTGTAACAACTAACAAAAATATGTTGAATTATTCAATGTGAATAGCTTTCAGAGCAACAACAAGCAGGATAACAAAATGCTATGTAGTTGTAAACCTTGATCTATTCCTGAGAGAATGAAGTCAGTTTCGATAGAATAGCTAGAAATATGACGAAGATACGAGCAAATGAACTGAAGACTCGCAGAGGTCAAATAAATTTGTGTAAATAATTTAGACTACCTCTGTATATGAGGGGTTCCAAAAACCCCATTAACCAATTTCTTGCAAAAATTGCTTTGCTATAAAAAAAAAATATTTTTTTTATCACTTTTATGACGTCAGCCTTGACATTGCTAATTTGAAGATAGTGAGATCACATGAGATCAACTTAGACTGATGCCTTAGTGCTAGCGATGCTGTTGATTTCTACAATATAAATTAAACAATTTATAGATGTACGTGATCTGATAGACGTATGTAACAAACCTGAAACCAGCAGTAACATGACATCACTTCGACGCAATCACTGTAGAGCATATAACGGTGCATACGTACTTCAAGATACCGGACAGATATCAATATGAATTTCTGCCATATCCAATCACTATGTCAATTGCAGCTCATGTGAGAAACAAGTATTCTAGAGATTGGAGCAGTGAATCATTGCATTTTCTTTCACTTTCCACTTTATGTTGTCCATTCTTAATTTCGTTTTAATGATAAATTTAAAATGAACTTAAACTTGTTTCAATGTGAGAAATTGTTGTGATGATAACGAATAATCACACTCTTGTCAACCGCTTATCAGTATAGTGTGTACTTATCAATGAAGAAAGCTCTTGAATAATACAAATAGAATATAAATATTACTGTATAAAATTTAATTTAAACAAAATATTTATCTATTATTTAATATGTATTTTCCTTTCCTTTTCAGGGTCTCAACAACTTACTGTTGCAAGGCATACAATTTCCCCACTACTGTGCACAGGCTATGCTGGACTGCAAGTCGCCGTTCTAAATGTTTATCGGCAGTGTTTCTTTTGTTATTCTTGTATTGTTAGTATATACACAAATATAAATAAATAATTAAGCTTTACAGTTATAAACTCACTGAATATTACATGCAAATGTATAAATATAGTGGTTTGAAATTGTATTGCCCAAATGAATAAGAGGCCATTTAACTATTAAATAATACATAAAATATTTTTCTACTCAGTCCAAAATAATTTATTGTTATAAAAATGTGCTAAAATAAACAAAATAAGCCAATATTTAGATTATCTTTTATTTAAGCCAGTTTTATAGAAGATGAGAGGAAGTTGATTTGCTTGATGTCAAAACCGTCTAAAGGACTTGATGTGGACTTTTTTCTTTGTGAGAACTGAGTTCAAGTTGTGTCAACATTTCGAAAAGCATTGATAGAATGAAATGCTGTTGTTATAAAAAAAAGGTCTTTGAAGAGTATTATACGGATGCCTAGATAACACTTTTTTCACATATAACATATTTCTAATTTGTATTTTGGCCCCAATGAACAATGTGAAGATCTAGAAGGGGCTGTTATGGAAGAAAACTTAAAAAAATGCACAAAAAATATTTTTGAATACCGAGGAATGAAAGATAATCTATACAGATGGCACTTGGAATGAAAGGAACATCAAAGGTTGGATATATCGTACATAAAAATTAGGATATGTGAAAGCTTTGTGCAAAGTGGTTGCCGGGCGAGCTATAATCGACCAAAGTCTGAGCAGCTTGGATGAAACATGACTTCATCATTTCAAAATCCAGATTCGAATTGCTTCCGAATCCACCAAAATTTCTGGATCTGACCCTCAGCGGATGTTTCCTGCTTTTAGATCTCAAATGTATAAATGTTATGTTGAAAGATTGCTAAAAGCGGTATATTCCGCTCAAGTTACCTCTGATTCACTGGATCACATCATCAGGTTCTCGACTTTTTTTAAATTTTGGACCTAACATAAAATAATAAATGCAAAAATATCAAGAAAAAACGTTAACTTCGGCTGTACCGAAGCTAATATACCCTACACAGGTGCATTTCTTTTAGTAACTATGTGTTTAAGCAAATCTAAAGACGTAAGAAAAAGTAAGTAAAAAAAAAGAAAACATTTTACTAATTCTTTTTAGCCGGGTTGTTTGCTAGAAACATTAAGGTTATATAGTTAGCCGATCTGAACAATTTCTTCGGAGATTATATTATTACCTTAAGCTGTAATCCATGTCAAATTTCGTGAAGATACCACGCCAAATGGCAAAATTTTCCATACAAGTCATTGATTCAATTCGTTCGGTTTGTATGGCAGCTATTTGCTATAGTGAACCGATCTGAACAATTTTTTCGGAGATTAAATTATTTCTATGAGCAATAACTCACACCAAATTTCGTGAAGATATGTAGTAAAATGCGGAAGTTTTCCATACAAGCCCCTGATTCCGATCGTTTAGTTTGTATGGCAGCTATATGATATAGTGGTCCGATATCAGCAGTTCCGACAAATGAGCACATTCTTGAAGAGAAAATAACATCTGTAAAATTTCAAAACGATATCTTAAAAACTGAAGGACTAGTTCGTATATATACAGACAGACAGAGAGACGGACATGGCTAAATCGACTCAGTTCAAATTACTGATCATTTATATATATACTTTATAGGGCCTCCGACGCTTCCTTCTGGGTGTTAAAAACTTCGTGACAAACTTAATATACCCCGTTCAGGGTATAAAAACATTGATGTATCGAGCTCAATGATAAAGATGCGGCATAATATAATCGATTCTGCTCCAGAAAAATAATTTTCATTAAAAGTATAGAAACATTCCAGTTCGGCGGTTGCGTATGCGATATAATTTATTGGGTGATTGTAATCATTTATACCATTTAACAGCTATTTTTCATTCAATGATCTATTCAATAAATCAAAATATTACTTTATTTTAAGGGGAGCCAAAGAAATTAGTGGAAATATTCTTTGAAAACTCAGTTATCCGGTTATTAAGCCTCAAATGCTATACTTCACTGTATTTAGATGCTTTTTCTTTTTGTTCAATTTCACTGAAAATGTCAAACAATGTTTAGAAAATAAAACTTAAAGTCACAATTTTCTATTATTAAACAATAGTATATATTTGTTATAACTCCGCTTTTAAAAACACATTTATTAATTCAAAATAACTATCTGCCGCTAAGCGAAATTGATTTTTGTGTGACCTGTACTAGAAGAAGAATATAAGAAGTCAAATCAGCTTTTCGTGAAACTCTCAACTACGTTATGAAGAACCCGATCTGGTTTATTTTCTGGTTGTTGGTTTTACTTTTAATCTCATTTTTTGTGGCTTTCTTCGCTTCATTCTTTTACATATTATTCTATATGTTTGAGGCGTGCTGTGGCTGCTGGAATGTAAGTTAAATTAGTTTGTACAACGAAGAAGTGAATTGGAGACAAAATAATTTTGAAACAAACTCGAATTGCCTCGTGTAGTTTGTATTGTATGAATGTGTATATACAATTCCATATTTAAGATCATAGATCATTTAAGATCATCCTGATGATCGATTCAAATATTTGCAATAGTTAATTTTACAATTTTATTATTTTCAGGGCATTAACAATTTTCTGCTGAAATGCGTACAATTTCCTCACTATTGCGCCGAAGCCATGCTTGAGTGCCGATCTCCATGCTAAATATGATCATATGAATGGTTATACTACGAACATATGTAACTCTGTATAGATACATATGTATGGAAAACATATCAATAAAATAGCGCAATGAACGTGACCAGTTAGTTATTATTACTTAAAGGGTTAGGTGGGTTTCAAAATTTTAAAATTTTAATGTTTTTTTGCTAACCTAAATAGTACAATATGTTCATAATTTTATCCAAAAATATCAAATCAATCCCAGTGAAATTCTAAGCGATATACCCTTTAAAAGTTCCGCCCATCAGGCCTCGTCACTTACAAGAAAGAATTTAAATGCACTCAGGAACTACTCGACAGATTTTAATGAAACTCGGTATATAATATTTTCTCGACACCCTGATTACACGTGTGGAAAATGGAAATGAGATCGGTTCACAACCACGACAACTTCCCATATAACTCAATTTTGAAGACCATCTGATTCCTTCACTTTGTAAGATATACACGTTCACTATCCAAAAATATCAAATCAATCCCAGTGAAATTACACGTGCCCATCAGAAAAAATTTAAATGGAACTACTCGACAGATCTCGGTTCACACCCTGATTACACGTGTGGAAAATGGAAATGAGATCGGTTCACAACCACGACAACTTCCCATATAACTCAATTTTGAAGACCATCTGATTCCTTCACTTTGTAAGATATACATTTGGAACCAATGAAGAAAGCAGAATCAAACTTTACGCAAATATTGTATATGATACGTGGATTCACATGTGAAAAATTGTGGAAACGGACTATAAATTTTCAAGGCCCCAGATATCGAACTTGTTGAACTCAGCGCCTAAAGGTAAATTTTAACCGAAAACATCGGTAAAGCTCTCAGATAATTTAATGTATTTCAGAGGAAATGTTTTCTTCTAATAGTGTGTCTTTGTTTCAAAAATTATTAAAATCGGGTCATAACATCTCCTAGCTTCCATATACCTAATTATAGGTTTTTTTTCAAAAATATCATCTCCTAGCTGCCATATACCTAATTACATATAGGTTTTTCAAAAATACGGTGGGTTTTATGTATTGGTTAACATGTGAGATATCTTAGCAAAATTAAGTGCGCGTATAGTCTTGGATATAGTGTACCTTGCTGGTGAAAAATCGTGAAATCGGTTCAGGAATTACCTCAGCCCTCACATCTAGATATGACGATTTTCGTTATTCTATTAAACTTTATGCCGAATTTATGGATAAATTTGTGTGTTATCTTAATAAAATTTCTTCAATAAAGCGAGAGTATAAAATGTTCGGTTGCACACGAACTTAGCCTTTCCTCACTTGTTATTTTTATTATTTTGCCAATAAATGGCGAACTTTTGACCAAAAACGTGATTAACTAGATTTATTCATTTACTATGGACATTTTTTTGGTTTATTGAATTTAGATGAACCAATAATGAGTTATTATGTCCACGGAAAGAGATTCATTTCGGACACGTCATGAGAGACGACGTCCAACGGCAGAGTTTTCGGAATTTTTAAATCAAAATTTCACAAAATACTATATAGATACGTATGTTGAATTGTTTAAATGAAATACAGTGGAACTTCCATAACTCGAACTTCTTTAAGTTGAAGTTCTCTATAACTCGATCTCTTGAATTGCCAATAGAAGTCAAATTTCATAGAAATTTCTTTCCATAATTCGAACTTTTCGACCAGGGCATGATAAAAAATTTCAAATTTTACTATAGATGCAGAATTTTTAAAGAGTCCCTATATTCGTGGAGGTGAACAAAAAATATGATATTACACTTATGGATTTCATAAATCATGTAACAAAGGAATGGGATACAGACGTCCAGACCCAAACAATACCAAATAAAACTGGGTATAAATCTATATTTTAAAGCTTTTTAACAAAATTAATTTTTTAACGAAAAAATTTATAACTCGAAGGGTTTTTAACTCGAAGTCTCTCCAACTCGAAGTTTTTTGTGGATTATGGTGATTCGAGTTAGAAAAGTTCCACTGTATATATAAAAAATTGTAAAAATACTCTTGTTTTCAGCCTCTGAAACCCACCTAACCACGTAGGAAAAACCGAACCGTGTTTGATGCCGTGTAATATTTGTGTCCGATGAATGGTATTTTGGAAATTCTTTTAATTTTTCATATGATTTTGTGTAGATACTATAGTTATCACAAACCGATCACAAAAAATGCAAAAAAATAAAAGTTGTTAAGGTATCTCTTAAGGGGGGAGCCTGCTTTAGAGGCTTCAAAAAATTTATATTTTCAAGGATTTTTTTGGAAACGAAAGAAATGTCTGATTGAAATGAAACTTTTAGGATTTATTCTTATATATTTGAAGAGTCTTCTCAATTTTTTTATTATTATACATTAGATATTAGTGTCCGACCGATACCAAAATTTTGGCCGATGCCGATTAATCGGCCAGTTGGCAAAGAATCGGCCGATGCCGATGCCGATTCTTTCATCAACAACTTTATTTAGTAAATTAGTATAGTAACAAAATAAAAACAAAGACAAATAACATCACAAAATAAGTAAAAACTCAATTCATATGTAAATATCAAGTAGTTTATTCATTTAATTAATATTCAAAACTAAATAAATTATTACTATAAGATATATGTTGATAAAACAAATAAGTTATTCGCGTTTTCTCAAAGTGAATCAGCAATCAGCAATATAGCTTTTTTCCTTTAAGGCGGTATACCGGTGTGACATTTTCAAAAAATCGATTGTTTTATTTTTTGCTTATTCGATAGTTTATAATTTCAAAAATATCCTGTGAAGCGTATCTTGAATAGTTTTTGAATGGCAGCGTTATAAAGAGCAAACGCTCATAGGTATAAGCCGCTATATTCGAAACATTAAACGCGTTTTTCTCGAAACTACTTTTCACAAAATTACTGACATCATCAAATTTAAACTGAATGTTCTTGAATATATTTACTATACAATGACCTACGATTTTTTTTTTGATTTGTTGAAAATTGTCAATTTGGAATTTAAAAAACGACCATTTTTACCTGAATCCAATTTTTTTCGGTACTACCCTATTTTGTTAATGTTTGATATTTTTCAATAATCGTAGGTCATTGTATAGGGAATATATTAAAAACTAAACTTAAATAACCTTTTTCAATTTTTGTGTTTCAGTTACTCATTCGGCCGGAATCATGTCAGCAGTTGGGGAACTTTTTTTTTGGCACCTCCCAGAACAACCCATAACTCCTTTATTTTTCAAAATTTTTGTAAAATAAAAATCTTAAATTGTAGTAAAAGTACACCTTATTATGTCCAAAAAACTTCGAAACCATTCGATTGAGTACTTTCTTTAAAAAAAATTCACTAATATTCTAATTTTTCACGGGTTACACTTGGTTACCACTTAAGGACAAATATTCGAAAATAGTAGGTCTACTAAAAATTTCGCATTATCGCATTGTGAAAGGCGGCAAATGGTGATAGTGACTCAATAGAAACTTCGGAAGCTAGTTTGGGAGGTTCTTTTCCATGCACCTTATTATAGTCCAGGCCAGCACCAAGTGATTATTACGTGACCCTGTCTATGGCAAACTTTTAAAAATAGATTAACCTAGTTACGAATGCTTCTATAATAGTGGCTTTATGACATTATCTTCAAAATCTCAACAACTTTAAGCAAAACTGTACATATTTGACATAAATCGAATGTTTCTAGCAGTGCTAAATAAAACCTTTCATTAATGCAAAATTATTGAATTTCTTTATACTAGACTTAAATAATCACCATGATGAATTGTTAGTTTAGTCAAATGTAATTCACTGTGTTTTTATGGTTAACAGAATAATTAAAATTTTATGCTCTAAAGATATCCAAAAAGTAAAAAAAAAATGTATTTTAGTATAATCCGAAAGAAGTAGAAAGAATCGGCCAAATATGGCCGATACCGATGCCGATGCTTAATTTTGTGGCCGATACTGGCCGATGCCGATACCAAGGCCGATTAATCGGTCGGTCTCTATTAGATATTCTTCTTCTTTGAAGAAATTTACGGAGGGGCCTCGAGTGTGTAATTTCTGTGTGGCGGGCAAGATGCAGGTCGCAATTTTCATATGAAACAAATAAACAAAAGAAATTTTTAATTTTCAATAGTGTAATTCCTAGGTGAACCAAGAAAATTCAACAAAAAGTGAAAATTTCAACAATTTTTCGCAGATTTAAAAAAATGCATTTAAAAAAAAATACTTTAAATAGTTTAAAAACCGGATTAATGTTAACTTTCTTAAGGTATTTTAGTTTCACCTAGAAGAGAATTTTATTCCAAATACAACGCATTTTGATTCGTTTCGATAGGACGTTTACTTTTTTTCCTATCTTGCCGCCAATTTGACAAAAATCATAAAAATGGAATTATGAGAAATCGCGTGTCAAATTTTCGTTCATAAAAAATAGTAAATTTCTTGAACTTACCCTATTAATATGCTAATCAGCGATTCATAATAGTTTTATCCCCCACCTTCTATAGACATTAAGCTGTCTCGAAGGACCGTTAGTCCCTTTTCATTATAATATACATAATAGATCAAGGGGTGAAGCACGCGGGCTCCTGGCGGTCCGGCCACTCGTATACCTGCTCGACGCTTGCTCAGTATTTCGTCTGAAATAATCCGAATTTTGTTCTGAAATTTTGGAGACATATTCTTGGATAGTTTAGGAAGTGATTTACGCAAAAAAAATCGATTTTTTGAAGCCTCTAAAGCAGGCTTCCCCCTTAAGCCGTATCAACTCTCTTCAACAAATTATTTGAAACCGCTAGGGTGGTAAAAAACCAGTAGAATAAACATTTTGAAATCAACCAATTAATTTCTCAACAACAGCGCCACCTAGTGAGCTTAAAAATATCTTATTTTCAAGTTGAGCTTCAATTATTTTTTTTTTATTTGAAGACTTGTTCGAAGGAAAACGTAAGATATGAGATCTAACAATCTAGCTTTTTTGTAGAGCTCAGCAACCAGTAATACAATAACACATCGGTGGGTAAGTAACGTACGGCAGGTGGAAATACTCTACATTATACGAAAAGCACAACAGAGAAAAGCTGTAAGTAAACAGAAAAGCTCGACCAAAGCGCTGTCAGCAATAGTGAGAGAATATTTAACATAAATTTTAACATGACTTGAGAATAGCATTAAATTTATTTGAATCACAAACACATACAAATATATGTAGTAGAGCTACTTTGTTTTGTGAGATTACGAAATAACCAGCGAAAAGCAATTGCGAAAAACTGTTATACGCACAACAACACCACTGCAAGTACGAGCTGTTAGCATATAAGGGGACAGGGTCAGGTGGTTATCGTTCAGCTGGCAGGTGGTTGGCGTTCGGCTGATGATATGGAGAAGACAGAAGAAAGCTTTAGCGCAAAAATTAATAATTTTTGCCGACCTGAGTATGCTCCATGCCCGGGTGCAATTCAATCGTGAGTGTTCTCTCGACGCGGTTAGTGCTGAAGTTAGCGGGTCAACAGCGGAGTGTATATAATAATTATAAAAAAAAATATATACAAACTTTGAACGCTGAAACATACTGTTACGTTGGAATGTAAAGTGAAGGCATTTTTTTGCGAATATTTGTATTAAAATAAATAAATAATAGATCGTCTAGTATTGTGCATAAACCGAATATTGTTTGGGATTAACAAACCGCAGAAAGTGTAATAAACAACAGTTATCAATTATGTAATTTACCATTTCTATGTATTGTATTTAAAAAAAAAAGCGGTGATGACAGTTCTATTATTTGTCATAAATTAAAGAATTCTTTACTGCAAAAGGCAGAAGTAATAGAAGCCAGTAGTCAAAGCATGACAACTCGTGCGAAGTGAAAAATCTTTGCGCTGTGCACAAACATATGGCAAACTTAAAGAACAGCGAACAGCAAAGAAAAAAACGTAGCATACTTTACGGCGTATGGCGCTGGAAATTTGGTCGTAGTACCGAGCAAGTAACTCGTATGCGGCAAGCGCACATTTCTGCATGTATATCTGTATGTGTGTGTGAGTTGTATCGTAAATATATATGTATGTGTGCGTGTAAACATTTCTTTTTAGTTTCGTTGTTTTTGCAATACAATAAAAAACAGCTGCAACGCGAAACAAACACACACACACATACACTCATATATATGTATATATGGACCTGCGCTGCCTCCGGCTTGGTGTGATCGATTTTTCGCTCTCTCGCGTACGCGCTGATTAACATTAGCAGCATATAGACCGACTCCCCGGTCCCCAACCATCATCGCATTCTCATTTTAACGCTTCTACATCCGTTCTCTCCCTCCCTTCCACCGCAGCCGGAACAAACCGCCGGAGCGTTCTTCCAGCCAAACGAAATTGCTGTGTTCCGAGATAACCTCACTTGTTTGTGCCACCAGTCGGGTCGGCACTATACAGCTAACGATTGTTCGCTAATACTTGTAGCGTGAGGCGAAGAGCGCGGCAAAAGATAACAGCGAAAGCGTAAAGTACGGAAAAAAATGAAAATAATAAACACAACAACAATAGGTCAGCAGGCTTTGAGTGGATTTGTTTTGATTGTTTTTCTGCAATATTGCGCGTTTTCTTTAAATCGTGTGTGAACGTGTGTGAGTGTGTACAATTGTAATCGCTTGTTTATTTTATGCACGTGAGTATGTTCTAGTGACTATTCGAGTATATTTTATTGTAATTTAAACAAAATTGTCGGAGTTAATTTAGTATTTCATATTTATACTTTACTTATATGAGTCGTAGTGTCTGAGAAATTACTCTGGATTTAATATATCCAATAAAGTATCCATGCGAACTGAATTAATGTTATTATTAATGGCAATATTTATTAGAGAACAATTATTACTCCAGATGTAAGCCGGTCTGTTTGGAGTGAAGTTTTCTAGTCTGAACATATTAGGCAGGCAGACATATTATCCGATTCTTATATTCAGTATATATAGTAAGATAATAGGTGCATTCGAGATGGTGATTACATTGACATGACAGCAGTGTTGCAAATTTGTCAAAGTATCACGTGCTGCGTGAGTTTTTGCAATTTAAACATAATTAAGTTATATTTCACATTATATCAAATTATATTAAACTTTTGTTTACTTTGTTACTCGCCTTTGATCAAAATTTCTTCCAATAACAATATCCGTTTTCTGTTTATTTTTTTCAAAATTTAATAAAACACTCTTCTCCCTTGCATCGATAATTATAAGAACTTCTATTTTGATTCATATAAGCAATCGAATAAAGACCTTTTTTCATGAATTTTTTTAGAAAAAATTATTGCTGTAGGTTTATTTTACTTATTATTATATGAAAGTACAACATTTGAAGGATACTTAAAAGTTTTAAGAGAAAAATTATGAGGAATAACGGATTTATCGTTGATCTCTACAGGCACCTCGAAAAGAAGTGTTTGTGCGGTGGCCAGCCTACAGCATCGCAGGATCATCCGAAACCAAAAAATCAAAATGCTTTCTTTAGTTTATTAGTTTATCTTTCAATTGACGTCGAGTTTTTTTTTAATTTTTAAATTTTTCAATTTTTGGTACCATTTTCAAGCCAAAATGACGATTTTAGACGAAAAAATCGACCTATTTGTTATTGTAAAATTGTTAGTAATTAAAATTTTTGAGAAAACTCGACGTCATTCGAGAGCTATATACATATATGTAGAATATTTGTTCAAAATTTCAAAACGATCGATGCAGTAGTTTTTTCTGTAGGCTGGTCACCGACTTTAAAAATGACATAATTGGGAAAATCGATTCAAAGTTTTGTACACTCAGCGCAGGTAGCTGGAGGTACCGTTTTTCAATCTGTAGTTTTTCTCCGAATGACCTAAATATTTAACACAATATTCTTGAGATGTTGATGGTTCAGAGAAAGAATAAAAAAAATAAAGTTATCAAACCTTACCCCTTGAAGCCCCCCTCCTTAATGGCGAAGAACTCGGACAGCCATTTTTCACGAGTCTCCTTTGAGTTCAAATTTACAACACCAAGTGCGTTCGCCATGGACAAGAACAGGCGGTAATCACTTGGCGCTATGTCCGGGCTACATGGTGGATGCGTTAAAACCTTCCATCCGAGCTCCCGTAGCTTCTGACGATTCATCAACGAAGTGTGTGTTCTGGCGTTGTCCTGGTGGACCACTACACCCTTCCTGTTGGCCAATTCTGGACGCTTCTGGTCGTTCGCCTGCTTCAAGCGACCCCTTTTTCGCAGTAGATGGTAGAATTAAGCGTCTGGCCATATGGGAGCATCTCATGGTGGATGATTCCCTTTCAATCCCACCAAACACACAGCAAAACCTTCCTGGCCGTCAATCCCGGCTTGGTCACTGTTTGGGACGATTCATTGGCCTTCGACCACGACCGTTTTCGCTAGATATAGTCGTATGTGTTCCATTCTTCGTCGCCAGTCACCATCCGCTACAAAAATGGGTCGAGTTCATTCCGTTTCAGCAGCATATCGCAGGCGTTGATTCGGCCCAGAAGGTAGTTTTGCGTCAAATCATGCGGCACCCAAACATCAAGCTTTTTTGTGTATCCAGCCATCTGCAGATGGTTTAAAATGGTTTGGTGACTAACACCCATCTCCAGAGCGAAGTCACGAGATGCCACATGCCGGTCTAACTCGATGTTTTCCATGATTTGATCGGTATTCGTCGTCACAGGTCTTCCACCAGCTGGCTTATCCATGGTGTCGTTTTCACCAGCTCTGAATCGTCCAAACCATTCCTCCACAGTTCGAAGTGATAGCGTACCATCCCCCAAAACACCATTAATCTTAAGGAACGTTTCTCTAGCGGATTTGCTTTTAACGAAGGAAAACTTAAAAAAAGCGCGAATTTCGGCGTTAGTGAGTGAGTGAACATGTCTATAACTGTTGAACGCAATATCCAAACTGATCATGCATAGCGTCGTTTTGTAGGTTAAGTCAAGACCTTTCAAAGATGTATAGTATTGTCAGAATCAAGCTCTGTAGCGCTTTATACTACATAGTCGCGAAATTCAAAAGACAAAAAGGCGGAAGGGAGCTTGCCAACCAATATTACATTCTCTAATAACTTGAATCCATTTGAATCTATACTAATATTAAATACTAATATTAATAAAGCTGAAGAGTTTGTTTGTTTGTTTGAACGCGCTAATCTCCGAAACTACTGGTTCGAATTGAATCATTCTTTTTGTGTTGGATAGTCCATTTACCGAGGAAGGCTATAGGCTATATAGCATCATGCTGCGACCAATATGAAATAGTGGTAAATGTGTAAAAAACGGGGGAAATTATTTATCTTTGAGGGCTTCCGTTCCTTGCGCTGCGAAAGCGGTTCAAGATACACAAAAGTTATGTATACAATGATGGACTAATCATAATAGAAGATAAAATTCATGAGATTTGCGACAAATCCCTAACTGATTTTGGGCTTCCTGCATCAAAAAGAAATTATTCGCTTTTGGACCCGTTAGAAGTAGCATTGCGAAAACCATATGATATAAATGAATTAAATGAGTATATTATTCAAAATGAACCAAGATTAGTTAATGACCAGGTGACAGCGTATAATGGTATTCTGCAAAGTGTTCGTTTCAATGAAGGATGATTTTTTTTTGGACGCTCCCGGTGGGACCGGCAATACATTCATTACTATCTTATATTAGCAAAAGTAAGGTCTCAGGGACAGCTAGCCTTAGCAGTAGCGCAGAAGCTCTAGACAGAACTCTTAGAGATCTTAGAAGCTGTGATAAAATCATTGATGGGATTACTGTTATGTTTGCTGGGGACTTTCGTCAAACTTTACCCGTAATAGTAAGGGCAACTAGAGCAGACATTGTAAAGTCTTAGCTTAAAAGTTCTCCATTATGGAAGTTTGTAAATATTTTAAAATTATCGACAAATATGAGAGCCCATTTGGGGGGGTATAACTTTCTCTTCAAAATTACTTTTAGTAGACGGGAAAATACCTCATTTTCAAAATAAAATTGGAATTGACCTCGATTTAGGAGTAAGAGTAGGTAACATTGAGGATTTAATATTAAAAGTTTACCCTGGCATCAGCGAAAAAGAAAATAAAGATCACCAATGGATGAGTCAAAGGGCAATATAGGCGGCGAGAAACAGTAGCGTGGACGAAATTAATGACATAATTTTAAATAAACTTGAAGGAGATATAGTCACATACACATCTATTGATAATGTAATGGATCAAAAAGATGTGGTCCATCACCCACAGGAGTTTCTAAATTCTTTGAACCCAAGTGGCCTTCCTCCACATTCCCTTAAGCTAAAAATAGGCGCCCCAATAATTTTACTTAGAAATCTGAAACCATCTAATTTATGCAACTGGACCCGACTTCAAGTAAAATTTCTTCGCAATAACGTGATCGTTGCAATAGTTTTGACTGGTCCAGCGGTTCCACGCGGACGAAATCGCGGCCACAGCTAGTTTTTTATAAAATCGACATTTCTGATGTTATTATTTAGATATTTGAAAAATTTTTAGTATCTTAAAATACAACCGGTGGATGGAATTTTAGACTGTGAATTTAGTTTTATTTATATAGTTCTATTTTATTTAGACATTATGCAACACTCTGTGCAACTATTTTATTTCACTCAACTTTGATAACCCACTAATTAGCAACTAATATGCAATTATTTCAAACGACATGCATGAACAATATATATAATTAGTAATGGCTGAGCTTGCAAATTGCTAAAAATAAATTAATTAGTATTTTTGCTGATAAGCGAGAAAAAATAAATACAAAGCAGTCCGTAGTAACGTTAGTTATAGTATTTGAAAAAATTTTATTGAAATTATCATTTGCATTCATTCTGCAATGCTTACTATCTTGCAAACGCATCTATTAGTGTACACTGACATGCACTTCTCTACAGTTGAGATTAAAACAGTTACAGTAACAGTTGTTATGTACAATTATGCAGAAAATATTATTATTATCTCGCTAATTATCGTATAAGGCATGAATGTTTGAAAAATGTTAATTTCTTCATAGTACTATACAGTATACAGTGGCTTTAGAAACACTTATCAGATTTAAAAATTTGATATGGGGACGAAGTGTTATCCCTTGATAAGGTCAAAAACTCATGCAATGACAGAACGACTCCGAACATTCTTTCATTTGGTATTCAATGTTCTTCTTCACATGTGCAAGAAGCTATCTGGTCAATGATTTTCTCATCAGAAGAAGGGTTCTCATCTTCAAGATCAAGTTCCGGGGTCTTTTCAACTGGCCTGCTGAACATGTTTTGGAAATATGTCTGAGATAGCATTATTCTTATCACATGAAAGACGCCAAAGTACATAATAATATGGTGTTATTTGGTGAGTTGTGTTAAGGAAAGGCTTCTCACATGTAGAATCGCTCAGAACACATTTCGTTAAGTGAGATTAGTTTCATTAATTTGTAAAATTAAGCCGTTACTAATTTCCAAAAAAGCTAAGTTTCGAAAGAAGAACTACAGCAATAAGAGCATTCCGAAAGCTTTATACTTTAACAGAGCTTCATAACAGTAACTGAGCATTTGTAACGGTTCTCGGTTCTATTAAGAATCTCCTACAGTACTCGTGAGAGCGTTTTCAACACACACACATACATTTACATAACTGACTGGCGGTATTTCGAAGCTCCATTCGCCACATTTGTGCTCCACAAAACTGTTTTTGGTTTGTTTTTGTTGTGAGCAGTTGAGTATAGCAGTATGTAGAACACTTTAAAAATGTTACTCGAAAAGGATGTTCGGCTCAGTTAAGTTTGAGACGTTGTCGTGTTGAGACCAAAAGCGGATAAATACGCTGCGATAAACGCCAGCCGTGAACGCCGTGGTTAAAGTAGTAAATATACATAGTATATGTATATATGTATAATACAACGGTGTGTTTGTAGAGCTATAGTGTATGGAAGCATATGTATATATGCACATAAGAGAAAGTAACAAACATTTAATAGTGAGAGATTTAATTGTACTGCAGAGTGGTTTTAAAAAAATATTAGAAAGTACTAATAATTGTGTTGCATATAATATTGCAAAAAATTATTATTATAAAAAAAGAAATATATTTTAGAAAAGAAAGAAAAATATTTCTGCATGTTTTCTTAGTGTCAGCCATTTTTGATACTTTAAAAGGACTCAAAGTGAATGAACTGCGCGCCTGAAAGTATGCTACGATTTTTTGAAGACATGCATATACGCCTAAATACATGTATTTGTCTATAAATTACTGAAGTGTGTAATTGAATATTGTAGATTTGAATGACTATGATCTAATTAAAAATATAAATATTTACAATTTGGCAGTGAAATTGTGTCGAGTTTGAAATAGTTGAAAAAAAAATAAACCTTGCATAAAAATTGATGTTTAAAACAAATAAAAAAACAACAAATTTGACAATTTTCTAGCGTGTTTGCAACAATTAAAGTGGCTGCTAAAAATCTGTGGAACGCTTAAGAACTTTTGATTGGTGAGTACACTTGGCAACTACTTAATAAATATTTTTTATTTCTTAGCATTTGCTTAAGTTAAATGAAGTTTATCAGAAATTATATTCTTTATTGCAAAATTAATTATTTTCTTCAAAAATCGTAAAAATGTCTGTTAAAAGCAAGTCTAGAGGCATAGGTAATTTTAAGCACTGAGATTTTTTGTTTGCTCTGAAAAACCATCACAATATCGCCTCCAAAATAAAAGTTTATTCCATTGTACACAATTTATTAAGTCGTTAAAACTTTCGAAGATTCTCAAAAAATTTTCAAATAAGCGCATAATGGTTCTCGCCTGGCATCTGCCTTGTTTTACTTTCTACTTAATTTTCCGTCGAAAATTCGTTTTGCGATTTTTGATGGGCAACGTGATCCGTGAAAGTTGTTTTCCATTTTTCTTGTTTTTTTTTTGACACGCGTCCCCAAACCACAGCATGACACTCAGACCCGCCACATATCGCATAATTCCCATCACTGCTTCCCCAGCTTGCGCCAGCTCGTCAACATTTCACTCTCGCCACTTTGCCCCGCTGCTTGACGGCTAAGCTAGCCTACTTTTTGTGTTTACCTGGATGTGAAGTGATACATTGTGTAAGGACTTTGTATGTTAGTGGAATGCCGTGTGTACACTTTCTTCGTCCCAGCGACCGACCGTTTGTATTTACATATAAGTTTAGTGTCTTACTATATCATTAACTTTGCTTACCTATTTCATTTGGGTTCGTCCATGCCACACATTTATCTTTTTTACTTATGCAGAGTTGCATATGTATTAATCTTATACTGACATACTATATAGCTATTATTTATTTTGCCCTTGTTTTGCTGTGTCGATTGTCGTGGCTGAGTGAGTTGAGTTCGTGACGGCTTTTTCGGCAATAGTTTAGTCGGAGACAACATTTTGAATTTATAAAAAATCTATATTTTTCTGTTACCTAGTTCAAGGGGTTCTAACCGGTTATCGACCGTCGTCATCGAGATAAAGGTTAATATATTTCAATGATAATTGTAAAAAATAAGAGAGAATACTAGATCAAAATTACATTCCTCATCGTTCCGTCTATGTGAGATCTCAAAATTTAGCCATAAATCCTAACATAACTTAACCTCAATAAACTCAAATGAAGTCAGTTATACTCTGAACTGAAATGACTTTTTACTAAACTATTCGGTGTTTCTATTTTTATGGAATTTCTGTATGATTTGTTTTGAAAATGCTTTCAAAATATCGAAAATATAATTCTATTATTAAAAAGTAAATATAAATTTTTTAAAAATTTCTGAGTTATTTTCACTAAAATAGATATTAGTTCATTTATAAATAGTTTTTTCGGAAGAGTGGCAAATCGAACACACAACTGGTATAAATGCATAAAACTGGCATAATCAGAGAAAGTTAGAAGAGTAAGCGGTTAAAGCAATTGAAAGGATGCGTCTACTTTCTTATGTTAAGAAAGTTGAGTATTCTTGTTGCTTTCACATGTAAAGTTGTAAAGCTCTTTGTTCTAAGGGCTTACCGAATACCGTTTATGAGAGATTAATGAATAATAATATCAGAGAGAGAGAGACAGAGAGAGAGAGAGAGAGATCAATGAATCCTAAATCCAGCATGAGCTCGATCAATATATTAGTTTTAATTATTTTTTATTAGGTTATATTTTAAATGTCTCATTCAGCTTTTGTTCTGATAAGTTGAATAAGTGCTTAGATCTGAATCTGCTAAGATTAGTCTATTAGTGCATTTTTTACAACTGAAACAGGAACTATTCTTTCATTGAAACCATGCATAAGGCATAGAAGCCGGTTCAAATTAGCTTTAAAGCAGTAGTCTGCTTTACAGGCTTCAAAAAATTTTTTTGTTTGTTTTTGTTTTGTTTTAAATCTCTTCCAAAACTATCCAAGAATATGTCTTTAAACTTCCAGAGGCCAATTCGACATAATTTCGAAGCTAGAGCAGTTTTAGTGGCCGAGCGTCGAGCAGGTGCGAATGCTCTGGCAGACCTTTAAAGCCCGTTTTCTCGAGTTTTCATTTTCACAAGTGTTATAAAACGGTGCCGGCGATAGCAAAAAGAATATATGTCCGATCGAAAAAAACCAAAGTGATCTAGTTTCAGTATTAAATTATCTTCTATATGAACTAAACAAGACAAAAGTATTATTTAAACTACTTGTTTTGCAACTTAAAGTCATCACCGGCACCGATTTACAAGTGCCGACTCCAGACGCTCCAGAAAAATACTTACAACTTTGAAAAAATTTCAATATTTTTAATGATAAATATTGTTTTTAAGCCTTAAATATAGTACACTATCGTCTTAAAATTCCGTTTACCGCAATCATTTCGTTCCCTTTCAAAAAAAAATTGCTAAAAACGCTTTTTTCGGCTTCTAAAGCAGACTACTGCCTTAAGAAAACTAGAAAACAGCTGTAATATCTAACAAGTAGAAGCATTAATTGGCTTGAGCTAAAATATTAATCAAGACAGATATAATTCTAACAATTTCTAATTGTCTTTTCCCATTACTATGCACAATTTTTTATTGCATTTCACAAATTAGATGAGCATTTACTCAAGCATTAAAATTTGTACATAACTTTACATAAGCAAATACAGGTTCATATACATATGTATCAATATTCGTTCATATATATTCCTAAATATATACTCGCATATATGCATTTATTCACGCAGGTATTTAGTCCATCATAAAAGTAGTGTAATTCTATCGTCTGACAAGCGGTGCTTACGTGCACATGATTTATTGTTTAGAAATTTAACAACAATTTAGTCTAGTTTAACGGCTCATTGAAAGGAATACATTCACATTAAGTGAGTGCAAATCGTAAACAAAAAATCGTCAACACATGCATAAATAAATAAAATAGCAAATGCCACTATAAAAAATAAATAAAAACGCAATGGAGAAGTATAAACGACAAAGCAAAATAAATAAAAAAAAATTAGTTTTATAAAAAAAAAATCACTTTTCATGCATGCAATCGTCAAGCGTCAAATGAGTAAACATAAAAAAGTAACGAGAACATAGAGGTGCACGGAAAAAATGTGTGTTAAAGAGAGGAAATGAAATTTGTATACACAGTGCACATTATATGAAGCTGTACATTTAACTAGAGAAGCTTTGAAGTATCGGGGAATTCAAAATGTGACCTGAAATTATGGAGCTGTAGAGGAACTTTTTGAAAGTATTACTCAAGACCTTGATTAGTGCTCTTTCGGAGTTTTCTCTTATTCAATGTAATCCAATACTGTTTTTTCAACTTCAAAGCACACCTGATATACCATTTATCAACAACTCTCTTTAGAAAATAGTCTATCCTAACAATATAAATAATAATATTTCCATATAACTCGAGGGATTTGAATATTTATTGACTTATAAAAAGTATGGGCATTGTTGTTGTGTTAGAGAGTTCAAAGTGAGTACCTATCAATGACAGAACTAATTTCTCTGCCAAACACCCAAAAAACGTCAAAAAAAGGTAACGCATCCGAGCTGTCATAATCTCTACTACAATTTTTCTTTGTAGCTGTCTACAGATATCATACGTCATTATCTTTTTTGCTGTCAAATCTCAACTGTCAAAAATGACATGCGTGTCAATCTTAGGGAGTTGGGGTATTTACTTCAATACCATTTCCAAACTCATACAAAGTTTGGTCGAGAAACAAGTCACAACACACTTATGTACTTTGTACGTCGGGTATAAAAGAGATAAAAAGAGCGCTGCGACAATAAACACATACATTTACACACACATAATCTTAGCCCTCGCTTAAGCGAAAATAATTTACCAATAAATGAGCCTATAAATGACTTGTTTTAGTCGCATTTTAGTAGGCATATAAAATAGTTCACACTATGGAACCCCAATGGAAGTGGCCACACAACAATATGCCACATCATTGAGGGTGTTAATTGCTTGACAGGCATACAGTAGCCTGAATATACTGTCAAACGCGTTTGTGTCAAGTGTGCGCTCGAAACATAAATCTCAATAAGCTCCGTCGCATAATGCAACACCACAGCGGATTAGACAATTTTTGTTTTAGTACTTAACACCACAGAAAAAATTTGATTACGGCAACTAACACAGCGAGCAGGGTGGAAAGGTTAGTGGAATGAATTTAGCATATTTGCCTAGCATAGACTAGCTTTGCCAACGAAGTGTAAGGGCTTAACACGATTTTTGGGAATTTTGAAGTGAAAGCTTGAAGTTTTGATTTGAGTTACCTGCTATGACTTGGAAAGTTTATATATTTATACTCTCGCAACAAAAGTTGCTAAAAAGAGTATTATAGTTTTGTTCACCTAACGGTTGTTTGTAAGTCATAAAACTAAGCGAGTTAGATATAGGGTTATATATATTTCAAAATGATCAGGGTGACGAGACGAGTCAAAATCCGAATGTCTGTCTGTCCGTCCGTCCGTCCGTCCGTCCGTCCGTCCGTGCAACGGATAACTTGAGTAAAAATTGAGATATCTTGATGAAACTTGGAACACACGTTCCTTGGGACCGTGAGAGGGTTGCTTTCGAAAATGGGCAAAATCGGACCACTGCCACGCCCACAAAATGGCGAAAACCGAAAACACATAAAGTGTCATAACTAAGCCATAAATAAAGTTATAAAAGTAAAATTTGGAATAGAGGATCGCACTAGGAAGGGGCATATTTGGATGTAATTTTTTTGGGAAAGTGGGCGTGGCCCCGCCCCCAAATCGGTTATTTGTATATAACTCGCAAACCAATAAAGCTATATAAACCAAACTTTCTGCAGTCAGTTCTCTTACGTACCCCACCACACAACATGAAAATAGTTGAAATCGGATAACAACCACGCCCACCTCCCATACAAAGGTTAGGTTGAAAATTACTAAAAGTGGGTTAACTCACTAACGAAAAACGCCAGAAACACTAAATTTCACATAAGAAATGGCAGATAGAAGCTGCACTCAAATTTTTTTACAAAATGGAAAAAGGGCGTGGCATCGCCCACTTATGGGTCAAAAACCATATCTCAGGAACTACTCGACCGATTTCAATGAAACTTGGTTTTCTTACATCCCAATGATATGTGAAAATAGGCCAAATCGCTTCACAACCACGCCTACTTCCTATATACCAGAACTTTGAAGACGATCTGAATCGTTTACTTTACAATGTATAAAGGTAGCACTAGTGAAGATATCGATGCAGAACTTTGCACAAATACTACCTGTATAGTGTGGAAGCCCCATTCTAAAAATCGCCGAAATCGGACCATAGGTTTTCAAGGCCCCATGTATCGAACATGAGGACCTCGGTGCTTCTAACCTAATATTAGGGTTTCCAACTTTCAATGGACTTTATAGAATATATATGATGAATATGTGGGTCAAATTGTGTATTATATAATATAAATAAAGTTAAATAAATAAATTGCGAGAGTATAAAATGTTCGGTTACACCCGAACTTAGCCTTTCCTTACTTGTTTGTTAATAATATTGTGGAATATTGTAGTAAGTTATCGAGTTCAATATATTTGTACACCCGTCCTAGATTTGTAGCAATAATTCTGCTCTGTAGCAACTCTACTTAAGCGCTTTTGTCATGTAAGCTTGGAAATGTAAGTCCATGCTGTAGTTCAGTGGCAATTTGGCATGGTCGACATTAATATGACTCTAGCAGTAGCGGTAAATAAAGTGGCACAGCACTCTCACCGCTTACTAAAGCCTTCTTTGATTTTTTAGAAATTAAATTTAGTGGAAATATAAAAATTTGCTTACATGCAGCATGGATTAGCCATCAATTTTCACCTTCCATTAGTTAAAGGCAATAAATATGTGATTTTTATAGCTTCATGAGTAGTTTCAAATACTTTTTATTCAGAGTCAGGCTTAAATTTTAGTGATTTGAATGTTTATATATTTAATTTTCTACTAAATAATGAACAAAAAGCATAAAAATTACATAACTATGTAGTATATACATATATGACTTGTAGAGAGCTGTATGTGTCTCCACTCACCTTTATATGATCTTTTCTTAAGAAAACCGCTTTACGCTCATAAAAATGCATGATTCTATACACTTAAATATTTTAATTGGAAATGACTTCGAGTTAGTAAAAAAAGAAGAAGAAAATACAAAAAGTAAATCAGCGGCATTTAAACAACAAAGCAAAAATCTACTAAGTAAAAGCGTTAGAAATGACTTAATGCTGTATTTAAAAGCGCTTTACCGCAGATTTGTTGCTTGCGGTATTTAAATTGTTTATTTTTTTCAACTCGTATATAAGAATATATGAGCATTATCCGTTATTAACTGCTTGTCTGCAGGTTTGTTTTTATGTATTCGTACATTTCTAGGTTAGAAATTCTTTACTTTGCAGTCATCATGCAATTAAATGCTTGAACAAGCACGAAATTTGGTTGGAGACTAAATAATGGCAGAATTGTTTAAATAAATTTTAATTAAATTATTGAATTTCTTTCCTTTAGACTTAGGAATATTATATAATATATTATTTATTTATTTGCAAAAGTGAAATTGAAATTTACTAATTTTGAGAGTTGTGAATTTGAATTGAAGATAAAAAAAAATCTTGACGATTTTACTAAGCTAAAATACATATTATTTTAAAACGGCCTTATTAATTATTGCTTGGCTTTCGTAAAATACCACCGAAATTATATTTTATTATTATATTGCCAGTCGGCGAAATACGAGGATATGTATCTTTTGTAGTCAAACATCTGAGTGTATTAATTACACACAAAGTCTCAGATCTTGAACTTAAGGGGTTAGGGTTAGTCAGAGACACGAAAAAAATGAGAATTTTCAGTATTTTTTTTGCTATTAAATCATGTTATTTTACAAAAGTAATAATATGGCATTATTACACAATGTTTTGATTTGAAGTCACGAAAAATTGAAAAAAAAAAATTATAATTTCCAAAATTATATTTGTCTGTGTTGATTGTCCTTGCGGTGACAATCATAAGTCCTTGGAGATTCATCTAAAATCAATCGGATAAAAAAAATAGTTTCATAAATAGATAATCCTGGGCCTGATCCGGAGCTTTTTTTTCAAAAATTAATAAAATGGCGGCCTCAGGAAATTTTTTAGATTTTCGGGAACAATCAACGTTAATTGGTCTTAAAAAATCAAAATTTTTGAAAAAAAAATCCTTCGTATTCTAAAAGCTGTATGAATTTCATTAAAATCTACTGAGCGGTTATCGAGTTACAGTTGTCACCAGTTCAAAAACATAGTTTAACCAATAACGATAAAGAGGACCATATGACTCTTTAGCTGATCAGTAGAAGTAATTATCGGATCAACTTCAAATTTTCAGAGAATATTTTTAAGATTTTACTCTTAATCCTGACTACCCCTAACCCTTTAAGAAATTTGGAAGAGATAGTTTATCCTCTATAAAACATTAGTACTGTATATCGGTGTAAAAAATATTATATTAAATCCGAGTGTCGATCAGTCGTTCAACCATCTTTTCTATAGCTCATTTGTCGACAAAAATTTTTTAATCGTTAGAATCGTTTTGAATTTTGTACAAGTAGCAAAATAAAATATAATCGACTCAATCGACTGTAGTCTATTCTACTACCAGTCGACACACGCAATAGGGGGATATGTTCCATAAAATTATAGTTGGAATCTCTGAATATTTTTCATTGGACTCAGAGGTTCAATTGTTTAAGTTAATTAGTGTTTCCAGACATTCTAGCCGCTGCAAGGCATTAAAGATGTTTCAATCTCAGTCAGGCAAAATCTGGCAGTTGTGAAAAAAAAAATAACAGATAGGCAAAGCCCAACTGAGGTAAGGGAACTTAACTAAAGCGAATGAGAAATCATAAAAAATTAAATGAATTAATACAAATATTTATGTATTTGTCTTAGTCGATAATTGAACTCCCAAATACCTTGGTTGGGGTAATCAAATAAACATTTTTCTTTTGGTTTCTTCTTTTCTGTCAATATTTTTCACTTTTTTCCATAAACAAATTTTCACAAATCCAGTGAAGATTTTTTTCTATTTTGTCCCACTGTGCACTGGCTAGCTTTAAGCCGTTCACACTGTAAAATAACAACTACACATATCAGTGATTGCTAGAATTTGAAACGCATACTCGCAAGCACGAATGCGAAATTCAAATGCCCGAGTGTCGTATGTAGAATATTATTCATATCTAGATTTTCACTTTTATTTAGCAGCTGTCCGTGCCGCTATGTATCGTGCAGCATGAAGCTTCTTCACTTAGTTAGTCAAACAATTTATTTACATAATTTAAATGTGAGCATAGTTTTATTTGCGGCACCGTAACATACCATTAAATATGTATGTATGTATAAACAAATGTGATCCCACACACAAGTCGCTCAAACTAAATTGTGAAGTTTTTGTTGTGACAATTTTAAGTGCTCTGAGAAAGCTCTCAAGTCTCAAGAGTTACTTACATACATATATATTGGATATAAATGCACAAATGTATATTATGTATGTTAAAATAACTGTATTTCAATTTGGGTGTATATAGTCACCAGATATATATATATAGTCAGAGTTAAGTTATTATTTATTTAAGTATTGTACTTGATTACTATCGATTAGCATATACAAGTTAAAACAATAGTGATTAGTTAAAGCAATCGAGCATAACAAATTGATTTGATTTTTGAAATATATATACATACATATGTGTATAATAAAAATATTATATAATTTAAAGCACTTACCTGTGGTACATCGCAAATATTTGTCTCAATTCAGCAACTGAAAAGAAAAACACACATAATTTATTATTTAAATGATAATATTTTTGATTAACACAAGATAGGCTGTATGTAAACCAAATAAATTTAATGCATTAAGATTATAATTTATCAAGTTTTTGCTTTTCGCACTGCCGGCTACTCGATTAATAATCAGCAGTTATACATTTTTTTTGCTGTTCATAAAAAGTTGATAAGTTTCATTAACTGATTGCTATTTTATCAATAAACACAACAAAATTTACAGCATGGACAACAATAAACCGCAGAGTTGCAATCCAGTTCCAACTCAATTTGTCTTCGATTAAGTATTTATGTAGTAAAATATGATTTTTATTTCGTATTGTAAATCGATCTAAATTAACACTTTAAACGAACAAAGACCGGTTAATTGATCGATTAACTCCTGTGCGAAAAGGCTATAATAAAGGCAACCGTTTTGAGTGAGATGGATTGTGTTCCAAACATACAAACACCAAGCAAAGGAAGGGCTAAGTTTAGCTAACATTGCTATATTTTATTTATAATTTGGAATATTTCATTTAATATCGTATAATCCTAAGCTAAACATTATCACCTGAGTGGCTTCAGAGTAAAGTTAAAGTAATTTAAAGATTTACTAGATGGATCCATTCTCATTATAATTGTTATATATAATATGTTATTAGAGGTTGTTGTGGATAGACTTAGAACGGTTTTATTAATACTTGAGTAATCTATTGTAAAAAAAAGAATTTTTCATAATTCAAAATGAATTTTTATCAGAAGAAGTTTTTGCAATAACCCGATTTGGTCTGTTACAGCTATCATCTGGGAATGGCATACATAAATCTTAAGGTTAGACGAGTTTTTATGAGCTTGGCCATTTTCGTGGTTAAAAAAAAAGCTCACTCTTCCTTGCTTGTTCGTGAATTCTTGTCCAAAAGTATTACTGTAACGATGCCTCAACCTTCATCCAAATCATTTCCAAAAATAAATAGAACCTTAAAGGTCCATCGTTTTTCAAACATACGAGATATCGCTGAAAGAGCTAAAATCTATTCAAACATAGTGTGTAAGAAGAGTACCGAGCAGAAGGAACCGCTGGCATAAGTGCCTAATAACGAACTGGACCAATTTTAAAGGCGGCAACATTAATCAATTAATACATTTATTTTTCAAAAAAAGATTTTTTTTAAGTTGAGAAAAAAATACATATTGACATGATGATATCTACATTCATTAATTAATTAATCACTTTCTTGTAAGACTGCATTAAGGCAGTAGTCTGCTTTAGAAGCCGAAAAAAAGCGTTTTTTTAGCAATTTTTTTTGAAAGGGAAGGAAATGATTGCGGTAAACAGAATTTTAAGACGATAGTGTACGATATTTAAAACTTAAAAAACATGTTTATTATTAAAAAATATTGAAATTTTTTCAACGTTTTAAGTATTTTTCTGGAGCGTCTGGGGTCTGCACTAAAAAATCGGTGCCGGTGATGGAGGTCGTGCGATGCATCTGAAACAGTCGAACCAATCTTTTTTTTAATTTTTATAAGTTTCTTTTCTTTATGAACTACAAAAATACCGAAGAAGTTATAAAATTCCAAATTTTTTCGAAGTTTGAAAAAAAATTCACTTTTTTAGGGAAAAATATTGATTTTAAATTGCAAAACAAGTAGTTTAAATAATACTTTTGTCCAACTTCAACTACTTTTGAAATAGAACATAATTTAATACTGATGCTAGATTACTTTGGTTTTTTTCGATCGGACATATATTCTTTTTGCTATCGCCGGCACCGTTTTCTAACACTTGTGAAAATGAAAACTCGAGAAAACGCGCTTTAAAGGTCTGCCTGAGCATTCGCACCTGCTCGACGCTCGGCCACTAAAACTGCTCCAGCTTAGAAAATATGTCGAATTGACCTCTGGAATTTTAAAGACATATTCTGGGATAGTTTTGGAAGAGATTTAAAACAAAACAAAACAAATCGATTTTTTGAAGCCTGTAAAGCAGACTACTGCCTTAAACTCTTCTACCACTACCTCTACCTTCTACCTACTCTAGGTTTCCATACACTCGTTTTGACTTGTTTAATTACTGGTACTTTGGGGAAAAATTCTGCGTTTCGAAAATTTGTTTAGTTTTTGAAAAATCAATGACCAAATATGTTCATACCCGGAAAATTTGAAAATGTGTATCCATAAAAATGTATATTTATGACAAAGTAGGCAACACTGTCCAAAATTAAATAATGTAAGGTTCTATTATTATTTCGATTAAGCTCAAAACGTTAACAGATTCATTAATAGGCTTTACAGCTTTTATTACAACTACAAAAGTTATTTTGGCAGACTTTATGAAGTTATTCTCGAGGCAAGTACACTCGTCTCGAGTGCAATCACAGCGTGAGAATATTAAAAGCGTTTCGTACTCAATGCGACATACAACAATGAAGTGGAAATTATTATTAAACTTGACTGAAATTGAAACTTTCAATTGTAATATTGTGGAGACACATACATATGTACATGCATTGTAGGATTCATGGAAATTTTGCACTGATGCAGACGGTCTGTAATTTCCAAGTTGATTTAATGCAATTCACTCATGCTCATTGTAAAAGTTGGACAATAGTAATGCGCCAACGACAGCAAAATGACAGGAACAGTCACCCAATAACACACACTCACACTCCACAACTGGCTGACAAATTATCGAATAAGCACCGTAAATGAACTTTAGAGTCAAGTTTTTGGGTCGGCGAGCAGCATGCAGCATACTGACGCATGACATGTGAAAATAGAACCGAAAATAACGGAGCTAGCACGTCTGTGACGGCAGCAGTTGTTGCATGCAACAATGCTGATGACAATTTGCAACGCAATGCAATGCAATGCAGCTGCTGTAGTTGACAACAAAAGCTGTGCATCAGCACGACTGCTGACGACCATGACAACCTCATGCGCCGTCACCCTCATGCCCTCATACCCGTTTGGTTTTGGATTTTTTTTTGGTTTTGGTTTTGGTGGCCTGTCTGTTGCAATGTGATGCGCCAGTGACGTCGGTGCTAAAGCTCGTGATGACCGCTGTTGTGCCTGTCATTGTTGGCAGTCGTCTGTTCATGTCACTTTTGTCCACACACACACATAGACACACACAGACAGCCACACTTGCATGCGAATTGCATTCTCTGTTTAATTTGATCGCATTGTTACACCATGGCGTATACGTGTTAATTGAGTTGAATGCGATTATTGCTTTGCCAGACCGTTCGGCAAGTGCTGGGAAAGTGTTGTTCACTGGTGATGATGGTGGCGGCGCGATTTTAGCGAGATTTCATGCAAATGCTGATAGACACATATTGTAGGTGTGTGTATTTGATTGCCTCCGATTGACATATATTCACGCGTGATTGCGATGAACCGAAAGTCATTTTAGCACCCTCGCAGCTCACATTGTTTCCGTTGCTCGCACACTTACACACACATACAATTTCACGTATGTATGTGTATGCAAATTTAATATCACACTTAAATTTGTGCGATTTCATATTTTTTACGAGCGTTCCACATGTGGCGTAGGCGTCTGCTTCTCTTGTCATTGCCACAATGCGGAAGTAGCTCTCGCTTTGTGCTCATTTTGTTGCAAAAAAAAAAGAAAAACAACAACTACAACAAAAATCACTATTAGCTTCATAGCAACACTTGCTAAATGACAGCGTTTTCAATCAAAATAAATGAATGCATTTGCTTTGCTCGCATTTGATCAGCGTCGATAAAAGTCATCAAAATAATCTACATGTTTCACGCCTCGCTGCATATTGAATTCGTAATTAAATTATTATTGAATAAGTGGATTTTCGAGTGCATAGAGAATACTGCTTTATGTATATACTCGTAAATATTGATATCGGCATGAGCATGAGTTAATAACTAAATGATTTTGTGCTTGTTCCACTGCTATGAGGGGTTTGAACTTGTTTCACCTCTCCCTTGGTGATACTTTGAGACGATGGATTTGCCAATTCCAATTTGAAAATCTTATTTTTTGACAAATGAGTCCAATTAGTAAACAAAATAAAGTATTCTGGGGCACTAAAACCTTACTAAAATTGCTTAAATGAGCCTACTTTTAGGGTCATGAGAGGAAAAATTCTTCCCGAATGCCGTAAAGAGAAAAATGGCCTATCGACTGAATCTTATAAAATTTTGATGTTTACATCAAATTCTATTTTAAAAACAAAAATAGACATTTATTAGATAGAACAAGCATACTTTTAGGGTTTACTACAGTATCTTAGCGCTGGATCTGTGAACTTCGAATGAACACGGAAGGCGTTGGCTAACGACCAGTACATGTGCGACTGCGAAATCATTCTGGCCTAAGGTGAGCCGCAGGACATCTACTGAGCTATTTGCTCTTAGCAAAGTTGAGCTCGATTTAATGATAGGAGTCTTTACTGGACACTAACCGATGGACTTGCATGCCTTGAGGCTAAATATTCTGTTGGATGCAAATTCTCAAAGTTGTATGGAAAAAGGTGTGATTGAAACATTGAGACACTTTCTCCTTCACTGTCCTGCTTTCGCTAGTATGCGGCTGAAACGTCTTGGCAGAGCGAATTTCAGCGAACCGGTTGAATTGTCCCGAACACAAATTAGTTACCTCCAAATATTCGTTTAAGTCACAAAGCGCGTTCGCGTCACTCGAGTGTCTTTGGCATCCATTTTGAGAAGTTTGCGGCATCACAAAGAACTAGCGACTTTTGCAGTCCAATCTCTTATGACTGTGGCATAGAGATCTGCCCTTTAACCTAATCTAACCTAACTTTTAGAGTTATGTTCAGAGTAATTATACTTCCGAACAAATTTATGTTCTACAAGATACACGTCGACCAATTTCCGTAAAAATATTAAATAATTTCTTGTATTAATTCAAAGGGTAATATAAAGACTGATTCAATGATGATTCCAAAATCTTCAGTTAAGTTTTAAGCAAGACATCTACATAAGCTCACTTTATTAAAGCAGCAAAAAATTGATTTTTTTGTTTTGTTTTAAATCTCTTCCAAAACTATCCAAGAATATGTCTTTAAAGTTCCAGAGGCCAATTCGACATATTTTCGAAGCTAGAGCAGTTTTAGTGGCCGAGCGTCGAGCAGGTGCGAATGGATACTGAAAACTTTAAAGCGCGTTTTATCGAGTTTTCATTTTCACAAGTGTTAGAAAACGGTGGCGGCGATAGCAAAAACAATACATGTCCGATCGAAAAAAACCAAAGTGATCTAGCTTCAGTATTAAATTATCTTCTATTTGAAGTACTTGTTTTGCAACTTAAAGTCAATTTTTTTCTTAAAAAAGTGATTTTTTTTTTAAACGTCGAAAAAATTTGGAATTTTATAACTTTTTCGGTATTTGTTTAGTTCATAAAGAAAAGAAACTTATAAAAATTAAAAAAAAGATTGGTTCGACTGTTTCAGATGCATCGCACGACCTCCATCACCGGCACCGATTTACAAGTGCAGACTCCAGGCGATCCAGAAAAATACTTACAACTTTGAAAAAAATGTCAATATTTTTTAATAATAAATATTGTTTATTAAGCCTTAAATATAGTACACTATCGTCTTTAAATTCCGTTTACCGCAATCATTTCTTCCCTTTAAAAAAAAATAGCTAAAAAACGCTTTTTTTTCGGCTTCTAAAGCAGACTACTCCCTCAAAACTCCTTTCACATATTTGAATCCTTTATCTTCAGTATTTATTAAATTGTTCCATAACAATTTAATAATTTCGCTTTTTCGGGATAATTCATTTTAAATCTAGAAATAAATCCTAGTTCTAAGCCATTTTCATTCTATAAAATTATTTATTTTATTACAAAACTTTCCCATTATTCCATGCCCTTTCAATTTTGCTTGTTTTAATTTCATCTAAAGTGTTTTATATGATTTTAAATACACTTATATATATGTACTATAATATAGTGAAACCTACATACATGTAAAAGCAAAATACCAGATCCACATAATCAGCAAAGTGCTTCGATTAAGCAAAAACTTATGATGTGTGGAAACCATTAAAGTGCGCACAGCAGAAAGCATTTGCCAAATGAATTGAGAAAAGAGCACGGAAATTACAATAAAAGTTAAAGAGCAAAGGATAAGAATGTTATTGTACTTTCCAATTCACTGAGCATTAAGTATGCAGTAAAGGAGAAAGAAACATATTATTATTAACGCATATATAAAGGGTGTGTTTCTAGAGTTACAGAATTTTCTAGATGGAAAGTTGTGAACTGAACAGCAAATACTTTCCGACTATTTGATTGCCCAAATTGGGAGAAATTTTGGTGACCTAATCATTTGTAGAAGTTGAAGTCAAGTGGACCCACAACATGCTGACTTTTAAGTTTTTAAGACTACTACTACAGACCAGTTGGATAGACATTCGACGAGTAGCGAACCGACAAAATGGTCTTTATAAAACGTAGTCGCGCGGATCAAATGCCCGTAATATATTTACAATTTTCTTTAATCTCCTTTTTTTAATGTAAAGTTCTATGCCTCCAGAAACACCCTTTATATAAACTCATGCATGAATGCCTGCAAAAATTCAATAATTTGAAAGTCTTTTTACATCTTCCCGGAACTTAACCTTTGTAATGGTAGGTGCGGTTTGTGGAACGCTGAAATCTGTTTAATTTTTGTAAATTTTTTGACCTTCGAAAGCATTTTACTTTGTGAGATCAAGCTCTCTTGACTTCTTCCAATAAATCACTGAAGATTTGGGTAGTAAGCTTTCAACTGTATTAAGACCCAGCATTGGTCAATCTCAGATTACATTTCAACTTTCTTAAGACGATGGATAGTGATATTTATTTTAAAATCCATTTCCAAAATCATCTTTCAAGCAGTGTTTCAAGTATTTTTTTTTAATTCAGTTCTTTATATCTTCTACATCAATTTTGCTAAAAATATTATTATTAAATAAGGGAAACAACTAGGCATTGAACTTAAATTTAATAAATCAAATGTCGAAGAAGGGTCTAAAGTAATGAGAATAGTTCTTTCTAAAAAGAATTGTATAACTTGTGAAGTAAAAAAAATATAAAGAATTTATCGATATTTCTAAGAAGAGTTATAATTACATAAAATTACTTATAAACACTACAACAAAAAAAAACGAAAGTATTTTTAGCAGAAAAAATATTGATTTCAATACCAAATGTTGTATTTGCAATTTGGTGGTGGTGATTCAAGGGTTTAGTCGAAATTCATTTATTCAACGACTCATACCACAAAGGCACATACAAATCGACAAATTCAGCTGAAATATGTGTGTGAGCGCATTCCGCAATTTCGTATTCAATCTTTTAGTGCTTAATTGAGGAATTTCACGCTCTCATACTCACTGCCAATGTCAACATTCACTACGACCATATCCATTTGTGCTACTCATTTACCAATTTGATTACTGACAGTTGTTGCGAATTCGTCAAGGTTAAGCGATGTCAACGAATATACGCCTACATACATATGCATTATGCAATCACACACAATAATATTGAGTCTATCTATCTATGTGTGTGTATGTATGGAATTATGGATATTAAGTTGTGCTATAACCTCGTGATTTTTTCGGTTATTTCGGTATATTAGTCAATGCCAAAAAAAAAAATTGTATGCCCCACTGATTGGTTTTATGCAGAGGTATGTGTATATGTATACCATATATGTAAATAGTAAGGAGGGAAGGATAAAATTACTTCGATACGTTGCTTATGTGCCGTATGTATGGCGATACTATGGTAGTTATTAACCTTGACGAGAACAATTCATTGATTTGTACTTATATTTATATATGTATATGACTCGATAAAATCTAGAATTTTTTTATACTATTAGAAATTTATTATACTCTCGCAACAAATGTTGCTAAAGAGAGTATTATAGTTTTGTTCACATAACGGTTGTTTGTAACACCCAAAACTAAACGAGTTAGATATAGGGTTATATATACCAAAGTGATCAGGGTGAAGAGTGGAGTTCAAATCCGAATGTCTGTCTGTCCGTCCGTCCGTCCGTCCGTCCGTCTGTGCAAGCTGTAACTTGAGTAAAAATTAAGATATCTTGATGAAACTTGGCACACTTATTTCTTGGCACCATAGAAAGGTTGCTTTCGAAAATGAGCAAAATCGGACCTCTGCCACGCCCACAAAATGGCGAAAACCGAAAACACATAAAGTGCCATAACTATGCCATAAATAAAGCTATGGAAATAAAATTTTATATGAAGGATCGCACTATGAAGGGGCATATTTGGATGTAATTTTTTTGGGGAAGTGGGCGTGGCCCCGCTCCCTACTAAGTTTTTTGTACATATCTCGCAAACCAATAGAGCTATATAAACCAGTGATTTTTTTTAGCCACTTCTTAATATAGTCGAAATTAAAGAAATCGGATAATAACCACGCTCACCTCCCATACAAAAGTTAGGTTGAAAATTACTAAAAGTGGGTTAACTCACTAACGAAAAACGTCAGAAACACTAAATTTCACATAAGAAATGGCAGATGAAAGCTGCACTCAGATTTTTTTACAAAATGGAAAATGGGCGTGGCTCCGCCCACTTATGGGCTAAAAACCATATCTCCGAAACTACTCGACCAATATCAATGAAATTTGGTTTATAATATTTTCCTTGTATACCAATGATATATTGTGAAAATAGGACAAATCGGTTCACAACCACGCCTAATTCCTATATACCATAACTTTGAAGTCGACCTGAATAGTTAACTTTACAATATGTAAAGTAAGCACTGGTGAAGATACCGGTGCAGAACTTTGCATATATCCTGCATTTATAGTGTGGCAGCCCCTTTCTAAAAATCGTCGAAATCGGATCATAGGTTTTCAAAGCCCCATATATCGAACATGAGGACCTCGGTGCTTCTAACCTAATATTAGGGTTTCTAACTTTCAATGGACTTTATACCATATATATGATGAATATGTGGGTCAAATTGTCTATTATATAATATTAAATAAATAAATTGGGAGAGTATAAAATGTTCGGTCACAACCGAACTTAGCCCTTACTTACTTTTTGTTTTTGCTTTTCCGCATATTTGTATTGGTTAATATGTGAGATATCTTAGTAAAATTAAGTGAGCGTTTAGTCTTGGATATAGTGCACCTTGCTGATGAAAATGAATGAAATCGGTTCAGGAATTACCTCAGCCCTATATACGTATATATAATTACAAATACGGTCTTTGTCGCAGAGTTGCATTTCATTTTCAAATCGATTAAAATGCAATTAAAAATCATGTTTTTATTTTATTTTGTATGGTAAATCGATTTTAATCAGCTTTTTAATCGAGCAGAGGCCTCTTAATTGATCAATTAGCTTCGGTGTGAAAAGGCAATTAGGAAGATCGCAGAATATTTAATATTTGCTTATTGTTTAATTGTGTTCAATTGATTTAATTTAGAATAACATTAATTTAAACGCTATTGATAACTCTTTTAAGGTGTTCTAACATTTTTAACTGAGTTCAACTTCTTCATCAAACCAAAATTCTTCAAATGTAATATTTAATGGAGTTCAAGATTATAATTAATGATTTCCCAATGCAGCAATGGCGTATTATCAAATCACCAATTAACAAATAATTAGTAATTAATATCTTTGCTTTAAAATCAACAACTCGACTTACTGTCAAAATAAAATTATTATTAATTAAAGTTAATTCTACTGACACTTTATAATCCGTTTGTGCTTCCCTTTCCACTAACTTTACATGTGTTCAAAAAGTGTACTCCCATTCCCTTTTGTGTCATATGTACCAAAGGCTGTCACCAACAGTTTCCAGGCAATTAGGCAATTCCGGAAATGTGCTCACACTAACTTTTCAAAATTTTGCAAACAGCAAAGTGTCAACAGCCAACGGAACAGTTATATAGTTGCTGTGTAAACTTTCAACTAATCAATAAATTGTCGTGTCTTACAAAAACTTATGATTAACTTTGTTATTGTAGTAGGAGATTTATCGAAAATAACTTGCTTTGATTGATGACTAGTTGGCGTTCATGTTTGTAGATAGGCTGAGAACAGACAGGCCACCATTCTGAGAATTTGCATGATTAACATTTTAAGTTTGTACTGTAATAACGAGAGTCTCTCAAAACCTTGATACAAGCTTTAATAACAATAGAAAATGATGATGGTGAATGATTTTATTTATATCTATAAGAGTGTACAGCTACTGGCGTACGCCGATGATATCGATATCATTGGAAACAATACACGCGTCGTTAGTTCTGCTTTTTCCAGACAGGTTTTCGGAAGATTTATGGTCCCTTAAACATTGGCAACGGCGAATACCGCAGACGATGGAACGATGAGCTGTATGTGGTATTCGACGACATAGACATAGTCCAGCGAATAAAAAGACAGCGGCTACGCTGGCTAGGTCATGTTGTTCGAATGGACGAAAGTACTCCAGCTCTAAAAGTATTCGACGCAGTACCCGCTGGTGGAAGCCGAGGATGAGGGAGACCTCCACTCCGATGGAAGGACCAGGTAGAGAGGGACCTGGCTTCGCTTGGTATAACCAATTGGCAGCAAACTGCCAGAAGGAGGGATATGTGGCGCGCTGTTTTGGACTCGGCTATAACCGCGTAAGCAGTGTCTACGCCAGTCAAGAAGAAGAAGAAGAATGATTTTATTGCAAACTGTTCTTGAAACAATCTTAAGCGGCTGAGGAAGCATTTGCTCATATTACTATAAGGGTTCTAACATTAATATAAGGAAAGAAAGCTAAATCTCTGTCGCTGCTTGGGGTTTCCAGAATATTATCAAGAAAAACGCAGAGAAAGAGTATAATAGTATATTTTGGGTAACCAAAGTGTGGAGTTCTCTTAGAAGTTCATTGAAAAGTTAGAGCTCAAATCAAGACAATTGCTGGGGTGAATCAGGGTCATACTGAAGGCGTTAAATATTTATAAGATTTTTGGATCATATTTTTGATCAGATTCATATGTGTGTCTTCTATAATAAGTGTTTCGTCATGGAAAGTACAAAATATATTGAAAAAGTCTTCTAAGGATGTATAACGATTCATAGATCACAGCGTATCTTATCGGGGTTCAAAAAAATCGTCATATTAAAGCTTTCAAAAGCTACGACAAGAGAGCCGAGAGATTCATAACACTACACATGTCAGCCGATAGAGTTATATGGGCGTTCTACGAGTTTGAGTTAAACGTCTGACAGATTTTAAGAAATCTCGATGGAATTACGATGTCAATAAAGGTTCTCATATATCATATATAATAAATCAATTTCAAGCACTTTTTGTCGTTGTGAAAAACCTGTAAGAAACCAAGAGAATTCCTATTTCACTGATGAATCCCAAAAAGGCAAATTACAGACTGACAACAGCTCCAGCGCCAAAATCGAATCCATATTGATTTTTGTATGCCAGTTACATTGTGTTGCGGTATTATACCTAATCATAAAACCGAAAAATCATAATTAAAAGAAAATCCTTAATTAATGAAACAAAAATGTGGAACAACAACAAAAAAGGTAAACCGATATTGCCGACGCACTCTAACTTACACTTTCCTTTCCCAAGCTACGTGCAGTCGCTTATTAAAATGCTGCTTAAATTCGTAGCTTCAAAGATTCGCCAAAAAAATTCATCGAAAAATTAATCAGTTTAGGTGAGTGTTTAAGCCAAGAAGAATTATGACGGCAAGCAAGAAGATGAAGATTAAAAGGCAAAAACAAAAAGAAATATTCATTATATGTACAGTTAAACGAAGCATGGCAAGCGGCGTGAAAATAAGAATTTTAATTATAAGATTTTCGGATTTTCCTGGCGCTGCTGGTCGCGCGGCGAGGTCGCGCCGGTCAAAGTTATGGCAATAAATGAAGCCGCATAACTTGGTAACGAACCTCATATTTCAATTTAATATACACATTGAATAAAACAGCGACACATACAAATGAAATAATAGCAATAACAACAACAACAGTAACGAAGGTACTTGAGCCAAGCAAAACAACAAAGTTATTAAAGGTTCATATATAATATAGATATATATACGCGCCAGCTACCGATTGCTCCCAGACTGCTTAGCTTTGTGTGTGCTGGGTGCGGTAAGTTGGGTTCGCAGGCGTGTGAACGAGAACTAATTTAATGTGTATTCATTTCGTTACTTTGCTATAAGTTTTGTGTGCCATAAGAATTCTTCACGCCGCACAACACACACACGCACACTCAACGCAAAAGCAAGCGTACCGACGAACCAAAGCACCTACTTAATAACCAGCACGACAACGCCAACAACAGTGGCAATGGTAACGGTAACGGTAAAGGCAACAACGGCGGCAACGGACAAGGACAATAGTGTACCCATACCAACTGGCAACACAATAATAATGATAATAATAATCATAACAAGTAGCGTTATGGTTCACGTGCTCTTGAGATGGCCCTACGCAAACGAAAACGCCAACGGACACACGCACATTGATACTTGAAAAAACTTTTACGTCGCTCGTAGAATTGCTTGAGTCGAGACAAATACTATATTGGAAGGGATACAAACAAACGTGGAAAAATAAGACATAAGCATTTAGATTGTATTACTCAATTTTTTGTGAGTTTGTGTATGATTACCTAACGCTCGCAGGTGACCTGGTAGGACATTTTATGAGATTTCATTGGATTTGAATATTAAGCAACCCTCGTTGAAATCATAAATATTAATCCACATTTCAAACAATTTTGAGCGGAAATACTATAGGATGAAGTAGAAGAGGTTTACTACCAGATCGGCCAACCAGACCAGAAGCTTGTAATAATTCCACATATAATCCTTGTTCTTCTCATTCCCATGAAAAGTTAACGATAAATATCCACGGAATCCCCCAAAATTTGCACTTAATTGTATACTTTCCAACAGTTTTCTACCAAAAGCTTCGTGATTCGTCGTCTAAATTGGTTTTGTTTCTTGTGTTCTGTGATCTAATAACAGAACTCAGGCGATAAGAGATTCCTTAAAAGCTTGTTGCTAAAAGAGAGTATTTATGCGTGACATTTTTCTCATTCGCATGGAACGACGGGAATATAGATCTGAGCTGCGAACTATTTTCGAAATGCTAATGAGATTTATCTTTATTCAGAAGATTTGGCGATATTTATTATAATTCTCCTGATTTCGACATATTTTTTATTTGTGTAACACAAGTTTTAGTGGTTTATATTTTTAACGAAAGTATTGCGATATTAGAGCCTATCAAGCTTCGATACAATGTAAAATTCTCTTACAGAAGTATTTAAGAGAAATCCCAGACTCAATGCTTTCTCTGCTGAAAAAACGTCGATGAAAGAGGAATAACAGGTTCAGGGCGCTTCGTCGAGTCTAAACATCTAATGAAGGGGAGTGATGCAAGCTTCACAATAGACAGTCTTTCCCTTCTCCCTCTGGGGAAATAACCTAACCTAAGCTAAACTAATTACTAACATTTAAAATTAATATTGTAGGTGGAACCACTGTAAATTCATTGAATTACAGTTGAACTTCTCTAACTCGTATGACCATAAACCACAAAATAACTTCGAGTTAGAGCGAGTTCCGAGTTGCGGAAAGTAATTTGTATGAAATTTGACTTCTATTGCCAATTTAAGAGTTGGAGTTATAGGGAACTTCGAGTTATATACGTGCGAGTATATACGTGTATACTCCACTAACTTATAACATTATGGGATACTATAAATTTATCACAAACAGTCAATATGAAGCCTCTGAGCTTATGTGTGACAAAAAGAATTAACAAATGCAATGAGGAGTTAAGAAACAAATTCAATGAATCCTTTCCTACAGGGACGCCCAGTAGACACTCGAGGATTAATGTGTGTATACTGTCTGTGTATACTGTGTATAGTATGTATGTTTACTCACCTTTAAAAGCACTTAAAGGATGTTTTCTTTTTCAATAATGGCAACAACAAACAAAGAAATCGATCAGTAAATGCAGCACGCAATAAAGACAATAAAAAATGAAAACATTGAATTGCAAACAAAAGAATAAATATTGTGTTAGAAGAGACAACTAAAAGAGAGTAAACTATGAGTAAGAGAGCGCACAAAAGGCATGAAATATGGCTGGGAGAAAACTTAAAACTGATATATAAAGAAAAATTGAAGAAAAACGAGAAGAACATAAACATGTAGAGAGGTTAGTATTAACAATGCGAACATAAAAGCCAACCGAACACAGCACGACTGAAGCACGCGGAGGTAATTGAATAGATAGATTGACACAGCAAGACGTCCACATTAGACGCAATGGCAGGAAGGAAGGAAGGAAGTGGCAATAATTGCGCGTTTGTAGGCTTTTGAGCTGTTGAGTTCAAGTAAACAGTAATACGGCACAACAATGTATGCACTGGTATGTAGTATAGTATATAATGGCGTCTTAGAAGTAGTTCAATATAGTGTTTAAACTTTAAAGAATTAGTTGGCGTTAGTATGGCAGAATAGTACTTGTCTTTAGGGTTAGAGAATTTGTTTCAATATTTTCCAATGAAACTGTTATATGTGAAAGCTCTGACAAAGCTATCTAATTAAATACAAGAGAGTAAGTGGATTCTATATCTCATTATTTATACCAGTCTCTTAAATGTATGCCAGTTGCTTGTTCGATTCGTCACTCTTTTAATTGCAAAAAAAAAAGTTATTTTTAATTTTAGGAACACCATATTCTGTTTAAAAAACTACAACTCAATAAGTTTTCTCTTCTCCAAAATAAAAATAGCAACCAAACAACTCTTTAGAATTTAGTAAAACAAGAAAAAACGTTAACTTCGGCTGTATCGAAGCTACCACGTCAAATGCGAAAATTTTCCATACAAACCATTGATTCCGATAGTTCGGTGTGTATGGCAGCTATATGCTATAGTGAACCGATATAAACAATTTTTTTCGGAGATTAAATTATTTCTATGAACAATAACTCACACCAACTTTCGTGAAGATATGTAGTAAAATGCGGATGTTTTTCATACAAGCCATTGATTCCGATCGTTCAGTTTGTATGGCAGCTATATGCTATAGTGAACCGATCTGAACAATTTTTTTGGAGATTAAATTATTTCTATGAAAAATAACTCACACCAAATTTCGTGAAGATATGTAGTAAAATGCGAAAATTTTCCATACAAGCCCTTGATTCCGATCGTTCAGTTTGTATGGCAGCTATATGATATAGTGGTCCGATATCGGCAGTTCCGACAAATGAGCAGTTTCTTGAAGAGAAAATAACATCTGCAAAATTTCTTAAAAACTGAAGGACTAGTTCGTATATAAACAGACGGACAGACAGACGGACATGGCTAAATCGACTCAGTTCAACATACTGATCATTTATATATATACTTTATAGGGTCTCCGACTTCTTCTGGGTGTTACAAACATCGTGACAAACTTAATATACCCTGTCCAGGGTATAAAAATTATTTTTTGACAGTCAAAGCTACATGTATCCTTTTTATTTAAAACCGGCATTGAGCTTTTCATATGTACGACTGTGACATAACTGTGAAATAATGCTAATAAAAATGGTGGTACGTTGGTAGACAAGTACACACAGATAACGGTATACAAACTCACAGTTATACATAAACAAAACTTGGTATCTCTTTGTGGCCAAAAAAAAACAGCTCGTCCGTTTTAGCGTCGCATTGCTCCTTATCCTTGCCCCATTTCAATTCAATTTGCATAAAAATATTGTGTAAGGGGCATTCATTTACATACACAGACACATATAGAGGACGATTGTAACTGCCATTGTGAATGTATTTTTGTATGCGACAAAATACGGTTTCCTTTGCCATTTGTGTGCACAATTCGTATAGTAATATATATATATAATATATATATTAAAAAAATATGTATGTGTGTGCGTTACTACATTTCTCCATTTTGCTGTTACTTTTGCTGCAGCTGTTTTGTGTTATAATCTTGTTAAAGGCATATAAATGTTTTATGTCATTTTAATGAAGCTGACCTCGGTAAATATTTTATTGAAAACAAAAAATGAAGAAATTACGTAAAATATAAGAAATGACGTAATATAAACAAATAAAGCAGCGAATTGAAAATGCAAAATGAAAAAAAAAAATGTAAAAATAAATAAATGAAATTTTATGTGGCCGCCACATTTACAATTTTTGCCGCAACACCAACAACAACAATATAGTATGTATGTGTTAATATTAAATTTTAGAGTGTGTAAATAAAAATTCATTGTCGCTAAAGTTGAGACGAAACACAGAAGCGAAGTGTATAACTTATAATGGCCGGTTACAAAACAAGTTAAGAGACAATCATATTCAAAAATATATAAACTCGTCTTAAAGACCATAATTTTTGGTATTTAGAGAAGAATTTGGTTGAAATATTGATTGTTTTGTCAATTAAATACATTTTATATGCATTGTATACAAAAATACATTTCAATACAGTTGTACTTCCGTAACTCGAATCACCATAATCCACACAAAAACTTCGACTTAGAGAGATTTCGTGTTACGGAGGGTAATTTGCATGAAATTCGACTTCTATTGCCAATTAAAGAGTTTGTGTTATGGAGAGCTTATAGAAGTTCGAGTGTATATACTCAGAACTGTTAAAAATTCACAATGCGAAACTCAAAATTTTAAACTCGAGTTTAATATTTTTTTATATTAAATTTCAAGTAACGAGAAAATATTTGACAAAATTTTAAACTCGAGTTTAATTTTTTTTAATTTTAAATTTCAAATAACGAGAAAATATTTGACTCATGACAATGTGAGAACGTTTCTTCATAAACACAAAACGTTAAACTCGAGTTTATGGCGTTAATATGTATGATTTATATTAAAAGTATGAAATTAAAGTCAGAAATTATTAAAAAACATAGTGAGAACACTTTTTCATAAACTCAACATTTTAAACTCGAGTTTATGATGCAAAATACATATACATAAGTATATTATATTACATTATCAAGTTGAATTAAACCCTTGACATAGTTATTTCAAAGGGAGCCTTGTGCCTGAGTCACTTCCCTTTTCTACGAACAAACCAACTGTTTTAAAAGTTCACAAAAAAATCAAAGAACAAATTTTAACGTGGTACTGTTAATATTATATAATAATATAATATGTATATTAATATATATAATATAATATATTATAATATAATATAATATATATATAATATAATTATATATTAATATTTATATAATCCTTTAATATTATATATTCATAAAATAAACATATAAGGTGTATCAGCTGTTATGTTAGTAGATAAAATATATACCCTTCAGCTATTATAATAAAATGTATACTCGCGATTGGACTATCCAATACAAAAAAATTTTATCTGAAAGAAACCAGACCACGAGTTCTTTGAAAATGAAAATATTCTTGAGTAAATTCCACAAATTAATCAAACTTTTTAAATTTTTGTTGAAGAAATGATCCAGTTAAACTCAATTTCGCACAGAGATTTCTTCTAAAACTGATAGGTTTGATAAATTAAAACTACTGGAAGAACGAAACTATATCCTATGTCTTATTATTTGGTTATATAACCCGCCAAAACATTAGCTTCTTCCGCATTTTTGCTCTTTATTCAATGCTTTATAAAAAGTATTACCGTGATCGGATTTAGTTCATATATGCGCTGTTCTATCTAGACGGCAACTTCATAATACCCCCTCGTAGAAACCCCCTCCTTATTTGCGAAGAACTTGGACAGCCACTTTTCACAAGCCCCTTTTAAGTTCAACTTTACACCACCAAGGGCGTTCGCCATGCACAGGAGCATGTGGCAATCACTTGGCGCTAAGTCCGGGCGATATGGTGGATGCGATAAAATCTTCCATGCGAGCTCCCTTAGCTTCTGATGATTCATCAACGAGGTGTGTGGTCTGGTGTTGTCTTGGTGGAACACTACAACAGCAAAACCTTTCTGGCCGTCAATCCCGGCTTGGTCACTGTTTGGGACGATTCACCGGCCTTCGATCACGACCGTTTTCGCTTTATATTATCGTATGTGATCCATTTTTCTTCAAAAATGGCTCGAAATCGTGCGGCACCCAAACATCAAGCTTTTTTGTGTATCCAGCAGAGGGTTTAAAATGGTTTGGTGACTAGCTGCCATCTCCTAGGCGATGTCACAAGATGCCACATACCGACCTAACTCGATGTTTTCCATGATTTGATTTTGATTTCGTATTCGTCGACACAGGTCTTCCGCTGGCTGGCTTATCCAGTTCGTTTTCACCAGCTCTGAATCGTCGAAACCATTCCTCCGCAGTTCGAAGTGATAGAGTACCATCCCCAAAACACTATTAATCTCACGAAACGTTTCTCTAGTGGATTTGACTTTAAAATAACGCGAATTTCAGCGTTAGTGAACTCCATCTTTACACGTCTATAACTGTTGAACGCAATATCCAAACAAATCATGCCTAGCGTCGTTTTGTAGGTTATGTCAAGACCTTTCAAAGATGTATAGGTATAGTATTGCTAGATACGAGCTCTGTAGCGCTTTATACATAGCCGCGAAATTCAAAAGACAAAAAGGGAAGGGAGATATAAAACCTAATACATAAAAAATCCTTAATCGATTGTATATTGAACTACAAACTCGGTACGACCATGCCATTACTCCACCTTGACCAAACGCAGAGCAAAATATGCAAAATTTATGACAAGTATTGACTCGAGTTAGCAATATGTATGTACATACATTACTAGGACACTGAGAGGCCTTAACGACACAGTTACCATATTTCTGTATCTATTTACCTACATATATTTGTCCTCTTGGAATTTATAAAATATTTTCCATTCTAACCTTACATATGGATGTATTGGGCCTACAAACATACTATACACTTGCACAGCTGTCAAATAGTAGCTATGCAAAGGAAAAAGCGTGCAACTCAACGCCATAAAATACTCCAGGCAATCATAAAAAATGAAGTGAAAAAGCAGTACACAAAGAAATCTCAAGTGCTTAGCATACTTGCATGAACAAATACACGCATACATACATACATATGTATATGTTTAACTACATGCGATTGGAAAAAAAGTTGCTTGTTTGTAGATTTTTTTTTGTTTTTTCTTTGTATCGCGCGAGTATGCGGCATATTTACATTTATTTTCTCTGTTTGTGTGTGTGTCTGCTCTTGTTTCGAAATCCTTGTTGTCTTCATTTCTACACGTTTTTATAGAAAATGTACATAACCTCGCACAGCGCTGGCGCATTTCCATGGATTCTGTGGAGACTTAGGAGTTAGCCTCACAGGATTTGAATTTACATTTGTTATGTATGCCAAGAAATGCGAGTCAAAGTGAAACTGAGATGAGAGAAAAAGCTGCAGCTGTAAAGAAATGTGACTTTAAAACATGATCTTTAATTTTCAAAACGGCGTTTTTGGTTTCTGAAGTACCAGTTTAAGGCAGCTCAGTTTTTTGAAAGCATCACTACAGCACTCTAGTACGGTAAGATAAAGAATAAATGAAAATATAAAGCGTGACGATGTTGGTTTCGCAACAGATAATAAGAAATCTCCAAGTATCTTCCTTATATGGAAAAGCTTCACATAAATTTCTGGAGCCATTTTGAGGCGGAATAAGGCTTGTAGAATCCTCCAACATAAAGACTCTAAATTTTACGCAAGAAATGGCAGAAAGAAGCTGCACTCATATTAATGAGAATGTGGTAAATGGGCGTGAAGAGCCTGCTCGACCGATTTCAATGAAATTCGGATCATAATATTTTGCGACATTCTGATATTACCGATGGATAATGGGCGAAATTTGGTTTCACAACCACCCTTACTTCCCATATATTAAAATTTTGAATTCCATTTGATTCCTTCACTTTATAATATATACATTAGGAATCAATGAAAATAGCGAAGAAGACGTAGAACCGTTCCCACGACAGTCGGTTCAACGTAACCCGGATTTATATCTGGCCAAGGATTGTCAAATCGGCAGCATTCCTCAAAATTATTTGGGGAATGTTTTATGCCGCTACAACAACAACAACATAGCGGAATAAAGCTTTACACAAATGCTGTATTTGAGGTGTGGCAGCACTTGTGGAAAAATTATCGAAATCGGACTATAACTTTTCAAGTCCCCGGATATCGAATATGAAGAATTCAGTGTCTAAGGGTAATTCTTCACCGAATATATCGGTACATCTCTCAGATATTTTAATTTAATTCAGAGTGAATCTTTCTCTTCTAATGGTATGTCTCTTTACCAAAAATGGTTAACATCGGGTCATAACTTTCCCTAGCTCCCAAAGGGTTTTCAAATATACAGCGGGTTTTATTCCGCATATATCGGTTATTATGTGAGATATCTTAACAAAATTAAGTGAGCGTACAGTCTTGGATATAGTGTGTCTTAGTGGTAAAATTGACTGTAATGGAATCAGAAATTACCTCAGCCCCCATATACTTTTTACGATGATTTTTGTTATTCTAATGGACTCTATGCCGAGTATACGGGACGTATTGTGTATTAGCTTAATAAAATTTCATCAATAAATTACGAGGGTCTAAATTGTTCGGTCCAAACATAGCCCTTTCTTATTTTTTTATTTGAAAATGTTACTTTACATATATTTGGATAGGTCTACCTTTATTTTCTCGTGCTCTAGAGCTTTTGATGGGTTAAAGATATACCGTTATATTGGTAGTGGACTTGGTTATTGCTGAATTTTAACTTTGAATATTTTTTCACTACTTTAAAGTATCAGTATCCGTTTTTTCAAGACCTCTGGCCGAGTTTTAGTTTAGTTCATATATTTTAAAAGTTAAGTGATAAAATGTGGTGAGCTTTCACTGGTTTTATGGCCTTGTTACACGTAACGAGTAGAGTGGCGAGACAGTGACTCGGCCGAGTGCTCGTTTCGTTTAAACAGTAAGACGAGTAATGAACCGAGTCAGTGGGCGAGTATAGTGGCGAGAGAGTCACTAGAATCACATTTTGTTTACTAGGCCGAGTGCTTCTTTTTTCTTTACTCTTTTGCCCCTTCTGAACTAATCACTGACTCGCTCGTTGCATGTGAACACGCGTTCGGTCTTCACTCGCCACTCGGTCGATTTTTATGTTGTTTATTTAGTTTCAATTGCATTTTGCATTGTGAAAGATCAGGATCTTCTGATTCCAATTCTCTAAAGAGGGTATTTGTTGCACCAATAGCGGATCGCCTCAATATCCACGGTCTTGTCCACACTCTATTTTTTTCTGCTTCCAATAAATCCCACAACTCTTTTATGAGATGCGGTAGAACTTCATTAAAAACTCTTTTAAAATGTTTTTTTCTACCAAACATAGTAAATAAAACTTTGAAAAACTTCACTGTCTAACTAGATGAACAAAATACGTGTAAACCTCTACTCGCCAACGCAACTCTCTCGACCGAGTATCATACTCGGCCAGAATACTGTCTCGCCACTGTACTCGTTACGTGTAACAAGGCCATTACTTAGGGTTGTCTACTGCATTGTTCACAGGGAACAAATTGGTGTACAAAGACTAAAAAATTTCTTTCGGGTTTGAGTGGCTCGAAATTAATTCGGAAGGCTATATTCCAAAACTTGGATGTATTAGTGATTACGGGAACAGGGAGAGAATCATACTTTGTGGTAATTCTACAGGGAATGAAATAGTAGGCTCTCAATAAGATGAATATCCGTTTCCAGACAATACATAACCAAAACGAACCGGGCAAGATTTGTATACATAGTCAAGGAAATGTTAAAATACAAAACAAGTTCTACAACAATAATAACATGAATATAATGTAAATTATTATATCATTCGTAAAAAAGAATTATATCATTTAAAGAAAATCATATTTTTATACCCTGAACAGGGTATATTAAGTTTGTCACGAAGTTTGTAACACCCAGAAGGAAGCGTCGGAGGCCCTATAAAGTATATATATAAATGATCAGTATGTTGAACTGAGTCGATTTAGCCATGTCCGTCTGTATATATACGAACTAGTCCTTCAGTTTTTAATATATCGTTTCGAAATTTTGCAGATGTTATTTTCTCTTCAAGAAGCTGCTCATTTGTCGGAACTGCCGATATCGGACCACTATATCATATAGCTGCCATACAAACTGAACGATCGGAATCAAGGGCTTGTATGGAAAACTTCCGCATTTTACTACATATCCTCACGAAATTTGGTGTGAGTTATTGTTCATAGAAATAATTTAATCTCCGAAAAAAATTTTCAGATCGGTTCACTATAGCATATAGCTGCCATGCAAACCGAACGATCGGACTCAATGGCTTGTATGGAAAATTTTCGCATTTGACGTGGTATCTTCACGAAATTTGACGTGGATTACTGCTTAAGATAATAATATAATCTCCGAAGAAATTGTTCAGATCGGTTAACTATATAACCTTAATGTTTCTAGCAAACAACCCGGCTAAAAAGAATTAGTAAAATGTTTTCTTTTTTTTACTTACTTTTTCTTACGTATTTCGATTTGCTTAAACACATAGTGAAGGGTATATTAGCTTCGGTACAGCCGAAGTTAACGTTTTTTCTTGTTCTTACTAATATTCGATTTTTCTGTATTGAATGGGTATTTTGAAGGTTAGGTTTACTTTACATTCAACTCATTTCCTGATATAAATGTATTATTTCAACAACAATATCCGTTTGAGTGCAATTAAATACACTGTACTAACTGTTAGATCTACCTTCTAAATTATTGTAAGTGAAAAATTGCTGTAATTAAATTTATGTGCTGATATGCAGCTGGTGATTTTCAGCGCTTAGGTCACATGCAACGCACTAGTGGGCGGCAAATGGAGATAGTTTATCACTATTAACACAATGCAGAAGGGAATAAAAAATGCTTTGCAAGGAGTGAAAAAATAAAAATAAAAGAATATGCAGGATTATGTCGATATTTTGATTGGATAATTACATAAATTAACTTTTGCGAAGTGCAGGCGGCAGAAAAATGCATTGCACGCACCAACACGTGCATACTTACATACTTGTATTATTATATACAGTTGCATACTAAGTGAACATTGATTCATTGTCAATTAAATAATAAAGCAGTCATGCACAGTAACGCTTGTTGTTGTTGCTGTCAATTGCATTTTTTCATTTGCATAGCAATTGCATATTTGATATACGAGCACAGACACAGACACACACACTCATACACTCTCTCCAGTCGCAATTGTGCGCTCATGAACACCCTTATTGTTGTTGTTGTTGTTGCTGCTCTATTCATTGCAGATGCCTGGCATATTTTAGCATTTAGCATTCAGTACTTTGTACGGCATGCACCGCTTGCATTACATTTAAATTACTCGGCAATTAAGTACGTCCATTACACGGGCACACAGCGGCGAAGCTCAGCTATTACTTACAATATAAACATAATTACGCTTAATTGCCACGACGGAAGTGTGTGTGTGTGTTGAAGTGGTATTCTTTTATTGCTTAAATGCAGCTTAAGTGCATTGTTGTAATGCAATGCGATCCAATCTCTTCGTCGTCGTCGGCACTGATTTATTACGCTTTCATTATGCCATGCCGTATATCAGCATAAACGTAAATGATTACGTTTGGCGGCGGAGCGTTGCATGCGCTGGAAGATGCCACATGGTGGAGGAGAGCGAGCACTGCCAGGACTATACTTTTGTCGATATTTTCTTGTAGTACACACACCTATAAATATATATATGTATGTAGTACTCATATATACAAACATACATACAAGTTGTCACTGCACTAAATTTTCCATACCCTTTACCGGCGTTCTTTTATTTTTATTTTCATCCAAAACATTGAGTAATTGTATTGAGTAGGCAGCGTGGTGCTTGTCTATATACATATCTGTGTGTGTGTGCGTTTAAGAAAGCTCTTTGCCAAATTAAAAATCACGCTTACGTCGTGTGGCCGTTGCGACTCATCAATCAAAATTTTTGAATGAGCAAATGATAATCAGTAGTCGAACTGAAATTTTGTTATTAGACAAGGAAATCTTTAGAATTTGTATAATTTTAGTTTGCATAAGTATTTTTGCTTGGAATGTTTTGTTGTTGGTGCTTTAATTATAAAGCAGTTTGATTTTTTAATTAAGAAATTTTTGCGCAAAATAAGTTTTTGGTTTTTAAATCTCAGTCACCACTTCGCCTTATTTAGGTTTTTAATTTTGTACATTTCATATATGCGGGAGATGTCGCTGCTAAAAATATCAATCAGCTGATAAAACTTACCAACTTCTTATGAAAAGAAAATCAAAAATCTATAAAAGCTGATCGGTTATCGAGTAGCCGGCAGTATAAAAGGCAAAAAAGTGTTTCTTAATCAAAATTTTAATTGATCAATTAATTTGGCTGTCTAAAAACGCTATTAAATTTGAATACCGGCAATTTTTTCTTAAATTGCTTAGAAGCTACGTTGCAACCCTTAATTATTCAGTTTCAGTTTTCGAGCTGACTCATGATGAATCTTTTTCGGCCTTTATATCTGATAAATCGATGTAAATTAGCGCTTTAATCGAGCAAAGGTCGGTTAATTGATCAATTAACTTCTGTGCGAAAAGGCTATAAGATGTGGGTTTTCATCTGATTTAAGAATGAATTTCTTCAATGAGTAAAGAATTTTCTATCAACACTAGTTTCTGTTGTTAAGTGTACTCTTCTTAAGGGATACCCTCTCTTTTGTAATAAGCTATTGCTTGATAAAAGGTCATAACGGAATTGTTGGAAACCGTATGTTTGATGAACATGCAAAATAGTGTGATCTTGTTTCATTAAAATCCTATTAGAAGCTGGTGGGAGGATCTTAAACCTCCTGCGCTCTGCTTTCGAACAGCACTTCGAATATTTAAAACATATCTATTGTTCTTCGGACCCGAAGATAGCTTATTGACTGCTCATCATCAGTCTGTCCTTTCAAATGAATCATTTCAATAGTGGACGGATTCTTCGTTAGTATCCTTTGGATGAATTCATTAGAATTTACGAAGATCTTTCTTACTTTAGAACACATTTTAGAGAATATCTTATATTTTATATTTTTTTACTACTCAAATAAAGTTTTTTCAAACGCAAGTCTATTATTACATTACTTCCTCAACACTTCAAATGCAAAGTTGACGAACACTTGAATATCATACCGAATTCACTCCAAAAGCTTTGACATCAAAAGCTTATTGACACAAGCTCTTCCAGACCTTGCTTTTCTTTGTCAGTATTATTAGAAAACGATTTCGTGTCAATATTATAATTGGTCTTCCATAAGCTGATTGGCCAAAAGCGACGGAAGTTATCAAAAATATCGCCAGCATGATGAAAGCTTTGACGATCGTCACAGTTTGAATAAAGCAAAAACGCCTATATCTTTCACTACCATTTACTCTCTATGCAGTATCTTCCTAGCTTACAAATATATTTAGCAAAAGTTTTCCCTCCTCTTTTACAAAGATTACCACTTTATGAAGTATTACGTAAAGTATACGGTTATATGCGAGCATATGGGCTTACACAAATACCCAGACTTCAGTGATGTAAGCAGTCCCTTTCAATAGTCATTTTGTCCTTCGTTACAACACAGGGAATCACATTTTTACTGACGTCATAACATTGACATTTTGCGACTGTCCATAAATTATGTAGTTGTAGCTGTACACACATACGCTTGTGGTGTCAATCAATTTGCAATGCTTGAGAGGCGAAAAAAATACGCATAAATAAAAACTACGCATAAATAAAAACTACGAGCAGATATTATATCTATGCGTATATATGTGATAGTACAAGAAATGTATACATATCTGTATATGTAGTAGGTAATGTAGAGTAACTCGAGACTAGTCAAGAATATACTAGTCTAAAACTAAAAATTCTTGTCTATAATCGTTCATGAATCCGACTATTTTTTTTTTTTGCAATTTTTTGAACTAATATGACATTGGTCAGTTTCCTGATAGAAATCTCGTCATCTCGTTGGTCAACAATACTTAAAAAGTAACGATATGTGAACAAAAAGGCTGACAGGACTTACTGTTCAGACTAGTTCAACATTAGACCACAACTAATGGCTTCGACTGTAGGGTTTTGTGTACACAAGTAAATACATACAGCATACATGTAGGCGTTTTGCGGTTGCTACGCGGTTTACTATGACGTAACCGTAGCTGACCAACGACATACATTTTTAATACACTTTATTAACAGTTGCTGTATGCGAGCGTAGTGAAAAAATGTCCAGTTCTAAATATACTTGCGATTGCTCGCTATAGGTCTATTTTTTTTTTAACTAGACCACATATGTGTGGAGCTCAGTAAATCCTATGGAAGCTGCGTCATAGTCAGTTAATCATATCAGACGTGAATTTGTATACATTTCTATGTGTGTGTTAGGTTTTCATTCATATTTTTTTAGTTAAGCATTTCCTAGGCATGTTTCTGCCCCCACTCTAATGCGCTTGTCACCATTCACGCGTAGCAGCCGCACTTCATGTCTTAGCAATTTATATTTAGCTCCGGCTATTTTTAAAAACTGTCATATTTTAAGACTTCTCACGTGACATTTGGTTGTGCAAAATTATAGCTTGCTTGTGAAGGGGTCTCAGAAATAACTTCGTGCATTATTATATAACATAAATTTATTTAGCAAAGCGCGGTTGATAGGAATATATTCAAGTGCTGGTAAATATAACTTTAATAAGGAATTAAGAATATATAGTTTTCAGTGTATTAAGGAGTTAGGTGGGTTTCAGAGTCTGAAAACAAGTGTATTTTTATATTTTTTTATATTGTATACAATCATATATTGCAATTAAAGAAATTAAGATTTTTATGATTTTTTTTTAATTCCGAAAACTCAGCCGTTGGTACCCCATCTCCCATGATGTGTCCAGAAAAAATCTCTTGCTGTGAACGGCATAACTTATCATTGGTTCATCTAAAATATTTCGATAGTAACTGGATAAATCTAAATAATGGACAAAGGTATAAAGAAAATATTAAAATTTGACAATTGAATTGACAGAGTTTTAACCAAAAAACTCACTTTTTTGGTCAAATTTTCGGTCGAAAAATAGTTGTAATAAAAATAAAAAACGTCCTTCATTCATTAACTAGATAATGTTATGTCAAAGATGTGTGCAAAATTCAAACAAAATCGCTTTATAACTTTTCGAGAAATCGTGTCCAAAGACTTAAAAAATAGAGTTTTGAGATAAACGCGTTTGATGTTTTACATTCTTCAAACTGACGTGGCTTGATGAGCGAAACTTCCAAAGGGTGTAACTATTAGAATTTTACTCGGATTGATTTGATATTTTTGAATACTATTTTAAAAAATATTGTTCTATTTAATATTTCGAAATTTTGAAACCCACCATCGGCGTACTTTTTGCTGTCCTGAGGTAAAAGTTGTTGGTCAATTCAAAAAAATTCAAATTTAAGTTATATAACTATAACTAGAAGGATGTTCGCTGAGATTTTATTAATATATTTAATAAGCCGATCTGCTCGTATATATTTTGATTCATTAGTTTTCAACTAAAAGAACTCAGCATTTATGTTTGCACTCGATTTCGAAAAATAGTAAATATATGAAACTTCCTTTAAGAAAGGGAAATTATTTGCTTATTCGGAAATAAAAGGAGTTCGAAAAAGGTGGAGAGCTACAGCTGTTTACAATTTACGAAGGGACTCTACTCTAAACTAAACTTGCAAAGATATCAATTAGATCCCTCGAATAAAATGATATTGTATGATAAAACTGCTGTTAATACCAGACTCTGAGACCGTTTTGTATAAGACTTAACCTCCAAAAGACAAATAAAATTAATTTCAGTACTGTCGGACAAATAGTTCGTAAAAATTTCGAGTAAATCAAGTTTTGATATTTCGGAAAAATGAATACAAATCAATTCCGTGTGTTATATTAGTAAAAAATGCTGCGGTTTCTAAATTATGGATGAGTGTTATTCAGACTTTGCGGCAGGTGAAACAGGCTTCTCTAAGCACTCAACTCAATTATATACAGGCAACATGAGGTGATGAAGTCAGTGGTAGCCCAAAAGAGTCAAAAAATCAAAAAATATTTGGGGACCATCAACTGGGGTTGAACAAGATAACAGATATTTTAAAGATATCTATGGCTATGTTCTCAAATCTATGAAATTGATAGTAAAATTGCATAGATTGTGCTTAAAATTGTTAAGCTTCAATAGACCTGTGACCTAAGTGAAAGCTAGCGACTTTTTCTTATTCTCAGATACTAAGAAAAATCTCGCGAAAATGAAATGACAATTAAGATTTAATTGTCTGACTGAAGCCTATTTTGAAGAAATAATGAGTTTATATAATAAAAATAAATGAATGGCAACTCTGTTTAACTCTAGAAATATATCGTGTAATTTCAGCCGAAAGCCTATGATGCTAGCGCTGCGTACTTTAGTTTATTTAATAATTTGTTTATTATGTAAGCTTTAATAAAATAAAATAAAAAAAAAAAATATCGTGTAATTTTGCTAAAATAATATGCTTGTTTACAATAGATATATTGAGTCTTCCAGAAGACCGGAAGATATATAGATACATATATTATTTTTCTTCGGGCTTTTGAAATTTAAAAAAAAAAATTAAAAGAAAAGAAAAAAAGTTTAAATTCACATAATTTTTGTAAATTAGTTGAAGATGCCTAAGTCTTATCTACACCTGATAAATCGTTAAATATAATAATCTAACAACAAAACCCTTACATAAAATACTACGAGAGAAGATTTTTGAATTTTCCCCTTTGTTAAAATTTTTTACTTCCCACAGTGTCCAGCATTGTTCACTAAGCCTTGACTGGGTTTAATATCAAAATATGTTTTGCCGGAAAATTAGTTCATAGACTAGAATTTTTCTGTGTCACCGTATGCCATTGACGTCATAACTTAGCAATCTACTCACACATAGTAGAAAATATTAGATAAAGCTCCGAAGCATGCTGGCAAATGGCACGAAATGCATAGAAGAAAATATGTATGAAGCGAAATTCGCAAACGGAATGCAAGCAAATAAATGTTGCATACAGAGTTAGGCTAAAATCACATACAAACATACATACAAACGCATATGTATATGTATGTATGTATGTACGAACACGTTCTTAACTTTGTATTTCAATACAACCAATTTAATAGTTGCATGCAACTGGCAACCGGCAACCGGGTGGCTTATAGAAATGGAGCAGCAATACAATACATGCCTGCATAAACAAAAGTATTGTGCCTTAGAGGCGAAATGCAACAACAACAACAACAACAAGTAGTGGAAAAACAATGACGACAATAATAAGAAAATGCAAAACAAAGCGAGAATTCGAAATAAGAACGACACAATGGGCATATCAACTAAATTAATGGCAATAAGAGTCACAACAATGCCCGGCTTGTGGGGGAATATATACATATATATATTTATATGGATATATATGTATATGTAAGTGCATTTGTATATATGTATGTATAGGCAAATGTTGCAACATTTTGTTGCGCTACTGTTGCTGCTGTCTTGTCATGACTGCCAGCAATAAGTGCGAAACATAGCTGCTGTACTACTACTATTTGTATATATGTAGATCTGTATGTATATATATATGTATATGTATATCTGTATACAATATTTGTTGTTGTTGTTTATATGTTAGTGCATATTTGTGCCAATTATATGAGGCCAATGGCATAGTTGGCATTATCAAGCGAAACTGAATTGCTGGAATTAACTTGAGATTGACATAGTTTCGAAAAAGTTCGTACGCCAGGCGTGGCGAGGAGGAGGGTTGGGCGACTAGTTGGCAAAAGTTCGGTGCAAAGGGTAAAATTCATGACTTCAAGCCAAATTGGCGACCGCAAATGATGATGTATGTCTGTATACGGAAGCAATGCTGATTAAAGTGCACGCATTCAACTGTACGCACACATACATACAAACAAACATACAGTAGCATACATTCAGGCTCACTGTAGCATACTTATATGCGCACCATGTTTGCGTCAGCTATTGCATGTGTATCACTCGGCTTGTTGGCAAACAAAGTAGCAGTGCAGCTGAACAAGCTCAAGCGAAACAACAACAACAACAACAACCACACAAACAAGCAGATAGAATGCGAAAGTTTGCGCAAATATATCTGTGTATTTTTGTTGTTGTATTTGTATTGCATATTTGCGTTTGCCAACAATGTCGTGTGGCAACATACATATACAAACATACAAACATACATATGAACATACATACATATACAGCTATACACCGTAAATGACAGTGGTGTAGTATTAAACAAGCATTGCAAAGCAACAATAACAACAACAACAAAACAAGCACCAACATACGCAATTTCACACATGTGGCAAGTTTGTTGGTTGGTTGGCTTGTGCGGCTTGTATGCCACTGCCAGTCACACTGCGTTGTGCTGCCGTTGCTTCGGTAGCAAAGGATTTAATTTGTGTGCAAAATCGCATTTTCGCAATTCGCCCGCAGCGCTACGCTCATTGTTGCTTGTAACAATCTCTTTTCGCAGCTACAGCTGTGTGTGTGTGTGTTGCATGTATGCAAGTGGCATGTGTGGTTAGTGTTATTTGTATGGCGTATATAGCGTGCATATAGTAAGTATGGCGACACGGATGTGCAGTCCGAAATTTATTTTAAATTAATGTTGAATAAATATTTTTTTTTTTATTTTCAATTATTTTTCAGTGCCCATTGTTGGCGAAAATATTTATATTTTAATATTTGTTTTTTTTTGTGTTACACTCGCAGCCATTAACTATTGTTATCGGTTGGGCTTTTGTTAATGCGTTGCTGTTGCATTAAAAGCAATACGACACGGCGTATGCGTAACATTTTTCACTGAGTTTATGCGCGGCATATATGAAAATGAATATTTGAAGTGCAGATAATGCATTTGCGCAAATATTCTTCTTACTGCGTGCTATATATTCTTCTTACTGCGTGCTGAACGTGGTCTACTCGGCGAATATTATTCAATAATGAATGTCGAGATTCAAGATGGGTGATGGTGTGGCGAATAGTACGCTCAGTAGGCCGATTATGTTGATCATAGGTTGAGTGAAGCGCGCGAAACACATTCTTTACTGAATGTGAATTTTCGTAAATAAGTTGAATAATTTGTAAACTTAGTTCAGGCGTAAGTCTTTCCTAATTGAATAATAAGTTATAGCGTTTTTAGACAGGAGCTAATTGATCAATTAACCGGCCTCTGCTCGATTAAAATGCTTATTAAGGTCGATTTCTTCTTCTTAACTGGCGTAGAAACCGCTTACGCGGTTATAGCCGAGTCCACAACAGTGCGCCACGCATCTCTCCTTTTGGCGTTTTGGCGCCAATTGGTAATACCAAGTGAAGACAGGTCCTTCTCCACCTGGTCTTTCCACCGGAGTGGAGGCCTCCCTCTTCCTCGGCTTCCACCAGCGGGTACTGCATCGAAAACTTTCAGAGCTGGGGCACTTTCATCCATTCGAACAACATGACCCAGCCAGCGTAGCCGCTGTCTTTTTATTCGCTGGACTATGTCTATGTCGTCGAACAACACATACAGCTCATCATTCCATCGTCTGCGGTATTCGCCGTTGCCAATGTTTAAGGGACCGTAAATCTTCCGCAAAACCTTTCTCTCGAAAACTCCTAGTGCCGTCTCATCGGATGTTGACATCGTCCACGCTTCTGCACCATAAAGTAGGACGGGAATGATGAGAGACTTGTAGAGTTTAGTTTTTGTTCGTCGAGAGAGGACTTTACTTTTCAATTGCCTACTCAGTCCATAGTAGCACCTGTTGGCAAGAGTGATTCTGCGTTGGATTTCAAGGCTGACATTATTATCGGTGTTAATGTTGGTTCCTAGGTATACGAAATTATCTACAACTTCAAAGTTATGACTGTCAACAGTGACGTGGGAGCCAAGACGCGAATGCGCTGACTGTTTGTTTGATGACAGGAGATATTTCGTCTTGTCCTCGTTCACCACCAGACCCATTCGCTTCGCTTCCTTATCCAGGCGGGAAAAAGCAGAACTAACGGCGCGGGTGTTGTTTCCAATGATATCGATATCATCGGCGTACGCCAGGAGCTGTACACTCTTATAGAAGATGGTACCCTCTCTGTTTAGCTCTGCAGCTCTTATAATTTTTTCCAGCATCAGGTTAAAGAAGTCGCACGATAGCGAGTCACCTTGTCTGAAACCTCGTTTGGTATCGAACGGCTCGGAGAGGTCCTTCCCGATCCTGACAGAGCTTTTGGTGTTGCTCAACGTCAACTTACACAGCCGTATTAGTTTTGCGGGGATACCAAATTCAGACATCGCGGCATAAAGGCAGCTCCTTTTCGTGCTGTCGAAAGCAGCTTTAAAGTCGACAAATAGATGGTGTGTGTCGATCCTTTTTTCACGGGTCTTCTCCAAGATTTGGCGCATGGTGAATATCTGGTCAGTTGTTGATTTTCCAGGTCTAAAGCCACACTGATAAGGTCCAATCAGTTTGTTGACGGTGGGCTTTTCTACACAGAGGCGGGTGCGTATTTTAGCTGCTACAAGATAGTGGTCCGAGTCGATGTTGGGACCACGAAGCGTACGCACATCAAAAACACTGGAGACATGTCGTTCATCTATCACAACATGATCGATCTGGTTGCGAGTGATTCGATCCGGGGACAGCCAAGTAGCTTGATGGATTTTCTTATGCTGGAATCTAGTACTACAGATGACCATATTTCGGGCCCCGGCGAAGTCGATCAGCCTCAGACCGTTTGGTGATGTTTCGTCATGGAGGCTGAATTTTCCGACTGTTGTGCCAAAGACACCTTCTTTACCCACCCTAGCGTTGAAATCGCCAAGCACGATTTTGACATCGTGGCGGGGGCAGCGCTCATAGGTACGTTCTAGGCGCTCATAGAAGGTATCTTTATTAAGGTCGATTTACCATACAATTTAAATCGACTTGAAATTCAAATGCAACTCTGCGACAAAGACGTACGATATACGTTCTTTGTCTGCGATTGGTTTAATTTTTTGATAAAAAAACTACGGTAGGTGTCTCTGCTAAAAATGTTAATCAGCTGTTGAAACTTACCAACTTCTTATGAAAAGCAAAAACAAAAATATATAACAGCTGATCGGCTATCGAGTAGCCGGCAGTATAAAAGGCAAAAAAAGGCAAAAAATAAATATAAACTTTTTAAAAATTATTTACTGCCTTAAGGGCTAAAATATCAATTTTTTTGTTAACGATCTAATTTATAATTTTGTTTAAATTATAAGAAATCGAAATATCGCTTTTTAAGCCCAGCTTATACTAATTAACTTGATGATTTTGCAGAGTAATGGCTTTGTGTGATAAATAAAAAAAGAATTAACTAAAGGAATTCTCTTTAATTATATGGTGATGACAAAACTATTTCGGTATTAGAAGGAAAAAAAAGCCAATTAAAATACTGCTGGTGTCGCAATTATTTTTATTGCCTTTAAAAACTGACATTTCATACACAAATTATTTTTTATCAATATTTATTTTTTTTTTAATTTGCATACCCGCAATTAATGTTTGATTTCTATTGAATTTCTGAAGAAAAACAATTGTTTACTGCTAACTCGTAAAGTTCGCACAATCAACTGAACTCTTCTGAGTTACTCATACGCCATGGTGCACCGCAAACCGCAAAAATGAAAAACAAAAAATCACGAAATATTGCTACCAATTACGATATATGTGTGTATGTATATTGACTACAATTGGCGCACAAGCAATTAAATCACTTTCGCAATAAAATTGTATCTGCATATTTCAACAGGCCATTTGAAATTCCAACGAAATCTCGCTTTAATTTGCATTTTCGCATTTTTCATATTCACACCGCAGCGCAGCGATTTAATTGGAAAGCTTATGAATGCATTTGCAATGCGAAATTGAGTTGTTACCGAGGTGTATTTGTGGATGTATATGTGTATGTGTATCAGGATGATTGGATTTGTGGTTATTTATATGGATATATGTATATAGACAATGGGTTGCAGATATTGACTGTATAGGCAGAAGCAGATGTATAGGTATGTGTAGAAGCATGCTGCTGACCTCTGCACTTTTTGTCAATTCTCCGACGCTGATAAGCCATAAATATGAGCGGTGTCAAAATGCAATTAAAAACGGTAAAAAATGAAAAATAAAATCAGTAAAGAATGAAAAGAGTAGTATAAAGCATGCTGGCAAGTACAAAAGAAATGTGAGAGAGAAGGCAGTGCATAAAAGCAGACAAAGAAAGCTTACAAAGCTCTTTTCATAGAAATGGCTGTGTGTTAAGGCACAAACAAAGAATGCTACGATTTAATAAAAGTAGCACAAACCTGGCAGTTATTTAATGATTTTTCCGTTTGCGCTGCGCTGATTTCTTACGGAGCTCACTCACTTTCAAAGCGAAAGGAAAAATACGAAACTTTGAAAAATCGCACAACGAACTACCTAGCAAGGAAAACAATTAAGTCACTACTCAGCCATGGAATATGCCGCAAGGCACAATTTACGTCGTCATCAATGCCAATCGCAATAACACCAGCGCAACCATTGTCAGCTTGCACACGCTCTACTTCAACAACAGCAACTCGATTTGCTGCGTTCACTTCTTCCAACTCTTCATCTTCGTGTTCTAGCTACGCTGACTAGGCGGTTGTAAAAGTTGACCTTGATGATATCATCAAAACACACGCCATTACCGAAGACATATGTGTGAGCGCTTTGGCGTAAAACCAAGTCGTGGTGGAGACACTTAAGGCGCAGGAGGTGTGTGTACGAGTGAAAAGTTAATGACAGCAACGGCACAGCTGACAGCGAGCAGACGCTGGCAGGCAGAAAAAGCGACCGCAATGGCAGCGATGGCAAGGCGCGATAGCACTTAATAGCATCACACCAACACACAGACACACATACAGAGTATATTGCTGGAGTCAGAGACATAAACTTGCACCGGAGGTTTGTAGTTTGCGCGCGGTGGACGAACGAGAGAGGGCGAAGGGGCCTTATGAAACACAAACGTCTCTGGCGGCGCACAAACTCAACAAAAGCCAACTGCGCTTGGAAATAGAGAAAGGCGTACCACAATGCGGTTGAAATAGCGAATAGTTAACGGAAATCAATAATTAAGCAAACGAATGTGAGTTGCACGCTTGCGGTCGCAGCTATACTATGCTGCAGCTGTCTCAGCTGTTTGCGGTGCGGTTGACTGGTTGGCGGCGCATGTCAAGATGGTGGCTGTGTTGGCCAGCGGCTGGTGGCTGCTTGGCATAGTGTGATGGTGCTGATGATAATGATGACGACGACGTTGATGACGTTAGTGCTGAGCATTGGCGCTGCTGTTCCTATATATGTATACCAACACTTATATAACACATATGTGATTTATGCACGCCTATATGTATGCTAATGTATAAGCATGTGTGTGTGTGTGTGTTCGCCATACTACTACGCCATACTTTGCGTTTTATTCGCACATTTCTTTCGCCATCGTTTTCACTATTACATTGTGCTGTCGCAATACAAATTGATGAGGCAATACAAAATAGTAGTTTCGCAGCGCCATACAAACACACACACACATGTCTACATATATACATCAGTATATGTTGTTGCTGGCATTTAAAGCGCTGCTTGCCGCAATTTTTATTACATTGCAGATATCGTTTAATGCAGGGCAGGCAATGCTGCTCTGCTCATGGCACGGATATGATATCACAGCATATTGATTGCGCCGGAGTCGTTACTTTGCGGCAGCGCATATTCATTTTCAAGTGCAGAGTGCGAGTATGTATGTGTGTGCGTATGTTGTATTTGTGGGTGTGTTGCCTGCGTGGTAATTAAGTTGCGAATTTTATTACCAGCTGTTTTATATCTGTGTGTATACGCATACAGTTCGTATTGGCAGCCATATACTTTCAATCATTGATGTGTGGCAGCTTTATGGCCTTGGTTACAACGCGCTTTTATTCGATACAACTCGTGCGATACAACTTGCCACAGTGATATGGAAAATTTAAATAAAACGAAAGAATATTAAATATTAAATATCAAGAAGGAAATAATTTACACTTTTGTATATATTTAAAAAGAAAGATGTGTTGCAACCAAGTTAAATGAAAAGTTGTATTTTGACGTAGTTTAACCTTAGTTGCTTTACTAGAATTTAACTTAAAGTGTAAATAAATATATATGTATGTTGGAAGGAGCAAAAAAAAAATGTTCGTTTAGAGTGAACTATAAATACCCCTCTCCTACTTAAAAATTCAATAGTTATCATCAAAAATGAATTTTAATCTATTCTTTATTAGTCAAGTTCTTGAACTGATTGTTTTCCGATATGTTACCAGCATCACTCTTAATACGCATAATAAATATATCTAGTTCCATTAAGTTTACTAACACTTTGTCTGAATTCGCCATTTTAAAGCCAATCCGTCTAAGTAATCTGTTATCTCTTTATATGAGAGCTAGAAATAATTCTCAATCGATATCAACCATCTGTGATTTCAACGGTGCTTTCAAGAAGTTGAATATTTCAAATAAATTTTATTATAATATCTCATATACTTACGTATAAATATATATATACGGGCTATTTTAGCTCAACCCAACAAGAAGTTCTGAAATATCATATGAAAGTTTCTCATCGAATTTTACTTGGAAATTCCATACTCTGGTCCATCTACTGACGATACAAACAATAATAACACAGCTGAATCCGAATTCGAAGTCCATTTAGTCTTTAACATTTTTTTTTTTAAATTCCAATTTGACGAACACTTTTTTGAAACATTAATCGGAATCGCTTCAAGCTCATTACTCGGAGGTTTTCGGGTCGCTGATTACCAATCCGGTGTTGAATTTTCAAAAATCAAAATGGCGGATACAATATGGGAAATCTTTAAAAATTGTCCGCCATATTGGATCCGCCTTTTTGAATTTAAAATAAGCGACTCCGAATTCGTAAACAGCGGCCCCGAAAACCCTCGAGTAACGAGTTTCAAGCGAATCCGATGAATTTTAAAAATCGCTGTCCGCTATATTGGCTTTCTGTGGTTATATCAAACCCTGACCTGATGGGGTTAAATGGATCTCGGATTCGGATTCAGCCTTTGGTACCTGTGGTGATCCACAGCCTTTGGGAGGTGGTGATCCACTCGGAAGTAGAGCGGCCTCACTTTCGGTGGAATCGTTATACTTTTCAATTAGACTAGTCTGGGTTCCTGGCCACTGCGGAATCGCGGGGAATTGTAAGGCTGATGAGCTTGCAAGGTCAGGGACGACGGACTCACTATTAGAAACATGGAAGCATATAGAAGCACCATACTGAACTTTTCGCCCTAAGTAAACCTCACCTCTCCTTAGTCGTAGGGGTTCTTACTGGCCATTGCCCCATTGAGATCCACGCTGTAAGGTTAAAAATCTTACCGGATACTAGCTGTAGAAGCTGCATGGAGGAGGATGAGATGGAATCGTCTCATCACTTTCTTCTGGAATGTCCCGCCTTTGCGAGATCAAGAAAGAGATTTCTTGGATCTCACTTTTTAGAATAGGCTCGCGAAATAGCGAATATAGAGCTTAAGAATCTCTGCAGATTTGAATCTAAGGGGGATCCAGGCTTCACAAAGGACTATATTTTAAAGTCTATGTGTGTTTTCCCTTTGGGAAACAGGCTTACAACCTAACCTAACCTAACCTATCCGACATATTTACTGATACATATTTCAGTGGAAGGTATGGTGAATCTCATATTATATATAGAGCTGCTGAAGAATGTATAGACCAATATAAGAAAGTGAGGAAAGGCTAGGTGCAACCGAACGTTTTATACTCTTGACATATATAGTACATAAGGGCTGAGGTAATTCCCGAACCGATTTCATTAATTTTCACCACCAAGGTACGCTATATCTAAAACTATATGCTCACTTAATTTGGCTTAGACACTTAACATTTGAACCGATTTATAAGGTATAAAGCCCATCGTTTTTTTTTTTTTAAACCCTATAATTGGTATTTGGGAGCTATGGGAAGTTATGATTCGATTTTAGGCATTTTTGGTACAAAGAAGAAAAAGATTCTCTCTGAATTACATTAAAATATCTGAGAGTTTTATCGATATTTTCGTTGAAAAATTACACTTAAGCAATGAGTTCTTCATGTTCGATATCCAGGGTCCTGAAAAGTTATAGTCCGATTTCGGCAATTTTTCCACAAGTGCTGCAACAGCTCAAATACAGTATTTGTGTAAAGTTTTATTCCGCTATCTTCATCGGTTCCTTATGTATATATTATATAAGTGAAGGAATCAGATGGAATTCGAATTTAAGTTATATGTGAAATAGGCGTAGTTGTGAACCGATTTCACGCATTTTTCATCAATGTCATAAACACTGTTACCAATGGTCTGATGTGCATAGTAAACGTTTTTTTTTTCTTAAACAAATTTTGTTTGTATTTATATTTTCTTGAAGACACTTAAGTAATCCAAACCTTAAACAATATTAGAATTTAGAAGTTTGCAAGTTATATTATTAGTAGTTGTTGTTGTTTTCTTTTGTTTTTGTTGTTAACGATGATCAGGTTTCATGGTTTCATTGCCACTGCGTGGGATTTGTTTGACTGTTGTCGATAAGTGAATCAATTTCACAAGGTGTGCCTGTTACTGTCTAATAATTACACCCACCCATGTAGGTGAACCCACGCAAACATGAAATGCTGGCTGCTTTCGAACTTATTGTGAGGCTTTGATGTAGATATGTATATACAACTATTACGTCATGTATACAGAAACACGGCGACAGCTTTTTTCTTTTACATAAGCACTTCGGAAGCTCACTTGCGATCTGCGAATGAACACCAACAACACCGGCAGCCTCTCGACGCAATGTCAAGTTGGCGAATACTACCAATTAATTAACTCTTGTCCACTTGTTGGTGTGTCATTAATTAGGTTGCGACACAACTACCTGCCTCGTATACGTATGTATATAAAAATATTGTGGAAAATATAGATGGATTGCTGTTTATCAGAGAGCACTTGCCTCTCTAGCGAATACTCGCTCGTCATTGCTTGTGACGCTGGTGTTGATTCGTCAGTCCTTGCTTTGGCTGCACTCAGTTGAGGTCATAATTGTAGGTCTGGTGTTGGTGGCACTATTAAAAACTATAACCACTTTTGCACTCCAACGGGCGACCTTCTTGAAAACAAAAAAGAAACAACACTCCGTTACTTTTAATTCTCTCTCTCACTCTCATTTCCTCATATCCGTTTGGTTAAAGTCTTTTACCTGTTTTATGCATTTTCATTTTTATTCGCCTTTGTTTACTTTTGTTTTTTTTTGTATTTTTTGTTTTCATTCTTTCACGACCACAAGTATTTATCACTCCTGAAACACGAAATGCGAATAATACCAATTTTATTATCGCTTGACCTTTACCAAAATGACGAAAAGTGGAAGAGAGAAATTGAAGAACACGAAAAAAGCACATAAAAAGACAAAAGCAACAATGATTATATGCCTAACGGACGGTGGCGAACTTGATGAGTACAAAAAATAAATAAATAAATAAAATATATATTATTTGAGGCGAGACAAGGTAAGCCGAGAGGAGCGAGAATATTAGAAAGCATTCGAGTTATGGGAAATATAGGGTTCTACATTTGGAAGTTTTGCAGTTTAATAGAAATTTATTGAGTTCGAGTTCAGGTAAGATGGTCCCCTGAGTATTTTGTGCAAATGGCTTGTACTAGAGCTAGCGATGGAGATTCAGTTCAGTTCAGATTTTAAAAGATTTGATTTCAGACATATTATGCCTCAGGTACGGGAACTCTGAATGACCTAAAAAGGCTCCTTCGCTCTCAAAGCTTAAGTGAAAATCAGTCAACTGTTTATGGTTGAGTCTCTAAAATTGAGGATGAATTGCGACAGTTTGAAATCAAGTCCATTCTACTGAATTTTTCTACTGATGGTGTATAGGGAAAGTCTCTTTTTGTATGAAGAGCTTTGAAAGCTTTCATGGTAAAGATTAAATATTCAATAGCTGAATAAAAGGCAATATAATATATGTTCTACCAATCGCCCAACTGCTATACTATTACTATACTAAAGTCTCTTGAGTGGACCAACATCTGCTTTTTCCGGGATTTCGACATGCTGAGTGTTATATAGAGACCGTGCTAGAAGAAAGTCTTGTGGCTAATATAGACTTCGAATAATTCAATGTGCTTTCAGCATACCCCATTTTTATATAACCTCTGCCAGCCATTTATTTTCCAAAATCTTCAAAATTGGCTAAAATGGGTTAGAGCTATATTAAGAAAAAATGCAGCTCTAAAGCATTTCATTTAAAATATTTAAATTTTTAGTTACAATACCTATCATCATACAATTTAATAAATTCCCAGAAATCACTTTTGTGGCACCCTTTAAAAATCTACAAAAAAAACATTCAAAAGCTATACTTACCTACCGAACAGTCTATCTACCTCACCTTCAAACCCATTCATACGGTCTATATTTCTTTGCTTTGACGGCTTTGGGTATTGGCGAAAATGACATAAAAATGTTGGTGACCTTTTGGAAATTTATTACTTAATTTAGTGGGCCATCATTAAATTTAAGGTGTTTTGCTTAATTAGAAATTTTCGCGATTTCGCGTACCGGATGGACGAACGGAAGAGCTGGTGATTGAAAGGTAGGGCAATTTGTTGGGTGGAGTTAGTGTTTTCATTATTGTTCGAGCAGTTTTTGTCCTCTGGGTCTGTGTGAGTTGATGGTACGGTACGCTTTCGGTGTTCGGTCGTTTGCTTGACACATAAACAACTGAACTTGAGACAAAGCAGGACAGTGTATATTTTTTTTATTACTTTTAAGAAGTTGTCGGCAGACACGCCATCAATCGAATATATTTTGTGTATAACTTTTTGTTATTCTTTTCGAAGAAGTAGAAGTTTTGCGTGTCTCACGTTTTGCGGTGGATATTTAACTGAATGTGGGGCTTATTAGGTTAGTAATTCCTATTTTTCAATGTCATTTGCAAGTGATTGTGAAATATAGGCCAAATTGTTTGAAAATTCTGCTGAGGAAAAACTAAAATAATGAATTGCGTAGTGAAGACTTCTCTTAAGGTTTTTATTATTGTGTGGCGGCTTTGTTCAAAGAAAGTGTGATCCAGGGATCTAATCTGTTTCGACAGGAACTCAAAAAAAAAAATAGGATTTAGATAAGTTAATCTGAAATCTCATTAACTTATCTAAATCATATTTTTTTGTTATCGAACAAACTGATGTAGCCTGGAGGAGAAACCTGACACAGATTTTTTATTGAGGACGATATAGAGGTTTTATAGTTCAATGAATCGTTAGTACCTGAGAAATCTGAGTACAGAATGGGATCCTGGTTATTTAGAGCTCTAATAGCTTTTTCACACAGAAGCAAATTATTCATTTAATCTGCTCGATTAAAACGCTGATTAAGATCGATTTACCATACAAAATAAAAATCTACATCAATTATTAATTGAATTTTAATCGACTTGAAAATGAAATGCAACTCTGCGATAAAGACCATATTTTCAATTATGCAATTATTACCTTTTTGAATAAAAAAGACAGCGGCTACGCTGGCTGGGTCATGTTGTCCGAATGGACGAAAACACTCCAGCTCTGAAAGTGTTCGATGCAGTACCCCCCGAAGGAAGCCTTCACTCCGTTGGAGGGACCAGGTGGATAGCGACCGGGTTACACTTGGGATCTCCAACTGGTGCCGAACTGCGAAGGAAAGAGAGAAGTGGCGCGCTATCATCGATTCGGCTATAACCGGCTAAACGGCGTTAAAACCTCACACACATATACCTTCTTTGTCTGCGAGTTGTTGTTTACGCTACACGACGGTTGATGTCGCTGCTAAATTTAGCAATCAGCTGATGAAACTTCTTATGAGAAGCTGATCGGTTATCGAGTAGCCGGCAGTTTGAAGGGCAAAAACTGGTTTATCAATCAAAATTTTAATTGATCAATTAATTTGGCTGTGTGAAAAGGCTATAACTGTAAATTTATCACCACAAAATGTTGGAAGATACTTTTACAAATAATATTTTCAAAAGTCAAGCGGTCATTATATATTTCTTATTCCCAGACATATTGAGGGGTATTTAGAGATTTAGTAAATTGGGGTTTTCAGAAAAACGGTGTGTTATACAGCGCCATCTTTCGGAAATATTTATGGATGAATATTTAATTTGATGCTATTAAAATGAAATATAAAATATATTGAGTCAAAAACTTGATTTTCGAAACTATGTTGACCACATGATCAAAATAAGGTCCGAATATTTTGTAGTATAAATATCCCTTAATGTCCCATGAATTTTCTTTTTAGTTTTGATATCCCCAAGCTGTCTTTCTTGCTACCAAGACATTAGCATAATATCTTCATAATAGTTTTGAAAGTAATAAATATGCAGTAACTGAATGTCCTCTTACACCACCGTATGCTCTCGGAAAACTGCCATTTGCGCTTAATTTTATACTAACAGTAAAATAATGCCGCCACAAGCAAGCTTTGTTGCATATTTCTAGGCGGATTTTAATATTTCACAGCTTAAGAATCATAATGTCAACTCAAATGCCATGAAGCGTAATAAATGCCCGCCTAACGGTATACATATATGCGTGTATACACACCACCGCTTAGCGTTGTGTCTTGTCATTTGCGGTGAAGCAGCTGTTGCAAGGAATTGCGTTGCAGTTGCACAAAATTTTACGACACCAAAGACTGTAGAGTCACACGAAAGGCGTACTAAGCGTACTTTTCATTTTCATATCGGTGACTGAGGTGTGACAAACTGGTGTAAGGGCTGCAGGGAGCGAGTAGATAGTAGAACAGAAGTCGCTTTATGGCAGGCTCAGCATATTGCAATATAGTTATATAGTATATAAGTAATATGTAGTAATGTCCATCCGACCTCGTGGAGGCTTTAGGAAATCGTAGAGTCAGCGGAAACAGCAACAGCTCTGGCAACCAAAGCAATATAGCATATTTCAAATTGACATTAAAAGTGGTCGGCTCTATCTGTGTAACAACAACAACACTGGCGACAATGGTGAAACAGCTGCCTGCAACAGTGTCGGTGTGGCAACTAAATATTTCAGTCACATAAATTCTTGGTAAAGCAAATTATAAATCCTCTTATCTGCATAGCGCAGGCAAGTTGAAGTGAAGTTCAAATGTAGATAGATACTCATACAAACATATATATATTTACTGAAACATATACAGTTGTGCTTCAGAGTCTTTTCTTAGGGTCGATAACTGCGTTGAAAGTCAAGCGCACTGGCGCATAGATATTCTAAGTCACATTTAGTGAGTAAGGAAAAAAATCTAGCTGTTGCTGTTGTTGTTTAGTTTACTGCAAATGTAAAAAACCGCCTTTAAAATCGTATAAATAAATTTCCCGCGTAATTTGCAACACAAGCTTAACAGATACTGCTGAAAAAGCAACTTGCAACATGCGCTCTTCTACAAGAAAGTCTGCGGTAAAGTCATTTGCAAAAAACACACGATGAAGTAGTTGCACGAAGTGACGAAAATTACTAAGAAAAAAAATAAAAGGGTAAGCATGTAAGAGTGGCAAAGAAAAAGGAAAGTAATGCTAACTTTTCTTTTAATATCATTAAGTGAGCTGCAAGTCACTTAGGAGACCCCGAGCGGCGTTAAGGGCGTCAATGGTAGCTAGGATATACGAGTAAATAAGTTTGTAGTAAAATAAAGTAACAGTAGCATTGCGGCTTAAGATGACTGGCTAAATCGCAAAAAAAATTCAAAAAATGGAGCAGTTCAAATATAAAATGCTCGTGCAGCTAGCGCATTTTGTATAGGGTGTGCCAAAAATTTAAAAATTATGATAAAATTTACAAAATAAATTATAGTAGATAATACAGAAACAAAGAAATGTGTTTAAAAATATCAAAAAATCAATTGCAACGAAATTGTGTAGCGCAACAAAATGTCGTCACGGTCGCAGTAAACTTTAGTGTATGCTATTTTGATTTAAATATTATTTTTTGAGTGTTCAGTGCAATAACTGTATGATATATGTATATATACAAAAAAATTAGAAGGTTGCCACCTGTTTGAATTTTTGAAGTAAATAAACTTTATGAGATAAGCAAAACAATATGTTTACACCCACTGAACAGACTCGATGAAAATAAACCGTCGAATCTATTTTTTGGCAGGGTTACCACCTGTTAAAGAAATAAAAAAATATATAAAAGTGGTAATGCAAACGAATATATTATAAAATGACAGTCGAAAGCTTTAAGAAATATCTCGGCTTTATAGTTAAATATTTCTTAGTAGGGTTGCCACCTTTTGAATTAAATAAAATAAATTCAATAAAATTTAATAAAAATTTAATAAATTATAAGGCTTAAAATAAAAATATTTTTAAGGCTGATTGCCACTTGTTTAAAAGATTTCAATATTAGCTTCAAATTAATTAGACTTTATAAAAATTTGGAAGGGTTACCATCCTTTTGAAGTTTAATAACACATCAACACAAAAAGAAATTTGGCATGACCTGCGGATCTTACTATGTGTAGCTTATGTTTTTGAGGTCGCTGAATCCTATTCCGAGGTCCATTTAACTCACCAAAAAACCAATATGGCGGACAGCGCTTTTAAAAATTCACGGATTACGTATCCGGGGTCGGTTTTTCAAATTTCAAAATGGCGAATCCAATATGGCGGACGTTTTTTTGAAAAATTCATCAGAATGGCGTGAAACTCGTTACTCGGGGTCGTATATTGCGAATTTGACGTTACTTTTCAAAAACTGTTTAACTCTTTAAAACAAAAATGCTTCGAAATTTATTTCCATTTGGACCACCTACTATGCACACTCCTTCCAACATATACTTACTTATATTACTCTCATCTTGCATTTGTATGCGTTGCACTGCAAGGTTGTCGCCATCAGGCATGCAGTCACAGTTCAGCGGCTTGAAGTGCTTGCAGAAAGAAGAAACAAAAAAAAAACCTGCAAACTTATCGCCTTGCGGCAAATCCAAATTAGAATTAAGACGCTGGCACAAACGCCAGCTGCATTTAATTGCAAAGAAAAATACATTAAAATGTACCCCGAGTGCAGTTTCTTGGCGCACTTTCTTGCGCTGAAGCACTTCAAGCGTGGAATAGCGCTTTTAGCAACGAAGGGGGCCACCGCCGACCAACTTTGCGACCATAAATGCAGCGAATTTATCAAATGAGTACAATTTGGACTGCAGCTAAGTGCAATGTTGTGCCAGGGTTAATATCATCAATTATGCATGGAAATGTACGCGGTGGTGGCAATGATAGGGGGTAAAGTAGTTGGAATATTATTTTTCATTTTTTTTTCGGTTATATGCATACTTTAGTGTCTCAATTTAGTAAATCTAGCACTTGGGAAGAAAAGTATGTGTTAACTGCAGTAGTTCGATGTTTTGTTGTTGCATTAGGAGGCTGGTCAAATTTAAACTTATTTGGTTGGACTTTGATAATATCGATAATATTTCGGTCTTCGACATGCGGACCCTCAAAAAAGTATGAGCGACCTTACTCGTACTCTTGGTTGTTGTGCGGTTAGTGGACTTCTGTCAAGTAAGTACCCGGAAATTTGAAATAAAACACAAACAACTTATCAATCATCTAAATTTATTATATGCCCCTCAAAATAGGCCCCTTATGAAGCAATACACTTCTTCTAACGAACAATCCACTCATCGAAAAACTTTTAAACCTATATTCCGCGATGGCCTTCAGTTCTCGTTGCAAATCAGTTTTGATGTCTTCAATGCTCTCAAAACGGGTTCCACGAAGTGTAATTTGAGTTTTGGAAACAGGAAAAAATCACACGGGGCCATATCTGGAGAGTACGGTGGTTGAATTTTTGTTTTGTTGTTCCGCCACAAATCTGGTCTTTTGCGACGAACATTCTCTCTCAAACGCTTCATAACGCCAAGATAATATTCTTTATTGACGGTTTTGTCCTCCGGTAAGAATTCCGAATGAACAACACCACGAATATCGAAGAAAACGGTCAGCATCACCTTGATTTTCGATTTGCTTTGGCGCGGTTTTTTCGGTTTCGGCTCATTTTTGTCGCGCCATTCCGATGATTGTTGACTTGTTTGCATGTCGTACTCGAAAACCCATGTCTCGTCACCAGTTATGATGCGTTCGATGAACGTTTGATCGGAATTTACGCGTTCAAACATGTCGTCAGCCACGTAACTGCGATTCACTTTTTGAAGAAAAGTTAGATATTTTGAGAACCTATCGCGTTGCGACTTTCCGCATACACAAAACATCAACCAAAATATGACGAGCGCTCTCATGTCCATTATTTGGGCTATCTTTCGCAAACTATAAAGACGATTTTCCAGCACCATTTCCTTTATTTTGCCGCCGTTTTCTTCAGTTGAAGAGGTCGAAGGCCGTACTGAACGTAGCAAATCGTTCACTTCTTTTTCAAGAAAAGATTGATGAGCCTGTAGCTGATTTAGTCTATTTGACGAATATGTAAGGACTATCTCTACTTGGCATAACCAGAATCTAGATTTTTATCCGGCCAAACATTGTCTACTTGGTAACATTTCTAAATATTATAAGGATAATATTTTTCTATAACTACAACAACAAATACAATAACAAATAATTCGATATTATAGTAAACAAGTAAGGAAGGGCTAAGTTCGGGTGTAACCGAACATTTTATACTCTCGCAATTTATTTATTTAACTTTATTTATATTATATAATACACAATTTGACCCACATATTCGTCCTATAGGAAGTAGGCGTGGTTGTGAAGCGATTTGGCCTATTTTCACAACATATCATTGGGATGTAAGGACACTATTACAAACCAAGTTTCATTGAAATCGGTCGAGTAGTTCCTGAGATATGGTTTTTGACCCATAAGTGGGCGACGCCACGCCCATTTTCCATTTTGTAAAAAAATCTGAGTGCAGCTTCCATCTGCCATTTCTTATGTGAAATTTAGTGTTTCTGACGTTTTTCATTATTGAGTTAACCCACTTTTAGAAATTTTCAACCTAACTTTTGTATGGGAGGTGGGCGTGGTTATGATCCGATTTCTTTCATTTTTGAACTGTATTAAGAAGTAAAAAACGACTACAGAAAGTTTGGTTTATATAGCTCTCTTGGTTTGCGAGATATGTACAAAAAACTTAGTAGGGGGCGGAGCCACGCCCACTTCCCCAAAAAAATTACATCCAAATATGCCCCTTCATAGTACGATCATTCATACCAAATTTTACTTCCATAGCTTTATTTATAGCTTAGTTATGGCACTTTATGTGTTTTCGGTTTTCGCCATTTTGTGGGCGTGGCAGTGGTCCGATTTTGCTCATTTTCGAAAGCAACCTTCCTATGGTGCCAAGAAATAAGTGTGCCAAGTTTCATCAATATATCCTAATTTTTACTCAAGTTACAGCTTGCACAGACGGACAGACGGACGGACGGACAGACATTCGGATTTGACCTCCACTCTTCACCCTGATCACTTTGGTATATATAACCCTATATCTAACTCGTTTAGTTTTGGGTGTTACAAACAACCGTTATGTGAACAAAACTATAATACTCTCTTTAGCAACATTTGTTGCGAGAGTATAAAAAATGTATAATCATTCAGGAAGGTCGAGGAAGGGCTTACAACTACATCCTCAACAAGCTCCTCTCTATTTGTGATCAAACATTTCTTGAACTCATGGATTCTAAAAAAATCAGCAGCTCTTAGACTGTTACCAGGAAGGAAGATAAACAATTTTTTTCTCAAGAAGGCATATAATTAAGTGAAACGGAGAAAAGTTATAGAGTTATCAAAATGTAGCTAGAATATGAGCGCTACATTCTAGGCAGAACATTCATACATATATATAGACCTACTAAAACCGTTATACGCATTAAAACATGCTTGCATTTTGCCATCACTACGCACATTTATATTTCACAGACCATTTGACAGTGATTCTACACGCGTGAACTCATAACACAAACTCACACAAAACGACCCAACACGTACACCCGGGCGTATGAGCAACATCCAAGCACAAGCACCAGCACAAATAAGTACAGTAAAAAGTGCAAGCAAACAAAAAAAAATGAAGAAAAATTCCATGCGACGCTGTCACTCATTGCCTATTCAGTGCGCTGCTAACGCGCGTAGCAAATTGTGTTAGCGCAAAAAGAAATATGGTTATAAGAAATCATAACTTAAACTGTTTAGAACGGAAGTGACGCCGTAATCTCTCACGTATTGCGCACCAAGCACACACGTACACTCACAAACAAAGTACTTGCCACCGCGCGGCAGCAAGCAAGAAGGCAGGCATTGTAAAAGCATTAGCTAGCTGAATGGCCTTAACTAGAAATGGTTAACTGAAAAGGGGTTTGTGAGTTGGTGGATGGTGGGACTGCTGTGACTGGGGAAATACTTAAAAATTTTAGTTGATACCACAACTGCATACCAAATGAGGATCACAAACATACATTTACAGTGAGCCAAATGCGCAGTAATGTATGTAAGCGTATACATATATGTGTGGCTGTGTCTCATGTTTGCCACAAGACTTGGTGACACGCGCACGTGGGGAAAAGTGTCGTGTTGCGGCATTTGGCATGCGGCATGTCGCAACTGTTGAGAATGGCGGAAATATGAGTACACACTTGCCATTGCTTTCAAAATATTTTCTCGCTACTACACACATACATTTAGCATATAGCATATATATGTAAGCATGTAATTTTATTATTGCAGTAGGAAAATGCAAACGGTTGCATGATGTGCGGAGGGTATGCAATCTGACTGAAGAAATGCAAAATTTCAGTCACTGGGTGATGCATATATATGTATATATATTTGTAGTATTCATATAAGTAAATACAGATATACATTTGCACATTTTTTTTTGCATAAACGAGTTGATTTGTTTAACATACCGTTAGTGGAGCTCAATATTACGTGCCATACACAAGAGAGCGGCGCTTAGTATAACAACGACTTTGGTTTCGTGTTTACCGTTAGTACTTATATGTGTTATTGCATATCTAAAACGTTTAGCTTCATTTTTTATACCCTGAACAGACAGGGTATATTAAGTTTGTCACGAAGTTTGTAACACCCAGAAGGAAGCGTCGGAGGCCCTATAAAGTATATATATAAATGATCAGTATGTTGAGCTGAGTCGATTTAGCCATGTCCGTCTGTCTGTCCGTCTGTCTGTCCGTCTGTATATATACGAACTAGTCCTTCAGTTTTTAAGATATCGTTTTGAAATTTTGCAGATGTTATTTTCTCTTCAAGAAGCTGCTCATTTGTCGGAACTGCCGATATCGGACCGCTATATCATATAGCTGCCATACAAACTGAACTATCGGAATCAAGGGCTTGTAGGGAAAACTTCCGCATTTTACTACATATCTTCACGAAATATGGTGTGAGTTATTGTTCATAGAAATAATTCAATCTCCGAAGAAATTGTTCAGATCGGTTCACTTGTATGGAAAATTTTCGCATTTGACGTGGTATCTTCACGAAATTTGACATGGATTACTACTTAAGGTAATATTATAATATCTGAAGAAATTGTTCAGATCGGTTAACTATATAACCTTAATGTTTCTAGCAAACAACCCGGCTAAAAAGAATTAGTAAAATGTTTTCTTTTGCTTTTACTTAATTTTTCTTACGCCTTTAGATTTGCTTAAACACATAGTTACTAAAAGAAATGCACCTGTGAAGGGTATATTAGCTTCGGTACAGCCGAAGTTTACGTTTTTTGTTGTTTTTTATAAACATATTCTATTTTGCAAGCGTTAGTTGTGGTAGTTGAGGAAATCAATCTAAAATGTAGTGCTCGTTTACCTTAAGTGGAGCAAATAAAGCGATAAGTGACTTGCCCTTGATGTGTTTCATCAATAAAATTGCTAGACATTCCACATACTAGTACAAAATTGTGATAAAAAATTGGAGATATTCTAAAAAAAGGATTACTCACAGTTCTAGATTTACAACATGACTGTAACATTTTGATTTTAGCAAGTACTGTTACAGATTTCGCAGAAATTTTGTAGCATTTTTACACAAATTTTCAATGATGATGAATAGTAATGGAATGATTTTAATGTTAAATAACTGTACTTTTAGATTCTTTATTATTTTTGAAACAATTTTTTTTTAATTTATTAAGTTTAACTGTGTTCCAAGCCTCAAAAATCCATCCACGTACTATATTACGATGAAAGCTATTTTTATACTATCATAGCATGCTGTATATAGTATAATAGATTGGTTCACCTTACGGTTTTTGTGAAGATTAGTAACACCTGAAACTAAACCAAGTAGCTGGGAACCTTAAACTGACCCATTATCTCTGCGAATGCCCAGCCTTCTGTCGGTTAAGTAGAGATACCTTCCATGGCTCCCATTACTCTAATCTGAGAGAAATTGCGCAGCTGGGATGGAAAAAACTCAGAAGCTTCGTTAAATCGACCGAGTTGTTCAGGTGATACTTATCAGGGTACCTTCGGGGAGCACAATGGCCTAAGTGCGGCCGCTTGCGGTCAGGTTCTCTTCGCCTCACTATTCAACCAACCAAACCAAGTAGATCTAATGTTATAAATTACCAAATAATGGCCTAAGTGCGGCCGCTTGCGGTCAGGTTCTCTTCGCCTCACTATTCAACCAACCAAACCAAGTAGATCTAATGTTATAAATTACCAAAATGTTCAAGATTACAAATGGGCTATATCTGTTCAGAACCTAACCTACTTTCTGTACAACAACAGCATAACCTTGATCTGGGTTCAAGAACATAAAGGTATACAAGGTAATGAACTTGCGGTCCAACTGACAAGGAAGGCCGCGGCTTCCAGGCCGGTAGGGCCGGAGCCCTTCATCGCAGTTGGTCGGCATGTTCTTGGTATCCGATCACAAGAAGAGGAATTGGCAAACAGGAATCGCTGCTGGCTGCATATGCAGGGACTTCGCCACTCCAAACTGTTTCTCGGAGGATACAATCGGAAAAGATTCAAACAGTTAATTGCGCTCCCCAGGAACAAACTGAGACAACTGGTGGCACTCTATACCGGCCACTGCAGACTAAGGTGTCATCTGCACAAACTGGAAATCCACTCGTCGGATCTTGACCGGAGCATCGTGAAGAAAAGGGGTCAGACAATTTGGGCTCTATATCCCCAAAGAGGTAGTATCGCACCCATCGGCCCTGGAACACAGTTAAGGTTTCTTAACGTGACAGGGTTAGAGGGATTAGACCTTAGGTCGCTGTGCAATCATCAATATGTAGTCTAATCTACTTCCTATATAACTCATTCCTATATAAATTCAATATATAAACAAAGCACCCATGAAGATATTTGAATAAAACTTTGCACAAATACTGTTTTGTAGGAGTGACATCGCTCATCGAAATCTATTAGTAATCGGACTATAACTATTTAAGGCTCCAGACACCGAACATGAGCCCCTCAGTGTTTGTGGATAATTTTTTCACTGTAAATATTGATAAAATTCTCAGTTATTTTATAGAAATTCAGTGGGAATTTTATTTATCTCATAATGTGTCAAACAAGGGTAAATTCATCACTTCCCCTAGCTCCCCTAGCTCCCATATACCTATTATCAAACATCATAGATCAAACATCCGATGGGTTTCATACCGTATACAATGTAATGTGAGATATGTTAATTAAATGAGAGTATAATCTTGGACATAATGAAGTTTGCTGTAGGAAATGGGTGAACTAGGCCAGGAGATACCACAGCCCCCATTTACTATATATCACGAGTTTCGCTATTCCGTGGATTTTATGCTGAATATATGGTTGAAATTGTGTGTTGTCTTCATAAAATTTGCATGAAAAATATGCTTGAGTATAGAGCTTCTCTCAACCCCATTATACTCATTATAGTGATGAAATCAGTTTAGATCTTGAACTAGTCTCCATTCAACCTATACTTTCGAGCCTTGCAAATTGCGAGATTATAAAATCTTCAATTACACCTGAACCTAGTCCTGATTAAGAAAAGGCAATGCTCTGTTGGAAATCATATTGGTATAAAGAAGAGACACAGTATTGAAACCAAAGTTGCAAGCTTGCTCGTTACTTATAGTGATAGTTTTGTAACTGTTAGAGGACCATTTTGAGATAAAAGAAGTAACTGTATCATCATACAGATTTTATATTTAAACCAGAAGTATAGCTCTCTGATACATTGGAAAAACTTCAACCAAATTTAACTAAATTTTTTATACTTTAAAAATATAAATACATTTCCAACAAGCAAATTTAAAACTCAACTCCACAACAAAAAAAGCGAACAATTAAAACTTAATTGTTGTAATCAAATAAATTGTCGGCAAATATTTGCCGACTTCTTTGCGTGTCACTTTAACCGTTAAAGACCGCCTTGCGGACAAGGTCTTTTGGGAACTCAATAAAAGAAATTTTTATTTTCCTGCCCCTAATGGTGTTATTTTGTTGGCTTTGTTGTTTTTTGGCAAATTCTGCACGACAAAGTTCGACAAACGTTTTGCATGTAGGAAACCCATTAGTTGACAGGTCGCTTTGAGTATGTGAGTGCATTTGACAGGCAAAAAAACCGAATTTAAACTCAGTATGTGCAGTTATTTGGTGGTTTACAAACGAGTGTGTGTGGAAAGCGCATTAAAATAAAGTAAACAGCGGAAAATATAAAACCTTGATTTAAGTGCTTTTTGCCCAACACACACGATAATTAAAGAAACTCAGCGGTGCACAAGCCACACCGGAAAGTGAGCAAAAATACAGAAAAAAACACAACAAACACACTGATGAGATTTTGAATTGTATGTAAAAGAACAGAAAAATAAAAAATAAAAACATTTTACGATTTTTAAAACCACTTAAAAGCATTTTCGCATTATTAAAGAAAGCAAATACAAATAAAAGTTCGTAAGCGAGTGGTGAAAAAGTCGAAAAATGCGACGACATTCGGTTAAGTCAAACCATTGTGTGAGTGAGTGTCGGCGCAGTTGCATGTTCGTTAGCATTGTTGGTGGTTTTGCGAAATGTCATGCAGTTACTGCTCGCATTGCCACAAAATGGCCCAGTGCTCACGTACAACTGCAGTTGCGGCACACACAACTACTCCGGCCGTCGGCTTGTACTCGTACAACCAGAGTGAAGTCTTGAGTGCTGTCAACTGAAAATCGTTGCAAAAGTCCGGCATACCACACATTGCATATTGGACATGACATGCCTCAGGTGCGACATGGCGCATATGGACAAGCATTTCTTCGCCATCACACACACAGGCACACATACAAATACGGAATTTTACAAGTGTTGAAATACCCAGTAGGAAAAAGAAGTCAGCAAGTCTTTAGGTATAACAGTACTCCGATATCTCACTCTTATGGTAGTAGAGTTCCGAAAAAATTAAGAAATCGCAGGAAGCCAAATCTGTCGAAAAGTGTGATCTATGATAACTTTTTGGTTCGGAAGTAAATTTTCCGTACTCTGATCTCAGCGATTTTCTCAACAAAACCTGGTATTTCGAATACTCTGACCCATTTTCAGACTACGCTCCTAATCTACAACTGTTTCAAACTTGATTTGAGTCGATTTCGATTTTCCTTAAGAGAGATGAGATGACATGCGGTCAGTTTAAAAGACCCCCGGGTCCTATGTAACTGTTTCATGCCATTCAAGTACTAGTTTTATAGCAGAGATTATCAATATAAAAACATTTCAGAGACTATACAAATGTTTTGCGAAAATTTCCAAGTTTCATAAGTTCTAAAATGATAAGAGTGACTCATTTATAAAAAATATAATACAAAGCCCTGAAAATTCAATATTTAAATGCTTTATCCGACTAGACCACGTAAGGCCTAAGTTGATAATTCCAAAATATTCCTTTATTTACTCTTCTCTCTAAATTTCTAATAAATTTCTTGAGTTTAGCCGGGATGTTCTCAAGAGACTTCAATAACTTCAGAAGTAACCTTCAACTGTAGATCCGCCGTTAGATCTACTCAGTTTCCGTCGAATGTGGTTGGATGTATATCATTCGGGAGAATAAATATAGTTAAAATATCTTAGAGTATATCCCATCTGACAAGCCTATCGATCTTGCAGATACTCTGTTGTTTTTTTATATTTTAGAGAAAGAACTCTTACACTTCTCTCAACCAACATTTTTCCTACAGGGTTACATTCACTACTTCCACCCAGACATCAACATTGATGAACGAGTACATGCAACTGCATTGGTTTGTGAAATTCCACAAACGTCTCTGGCTATTCCGAGTTAAATTGCATAATACAATTTGCCGCATATGTCATGTGCCAGAGACTTACTTTTCCATTTGCCCAGCTCAGCTTTATGTTTGCTCCTTTTCGTGCGCTGCAATCCTTAGCACGCCTTTACCAGGTGACTGGTCTTGCTTAGCACACATTTGCCAGTCACATTTTACAATTGCATTCCTATGGCTCTCGGACATATTTTTGACCAACCATTTACTTCAATTAATTTGGCGAAAACTCTGTGGATTTGCAGTTAACGAGCCAGTTAAATTGAACAAGTAATGCAATTGCTGTGGAAAATTGTCCACTTTGTGAAAATAAATCATACACTTTAAGCGTAATTAAATGGAGGACACAAGGGTTTGGTGCTGTCGTACTTAATATGCGTTTAGTTTATCTTTCTCTCTTTGCAGTAAGGGATTGTGCATTTTTTGACCGCTGTCAGTTCCTAAACTTATTACGTAGACTTGGAGATTATTCCTTGTCGTTTCGTATGCAGGTTCTGGAACATATATAGTGTTCTATTCGTTTTTACTGTCTCACTAATTTGAAATTGAGAGAATCCATGGCTTTAGCTAATAGATATAAGGAATAAATCTGTTTCTTAGGGAGAGTTTTGAGATTGATAAACTAATTTATATAAGATTAGACTTGGTTTTATGCGCTTGGCGCTTCGTTGCTCGTTGATGAATCCTTAGACAATACTGTAACGTTGTTCCAACCTTTATATTCCAAAAGTCCGTGGCTCCGTGTGACTTTTTCCTATTTCCAAAAATAAAGAGAATCTTAAACGGCCGTCATTATTACAAGCATACGAGAAATCGCTGAATAAACCAACGGCTATCCCAAAAATTAAGTTTGAGAAGTGTTTCGACGTTTAGAATAAGCGCTGGCGTAAGTGCCTAATAACGAATGAGGACTATTTTATAGGTACGAATGAATAATTTTTTTTTTCGAAAAACTAAAATTACTGTTATTTTTGACCGACCATCGTAAAGCTACATATATAGTTAATCGCCTCACAAACGTAACACAGTAAACGAATTTCAATATAATTTAGGTAGGTTTTCTTCAACTAAGGTTCTCCTTATTAATACTAAATAGTGATTCATTTCGAGGTGCCGTACTTTTTGGAAAAGAAAAAAACAGAGAAAATTCAAATCTAATGGGGAATATGTATCATCATTCTTTGATATTTATTTTTTTAAGATTAATTCTTTCAAATCTTGGCCGCGACTAGGCCTCAGATGGTCCATTTTCGAAGACTCGTTCGAGCATTTCGACAGGTAACTGGCGAATGATACACGTGATGATTTGCTGTAAGGCCTGAATTGAAGAGGAATTGTCCGCATAGACTTTAGACTTTACTTATGTCCACAGGAAAAAGTCTAACGGTGTGATATCACACGATCTTCATGGCCAATCGACCGGCCCAAAACGTTAAATGATCTGCTCACCAATAAATCCATTGGTTTATGCTATGTGTGGAAAATCAAAATGAGATGACGAGCTTCAATTTCAGGTACTAAATAGTCGGTTATCATGGCGCGGTAACAGTCCGAGTTACTGCGAACGGCGCCGAATTGGATCTCTACGGTCTCTATATTTTCTTCACTGCATCCTGGACGTGGTCTATTCGGTGGAATATTATCGAATAAAGAATGCTGGTTCTCAAGATGGGTGATGGTGTTGCGGATAGTACGTTCAGTAGACCGATGATGTTGACCATAAGTTGAGCGAAGCGCGCAAAACAAATTCTTTACAGAACGTGAATTTTCGTAATAAAGTTGAATAATTTGTAAACGTTGTTTATGATTTGACTTCATTCGCTTTCAAAAATTATTTGATATTTATTATTTAAACAAGTAAGGAAAGGCTAAGTTCGGGTGCAACCGAACATTTTATACTCTCGCAATTTATTGAAGAAATTTAACCAATACATATATGTGGAATAAAGCTCACCGTATTTTTGAAAAACCTATAATTAGGTATATGGGAGCTAGGAGAAGATACTTTTGAAAAACCTACAATGAGGTATATGGAAATGTTATGACCCGATTTTAATAATTTTTGGAACAGAGACACACTATTAGAAGAAAACAATTTCCTCTGAATTACATTAAATTATCTAAGAGATTTACCAATATTTTCGGTTAAAATTTATCATTAGGCGCTGAGTTCAACATGTTCGATATCTGGGGCCTTGAAAAGTTATGGTCCGTTTTCGACAATTTTTTCACAAGTGAAGCCAGAGATGATATGCACTAATTGTGTAAAGTTTTATTCCGTTATCTTCATTGGTTCCTTATGTTTACATTATAAAGTGAAGGAATAAGATGGATTTCAAAATTGAGTTATAAGGAAAGTAGTAGTGGTTGTGAACCGATTTTGCCCATTTTTTGTCCGTGTTATCAGGGTGTCAAGAAAATATTATATACCGAATTTCATTCGAATCGGTCGAGTAGTTCCTGAGATATGGTTTTTGACCCATAAGTGGGCGATGCCACGCCCATTTTCCATTTTGTAAAAAAATCTGAGTACGGCTCCCTTCTGCTATTTTTTCTGCAAAATTTAGTGTTTCTGACGTTTTTTCGTTAGTTAGTTAACCCACTTTTAGTAATTTTCAACCTAACCTTTGTATGGGAGGTGGGCGTGGTTATTATCCGATTTCAACTATTTTCATGGTATATGGTGGGGTATGTATAAGGAAACGGCTAAAAGAAACGAATTCAGAAAGCTTTGTTTATATAGGTTTGTTGGTTTGCAAGATATATACAAAAAACCTATTTGGGGGCGGGGTCACGCCCACTTTTCCAAAAAAATTACATCCAGATGTGCCCCTTCCTAATGCGATCCTATGTTCCAAATTTTATTATCATAACTTTATTTATGGCTGAGTTATAGCTCTTTATGTGTTTTTGGTTATCGTCATTTTGTGGGCGTGGCAGTGGTCCGATTTTCGAACTTGACCTTCTTATGGTTCCAAGGAATACGTGTTCCAAGTTTCATTAAGATATCTCAATTTTTACTCAAGTTACAGCTTGCACGGACGGACAGACGGACGGACAGACAGACATCCGGATTTGAACTTTACTCGTCATCCTGATCACTTTGGTATATATAACCCTATATCTAACTCGTTTAGTTTTAGGACTTACAAACAACCGTTATGTGGACAAAACTATAATACTCTCTTTAGCAACTTTTGATGCGAGAGTATAAAAATTTTAGTGTTTTGAAAACCATTAAACACCCTAATGCCATTCCTTCACACTTGACTTATCTTTCAAATAATATCTTTTTTAAATATTTTAAAATTTAGATATTTTATACTCTTTTTATTTACTCAAACCAAATCCAACACGCATTCAAAACTAGAATCTCTTACAACTCCTTGTGAAAGGCAAACTTTCAAAAGCACCAGCTTGCATTTAAACGCTTAAGACTGAATGCCAAACTTTACAACTTACGAGTACTTAGGCTACTTAAGAAATTATGTACTTTTCGTATAAACTCTTTGCTGCACTCGTTTGTGCAACACCACAAAATGTCATTTTCATTTCCATTTACGTTTGCTAGTATTTGTTAAGAGCTTAGTGTTAGTGTACTCTTTGTTTTTGTTAATTTCTACTTGTACACATACAATGAGTTGCACACACATACATATGCATTTCGCAATTATTTCATTTTCATTTATATTTTTATTCACCTAAATACAAAATCAACATTTTCTCTGCATTAGTTGAAAGAGACGTTGGCATAGTCTATAGTAGCGGAGCGGAGTGGTGGCGAGAGAGGTAAGGCGAAAAGAAAATCTAAACATCAACAGACAACAGACAAATATGCTTAAGCACTTAAGTAAGCACACATTGCGCAGAGCAAGTAATGGGCAACAAGCAACATTTTAAGTGCATGGGTGTGGCTGGTTAAAGACAACAACAGCGAGATAGAGAGAGAGGCAGTAAGAAGTAAGCGGTAGAGTGTGGGCTGTGTGGTTGTGGGCAGTTATATACAGTTAATAGTTTATTAGAAGAAAAATTGTGTATAGAAAGTTCTTTGCATGTGTTTGTGTGCAGCGGACCCATAGTGCGCCTGTTGGTATGCTACATGCTACTGTCAGTGCAGCAAATTGAGACGCAGCATGAATGTGCAGCAGCAAAGTTTCGAGTGAGTGCTTTTTCCCGGCTGTGGCTGTGTACGAAGTGCACTTGTTACTTATGGTGCACAGCTGCCACTGCTGCTTTTTGTCTGCTGCGCTTTATACGTTTTCTATGCACTTTCTAATTTCCAATTGTACATATCCTCTCCCTTTGTGTTGTGTGTGTGTGTTTCTGAGTACACTGAAATTGCATGTTAACTTATTTCCTTTCTTTGTTTTTGTTTCAATTGCAGATTGCCGAGTGTCGAGTGCCAAGCTGAACTACAAGTGAACTACACACACAAACTGCTGAGACAACAGTGGCAATTGCTTTGTGTTTTTTTGTGGAAGTAAGAAAGAAGAAAGAAACCGTTACAAAGTTTGCTGCTGGCCAAGCAGATTGGAGTACGCCGCGGGCAGAGTGAGGCAGTGTGTGTAAGCGCGCGCGTGTTTGACATGGCAAGGGCGAGTGAGCGCGCAGTGGTAGCACAAATAAATAAGTAAACAAAAAAAAAACAAAAACGAACAAAAAAACGAAAAATACAAAAACAAACACAAGCGCGCGAAATTTCTCGAATAAAACTAGGACAAAGGCGGATTAGTTAGTTAGCTGTGCAAACTGCAGCAAAGCAAGACAAACGCGTGTAAGCACTGAGCGCAGCCTGTACCAACTAAGCTTAGTGGCTTACCTTTGTGCCATTCGGTGTTGTGCCGCATGTCAACTCAGCTTAACGTAGTACGTGAGTTGCAACAGTGGACGCTGGCAGCTGCGCGCTGAACTCGTTACAGTTTTAAAACGCACATTTTACGACTTTACCACCAGCTGTTTGTTTAGCGCTCAACACATTTGACAGTTGCAACAGTTGCAGCTAAGCAGCTAAAACGGCCATTACGCGCGTCATCTAAGCCAAGCAAAGCAAACACTGCCACCTCCCCAAAAGAAAAACACGTGCGCAAATTGAAAAATAAAGCAGGCATTAGCGAAATAACGGTAAACAACACGGCGGGTGTGAAAACGCCAAGTTGAAAGTCAGCAGTTCAAAAGCGCAAGAGCGCACAGTGAAAGCGCAATCACCGCGCACGCTAAACCAACAAGCGTTTTCCAATTGCAGCTGCTCCGAAGGGACTGAAGCGCGCGCCTGTTGAAGGGCGAATCAGTGACGCGTACAAACGCGCTTCATACAATCGCACCACTGTAGCGCTTGGCACACGCTCAATTGCCGCGCGTTGTGACGCACTGAAGTGGGAATTGCAGCGCGGCGCGGCGGTGAGTGTGGGTACAGAGCGCGCGCATTTGCGCCGAGGCAATCGTGTGTGAGCGCTTGACCTGTTAGGGCTGTTGAACAGCTGAACTGTGTATTGCTGTGTAGTGACGTCATTTGCAATTTGCTAGCGATTGCTGTGCAAACACCGCAGGGTTAAACAACGGCCTAGTTTCAGTTGTGCGCCGGGTCGTAATATATACGCGCGTCGTTTCGGTTCGTCATTCGTAATACACGAGCAGCGAGTGCATGTGTGTGTATAAGCGCGCGCCTTTTTAAACAAACACAAACAGTAAGCCCGGTCAGACGGTAAGCCGCGCCAATTGAGCCAGGCGGCAGTCAGTCGTCAATCAGCTGTGTGCACACCGTGTTGTATAACAGCCAGCGCCAGCCGAGCCAGTGTTAATAAGGTGTACGTGTACGCTACATTAAACCGTTACGTTCGTTACATTAGCCACTTCCGCACTCACCTGTAGTTAGCATGGCTCACATAACGTCCTTGTCGTTAGCGTCGTCGTCGTCGTCCGCGTCCGCGTCTTCGCGTCAATACAGTGTCGCAACGTCGCCCAGGCTGTGTGGCGGTGATATCGGTCGTGGTCTATTCGCCATTGTGGTGCTGCTGTTGCGTATGTCCTCCGTGTATGGCGTCATCGATCGCTTGGTGGTGCAGACATCGAGCGGTCCGGTGCGCGGTCGCTCCGTCACCGTGCAGGGTCGGGAGGTGCACGTGTACACAGGCATACCGTATGCCAAGCCACCATTAGATGATTTACGATTTCGCAAACCGGTGCCAGCGGAACCCTGGCACGGTGTGTTGGATGCAACGCGACTGCCGGCAACCTGTGTGCAAGAAAGGTAAGCTTAGTGAAAATACCAAAGGTCTACCGTACAAGCAGCAACGCTATATTTCGCTCAGTCATGACAGTTGGTAAATGAAAAGCGAAAATAATTGACTGTTGCCGTTAGCGGTGGCAAGTGCGGCGTAGAGCGGGGATGTATGCGCCATTGGTGGCATTTGCTGAAAAGTTTCAAATAATAATACAAGTTAATGTAGGGTTTGCTGCTGTTGTTGTTGTTGTAGTAGCAGCACAACATGACCTGCAATTTATGGTCGTATTTTGCGTTATTAATGACAAGCGCCAGGTGCAGCGCCACATAACGGTGTTATGGTGTATATGCCATGCAAAATTTCTGTGCCATCATGGCTCTTTTGTGTTGGCTTTACTGATGGATGCTCAATTAATTTATATTTGGTTTCCTGCTGTTAGTCACTCGCCACCTCTGTGTGTGGTGCCTCGAGCATGCTTTCAGTTTTGCCGATTTTTTTTCGTAATTTTCGCAATGAGCGTTATACATCGACAACATTAATTTGGTACTCAAGTAGACGTTGTTTTGATACAAAAGTATTTGAGGTAGCACCAAATAGCAAAATTCATTAATTATAGTTGGTTGCATAGATTTTTTTTCAGAAATAATTTAAGTTGAAAGACTAAAAGATTGTCAATGTTGAAGACTTAATTCAAAATTACAAAGCTAATAATTCAACATGTCCACCTCAGTTCAAATATTTTTTTGAAGTATGTCTGTCTTGTAGTTTTAGTAATCGTCTAATTTGAATATTTTACACTAATTAATTGAAAGAAAATATATATTTTTTTTAAATAAAGCTTAATACCAGCAACAATATGCAGCTCTTTCCGTTACTTACAACAATTCTTTAATAAAATTAGATAATTTTGATTAAAATGTCAAATGTTAAGGCAATAATTACAACAATAAACACACTTTTGATAATCTTCGTAAAGTTCGTTGAAATTTCTTTTAAAACTTTTCACTCACCCAAAACTATTGAAAATTGTTCACGCCTAAATTTATATTATTTCAAATTAGGTGGTATTTTCATACCACAAAAAAATTAGTAGAAAGAAAGAAAGAATAACATATTGAAATTTGGTAATGGAGGTGACATTCTTTTTTCTCCAATTTTAATAGTAAGCTCATACTTCGCAAACAGATTGATCAGATTGAACCAAATATAGTTCGTAACATTTTGATATTATACTTATTGTTATACATCGCTTGAGAAGAAATTCTTATACAAAAGACTTATTCCATCTCCTTCTTAAAATTTAAAATCAATCAACAGTCAAACATCATCAAAAAGTGCTTTATTAGTTATGTTCTGAACACATAGACGACGACAAGCGATGAGCAACATCTCACAAATATTAAAATACACGCGTTCTAATGGGCATGATTTCGCGACAGTAGGCTTGAAGTTGTCGCTGTTGCCACATTACAAATGTTTCTAATTTTGCCGACGACAATAGTCGCTGTAGAGCTGCCACTAATATGTGAAATGTTCTAACAAGTATGACGTTATTTTGCCAGCAGAAGCGTGGAAAGCTTTGATATATCATTTGTATTAACAATCGATTATTTAAAACAAATAAATCAACTTATTTATAAATTTTTTGCACAAAAAATTTTGTTTGATATGTCGCTGTCGTTCTCAAAATGTTCAAACGTTGGCTTCAAAGCGACATTTGTAGTCAAGAAAATATCGTCGTCGCTACGTCGTGTAGCCAAAGCTGTATGGAGGAAGGCGAGATGGAATCATCTAAGCATTTCCTTCTTCATTGTCCAGCTTTTGCCTGACTGAGGTTGAAACACCTCGGAAGGCCCTTTTTCGGCGATCCTAGCGAATTGGCTAGAATCGATATTAGCCGTCTTAAGAAATTTGTATCGGATTCCAAGCGTTTTGCTGAATCCTAAAGGTCTTTGATCCACAGGGAGTTTTATTGGTACCACAATGGACAGCGCCAAGGCTGTCTAAGTGAGATCTTCTGTTTTTTTTACAGAGATCTGCCTACAAACCCAACCTAGCCTAACCTACGTCGTGCCGTGCAGTCGTCTTTATGTTCAGAGTATTAAAGAAAAGGCTTGGCGCTTATAGAACCCATTTGCAAATAAAACCATGTCATCATTGCCTTTCAAGTGCAAGGATTTCAAGTTCACTTATTATTTGTAAATGTATAGAGATAACTTTTGAACCCTTGAGTTCATTGACTAAATATAGTTAAGGATTGTTACTGTAATTTTAATTATAATAAGACGTTATTTCAAAAAAGACAACAACAAACTACATACATATTATAAAATAATGCCGCAATAGTAGAAGAGGCAAAAGTCAACTTTCACTTCCACTATCAGACGGGCAGAGACAAATTCATTATACAAAAAATATGAATTAATGTTAATTTACAAGTTCTTTCAACGAGTTTCTTTCCGGCTAGTCTCACTTCTTCAGAAGCTACCGCTACTGGAATTAATCTCCACAGAAGCTACATAGTCTCATTATACAAAAAAAAAATATATGAAGAAGTAAATTGAATAAAAAAATCTGCATCTGTCGGTCTAAACAAGTGAGCTAATGTGTCATAGGTTTGAATTACAGCGAAAACTTAATCCAAGTTATAGAAAACGTATTTCACTTCAATTTGTTTTTAGTCTCTTATTGTCAGTGTATAGAACAACAATGCGAGCGACGGAAAATTTAATAAAACGTATAGCAGAGATTTGGCATCATATCAACTATATACACAAACATTTTTCACATACATATATTTTTTTTCTAAACATATACTTATATATTATTCATTTTATCAAGCCGAAGGCACTGGCAGCCTTTGTATATTGTAAGTGCTTTGTATATATATAAGTGGAGTAATTATTTATAATTATTTCTCTTCTAAATAAATAAAAAAAATATTCCTTTTATTTTAATTAATTCTCTTAAGCTTTTAATTCCATCACAACTCTTTTATTATTTAATTGCTTTTATTTATAATTATTTGTTGATTGCCGAAATTTTCTCATAGGACTCCCACTTTGGGAGTACATATATTAACTTTTTTAATATAATATATTCAGCAAGAATTACATTAAATTTGTCATGAAAACTCATTTGAAATAATCGAAATTAAGCATTTAGTTAATTAAAATGAACATACAATAAGCAATAAATAGTTCTACAGTTAAGAAATATATATGTATATGTAGGTAATCATACGCCCAAAAGGAACTTTGCAAATATAATATCAAAACTACAATAGCTACATACATACATACAGTCGTAATTAACTTTTCAATAATATTGTTATCGAAGAAAATTACGTTCACTCTCGTATATTTGCCAACTCATACCTATGAACATACCTCTTATTCCAAAGCAAATGCAATACGCCAGCAGCATAACTGATGTAGGTGTACTTATGTGACTATGCTAACAGTTATTTGCTCGAATGATTGATTTTCATATTGAATACCAGCAGTGGGGATATACCTAAAGTCTCATTAAATCATGTCTACACTTTGTGGGGCATAACTGATAGTTAATGGAGTGCATATTTACATTGAATTTACTGTTCAACACTTTACAGCAGACAAAACTAACACTTCAGCATTGTGTAGTGTTTAATATGAATACACAATTGGTGATTAAAATGTAAATGAATGCTATGTGCAAAATATATTGGTACTATTTTGAGGCCCTATGGGAAAATATATATTTATATTGGTACTATATGCCTCACTTATTATTATTATTATGTATTTAGCTGGATATATTGTAATGATTAATTGAATTCAAAGCTTTATTTCATAATTTACACTGAAAAATATTCTATACTTGAGTTTGAGTTGTGAAGTTTTTTTTAGAAAAAAATGGGTCCTTTCGTGCTCCATTTAATGGAGCGTAGAAAATTTACTGTGGTTTCTCCTATCATGAGTAATTTTAGTATTATTAAAACTATATTAGATTACCTCGCAATAAAATTAGATTGAATTTTACATAACATGATATTAATTAGAAACCAGAATGTTTAACGAATTAATTAATAAAGAAGTATTTTGAGCTAAAACCAAGCTTCATATATTTATATTCAGTTGCCAACTGGTTCAAACGAAGATCGCAAGGATTTTTCGGGTCTTAACCATTTCAACCATTTGTTCTTAGGCTAGAATCACATCAATAATTTTATTCAATATTTTAAATATATATTTTTTTTTATTTCAAATTTTAAGAAAACATTATTTATAGACAATAAAAGCATATAATTACTTTGTAAAATAGAAATTTAATTATTAATTGTGAATAAAATTAAAGAATAAAATAACAGAAATTATAAAATTCGTCTTTATCACATCAGCTCTCAAACTGTTATATTTATGGCACTAGCTACTATAATTCCATAATGAAGGATCGCCCAAAAGTATGTGATAAATTTTGCATAAAAATTATATAATATTCTCTATTCCTAGGAACGAATTTGCTATAAACAGGGTGAGCTTGCATCTTTTGAAGTACACAACAACAAACTACAAAAGCCAGCAGCTCTGCATACTCTATGCCGAGTACACCAATTTACGCTTATGAGTTATTTAAAGAATTTTAAGGCTTACCTTTGCGATGTTGTCGTGTAGAGCTTTCCATGAACGCGTAATCCTCTAGCAATATCTGCGCATTATCAATAACAGTCCCACAAACACTACTCTTCTACTTGCGCTTCAACGCTTTGCGCTGCCACGCCGCAGCGCTAGCACACACCTTTGAGCCATTTACGCTTCTTATTTAATACACAACAGTGATCACGCGGACATAATATGCTTATTTTATGCTAAAAGCATTCAACAATACACTATTTGCGATGAAACCTTTTAATTTTTGGATGTTCTCAGCTAATTTCACTTTTTACACGAATTTTTCACAAGCGCGTCGGAAAGTTGTGTGAAACGTTTGAAATGGCGGCGGAAACTGAGTGCATAAGTAGCTGGAAAGCAGAGTGTTGCCAGTCTGTCAAAATATGTTGAAGTCAATTTCGACATGCAGGTGGCGTTGTCATAATGTATATACTATGTGTGGAATTACATATTTTGCGAAACTTTACTTTATTGTAGAGTTCAAAAACTGATAGATGATAAAGAATTACATTTAAATATATAAAAAAAAGGAAACGTAAAATGCTACTAAATTTATTTATTCTATATATGTGACCTGGTCTATGAAAAGGGAGCTAACGTGCGAAAACTAGTTTTCTGGGAAACAGTTAAAAATAAACAACTCTCATCTTCCATCCGAATCAACTAAAAAGTGAAAATTGATTTTTTGACACCTAAGCCCCCTTTCCGTAGACCAGGTCACATATTTTGATTTAATAATCCTAAATCCTCACAGATCTTGCTTTTTAAATTGTAGTGTGCGACTGAAAAATGTCCAGCACATAGTGCCATCTATCGTATGTGGGTACAAATGGCTTGAAAATCTAATTAGCGGTATTCATTTCGAGTGACGATGATTTAGCAATATTTTAAGAAATACATATTTCACTGTCTATGTTGGCAAATTTAGTATTTTTTATGAATAATTTATTAAAATTTATTTAGCGTTTTTTTCTTTTCAATTGACTATATAATAGACGCTAACACAAAAAAAAGATAGATATTGGACTACTCTCTATTGCTCGTTAAACAACCTAAATTCTTAATATGAAATCAAAATCAATTCATATTTAAGGCAATAGTCTGCTTTAGAAGCCGAAAAAAAGCGTTTTTTAGCAATTTAGCAAAGGAAGGAAATGATTGTGGTAAACGGAATTTTAAGACGATAGTGTGCTATATTTAAAGCTTAAAAAACAATATTTATTATTAAAAAATATTGAACTTTTTTCAAAGTTGTAAGTAGCCTGCACTTGTAAATCGGTGCCGGTGATGGAGGTCAGAAACAGATGAACCATATTTTTTTTTAATTTTTATAAGTTTATTTTCTTTATGAACTAAACAAATACCGAAGAAGTTATAAAATTCCACATTTTTTCAATGTTTGAAAAAAAATTCACTTTTTTAAGAAAAAAAAATTGACTTTAAGTTGCAAAACAAGTAGTTTAAATAATACTTTCGTCCAACTTCAACTACTTTTGTCCAGATCAAATAGAACATAATTTAATACTGAAGCTAGATCACTTTGGTTTTTTTCGATCGGACATATATTCTTTTTGCTATCGCCGGCACCGTTTTCTAACACTTGTGAAAATGAAAACTCGAGAAAACGCGCTTTAAAGTCTGCCTCAGCATTCGCACCTGCTCGACGCTCGGTCACTAAAACTGCTCTAGCTTCGAAAATATGTCGAATTGGCCTCTGGAATTTTAAAGACATATTATTGGATAGTTTTGGAAGAGATTTAAAAGAAAACAAAAAAATCGATTTTTTGAAGCCTGTAAAGCAGACTACCTAGCCTTAAAACCAAACTGCAAATATTAAAATGAAATTTACATTTTCCATTATTAAAATCTGTTAATAAACTTGTTTTTTGAATTTGCTAAAGTTTAATGTCTAGATATTCATCTATTAAAGAAATAAAAAAGACATATTCATTTCATTTTTTATAATTCATATTAATAAATATATTTTTTACATATTTTACAATCCAACCACAGCATTTTGTTTACTAATTTGTTATTATTAAAAATATTTTATGATTTACTTAATTAAGCCAAACTTGTTTATAGTGAATACCACAACTAACAATCTGGCAATGCAAATGCAACTCTATGCGCTCTCCACTTTCCGTAGCCATTTCATTTATCGCGTAGTTATTTTCGGCGTGCTTGTGAAAATTTTATAAAAATTGCGTTTATTGTCTATATTTTTGTTAAAAAGTGGAGATTATTGACAACTAATTGTTCCAGTAAGTGTATTTAATGAAAATGTGTGTTGAGCTTAAGTTTTACAATGTTAAATCCTGAAGGTGCTCGTAATTACTCTGGGTGCTTCGCGCAGCCGAAGAAAATAGTGTGTGCTAGCGTTAGTTATAGGGATAAAAGTGTGTATATATTTAAGTATTCTATAGTTGATTTCAATAACAAATTTCAACGTTTTATGGAAAAAGGAAGAGACTTTCACCAATTAAAATGCATTTAAATTTACGACAGCAAACGTTTCTAGCAAAAGTCTTGGCGTAGCATAGAACCCGAGGCTTCACAGCTCACATTGAAACTTTCAACATTTTGAAACATACGAATTTTTGGACTCCTTGCCCTATATATCGATGTTTCAAATAATGAACAGTGTCTCTACATAGGCGATAGGCGATAGTGATTCTAGGAACATGTTCTTTCTGAAACCATATATAAGCGGTGTCTTTTCTACATAAGACTTGCTAGTAATCTATTCGCAAAAAAGGCGATGATTAAATATTTGATCACATATATGTATATAATATGTGTAAGTTCGCGTATATTCATCGTAAATAGTATTGCCACACACTGTTTACTTATAAATGTAACTGCGACAGCATACTCCAACTACTCCCACGTATATATACATAAGTGCAAATGTACTCGGCTACAACCAAAGGACTTATCATATTTTTTTATCTCTCCTTTGTGGCTTAATGCTGCATGACTAAGACCCATTTACTGTGCACTGTAAGCTGATATCTTTGCTTGCTTTGGGTGCTTTGCCAGTAAAACGTATAAAGCCTTTAATTTACTATAAGCGAAAAGCGACTGCTTGTACCGTTAAATATAAAGATAAGCTACTTTGCGCTTACTTTCACACGCCACTAATGGCCGACTAATTGTTTGCTCTTTGATTTGACCATTGCAGATATGAATATTTTCCCGGTTTCTCCGGCGAAGAGATATGGAATCCTAATACAAATGTCTCCGAAGATTGCCTGTACATAAACGTTTGGGCGCCAGCGAAAGCGCGTTTGCGGCATGGACGTGGCGCCAATGGCGGTGAGGTGAGTGTTTGCGCTTGCCAACAATTTTCAATTTATTAAACGAAAGCCAACTAAGTAAATACATACATATGTATATACAAAACATATTGTACAATATATTGCCAACTCATACAAGCCATTCTCAGACAATTTCCTTTCATACCCAATTTCACTTTCAGCACTCCAATAAAGCCGACACTGATCATTTGATACACAACGGAAATCCGCAGAACACCACAAATGGCTTACCCGTGCTCATTTGGATTTACGGTGGTGGCTTCATGACCGGCACTGCCACATTGGATATATACAATGCGGACATTATGTCCGCCGTGGGTAATGTCATTGTGGCATCGTTTCAATATCGTGTGGGCGCTTTTGGTTTCCTGCATCTGTCGCCCGCCATGCCCGGCTATGAGGAGGAGGCACCCGGCAATGTGGGGTTGTGGGATCAGGCATTGGCTATACGTTGGCTAAAAACGAATGCTCACGCTTTTGGCGGTAATCCCGAGTGGATGACACTTTTCGGTGAATCGGCCGGTTCGAGTTCGGTGAATGCGCAACTTGTGTCGCCGGTGACGGCGGGTTTGGTGAAGCGTGGCATGATGCAATCGGGCACAATGAATGCGCCCTGGAGTCATATGACGTCCGAGAAGGCCGTAGAGATTGGCAAAGCGTTAATCAACGATTGCAATTGTAATGCGTCACTGTTGGCGGTGAGTTGTGGGGGACACAATAATTTCAATTTCAATTTGATTAGAAAACTTGTTTAGTGGAGAATTTAGTGGATTTTAAGTTGCATTAAGAGATTGTAGTCGAAAAGAAGAAGCTTTCAAAAGTGTTAATCAAGATTGTGAGAGTCCGGCCAAGTGACTATGGTAGATTAGTAATGAAGCTTTACGTGTTTCTTGTGTAAAGAATACTTTTTTCCAAATTTACGAGTTCATTCTAGGCTATAATCAGATTGACTGACTAAAGTAGTTCGATTCAACTTAGAATAAACAGTACTTAATTTTGAGCTGCTATTACATATTTTAACTCTAAATACACTTAAAATATAATTTTTTAAATCTGTTCTGGTGGCAGGTCTAGAATTTAAATGATTTTCGTAGATTCTAATTATATTTAGTGCAGTCCGTAAGGTTTTGGACTATCAGAAGCAGATTTATAGTATGAGTTATGCAAAGTGAATATTTATTAGTTTTATTAAGGAAGTGGTACAGTCATAAAACATCAGAAAGACGTACAAGGGGGTTGGAAGTGGACAAGAGGTTGATTCTAATTTTTAGAAACAACCAAACTAGGGTTAGATTCGGTTAAAATATTAATCTACTACCATTTTCTTCATTTCATTTTTATCACAACTTAACATATGTTGATCAATTTACTGGACTGTCGAGTCCTTTAACCTCAAAATCTGTTTCTCATAAGTATTTATGCCAGAGTTTTTAATATGTAAGCTAGGTTTAAAGCAGTTTTTCTTTAATTGGATGTGTGAAAAAAAAGATTGGGTAGATCGTCAGTTCCAGCCTCCGATGAAGATATTCCGAAGTTTTCATTTCAAATTCATTTGAATATTTTTTTTAATTCATACTCACTCTCTCTCTCTAGGAAAATCCACAAGCTGTGATGGCTTGCATGCGTGCCGTTGACGCCAAGACGATTTCGGTACAACAATGGAACTCCTACTCGGGCATTTTAAGTTTTCCATCTGCGCCGACTATTGATGGCGCATTTTTGCCAGATCATCCCATGAAAATGATGGAGACAGCTGATTTACGTGGCTACGATATACTGATGGGAAATGTCAGAGATGAAGGTGAGTCATTTTAATTATTTTATGAAACAGATTGTCTTGAATTAAGTAAGATACATACATATATATTATTCTCCGAAAGTTATTAGAAGAAGAAGACAAAAAAACTCCCTAAATATGCGCTTGGGTTAAACACTATCTTATTGATTGATGCTTTTTTAATGCGGATAAATTTAATTTTTTTCAAAAATTTCGTAATTAACTTTTTGGATGATTGCGAATATTACGCTGTACAACACTCGGCTGAGTATTGGATCAAACTATTTTTTCCGGGAGATTGCGACATGAGTAAAAAAAGTGCATTCTCCGATTGTCGAAGTTTAGCCTCCAAAATCGAAATATTTGGTTTCGAAGTTCGAAAAAAGGATTTTTTAAAATATTGATATTAATTACAGGATGTAGTTACTAAAAATGGATATTGATATAATCTTCATTTTCCTATTGAGTTAATGGTGTATACAATTTCTAGCTCAAGCTTATATAACATATGATATGAAGAGTCAAAGTTAGATCTTCGAAAAAAAAGTTGTATATAGAGAAAAATACTGGACATCTTAATATGAATTTATTGTCCATTCTAATTATAAAGACAAAAAATGACAAATAGTTTCGGAAAAGTTAGCTAAAATCCGCATAAAAATATCACAATGAATAATAAACCAAAAAATGAGGTTATAATATACTCAACTCTTCCTTATTAGCACACCAGAGATTCACGTACTAACATCTAATTGGCATATATTTTACTTAATAATAGAACTAAAACTGCTGACAACATACATACGCACATCCCAGGGCACACAAAGAAAACTTAAAAAAAAAACAAAAAAAGTTCGCCTAATAAAGTCAACGACTTCCGGACATCATATCCGCGCCATAAGCGCACATTCCAAAAATAACAAAATAACTAGTCTCAAAACGACAATGGAGTCGGTGTTGCAGCAAAGTGTGGCAGATGGCACTAAGTGCACTTTCAAACACTCCAGCCGCCACTGACTGCACACATCTACATATATATGTATATATGTATCCATTTAGGTATGTGTGCGTGTGCTTGGCTTGCAACCGCTAAAATAGACTGGCAACAGTCAACTTCCTGCCACATGCACTTCATTCGCGTTAGTGGCGCGCGACACAGTTGCCTGCTGCAACAACAAACAATTCATAAAATTGTTGTTGTTATTTTTGTTTAGCTGCTGCTCCATTTTCCAAAATTACTTTGTTTCCCCATTTGAGCGGCACTAAAGTGGTAATGGCGAAATGGGTGAAACCTATATACATATCAGTGTGTGTGTGTGCTGTAAGGTTGGGCGCAAAGAGGAAGCGAGCAGGATGCTGCATTATTGCAACTATTACTCTGACGTCAGAGTTGCCCCAGAAAAACGTGGCGCGCTCGCTGTGTGTTGAGTGTTGCCAGTTTAAGCTCAAAGTGACTTTCGCGGCATTGCGATGGGGGGTAAAGTGGATGGAGGGGCGTAAACTATAAAAAATAGGCCATAAAATGTGCTTGCCGCTGATGGCTGCTCTGCTGGACCCGGTTGACAAGCGAATGGGGATAACAATAATATGACTGTGTCGCCTATGTATGTATGTATACAGTGAAATTTATATATGCTGCGGCGCTCAACTCATGCGGCTGCAATGATTTCGCGCAGCTCCCATTTTTTATGCTTAAATGCAGCATTTTTCGTAGTTTATGATGTGCGCACACATCATAAAAAATGGCGAAAATGCAATGTGCGATTATGGCGTAACGGCAGGGGAGCGCATACGCAAACTGATAGCCAGTGTTGCCACATAGTTTTTATACATATATTTTACGGTCATATTTTCTTTTTTTATTACACCATTGTGCAGCATTAAGTTTTTCGTGCTTTTAGTCTCTTGTTTGGGTAAATTGATAAAATATTTTGAGCTTCTTTTGGAGTTTAAAAAGGATTTTATGTTTTTTAACGCACCAATTCCAATTTTACCCATAAATAGTGCTTTCTTTATGTATTTCTGAATCTATTTTTCTCAAAAGCTGCTCCATTTTTAAAGTATCCTGTTTCTTCTTAGTATGCTTTTTTGAAAATTAAAGTCAGAATGAAATGTGTAACTACGGGTAACCCTACGAAGGGTATTTTATATATCCTCGCCAATATAATTCGATTGAAATACTGGAAATTTTTTACATTAACTTAGTTTAAATGGTTAATTCTAACCTTCGATTCTTCTATTGAAATTGGAGTATAAAATAAAAATTTAAAATAGTATAATTTTTCAGGTTTGTTACACATAACATTTTATTTCAGCTAAGAGCTGTTCAACGATAATTTAAAAAACATTTTTTTTTACAAATTCAGTACAAATGACTTCATAAATATGCATTTTTTCAACGGCGCTGATTGTTTCTCTTTTCAAGAACTTAGCGACGATCTAATTTTTATGCCTCAAGTAGTAGGTCCATCTAATATCTGAAACTTCCAAATACAAATCACTTTGACCATTCATGGTACCCAATTTCCAATAACTTTTTGGAGACAAAGATGACCTGATAAAGTTACCAATGAATCATAGAGTCGTTCAGTATAAAGTTCTCAATTTTACTTACTGTGGATAAGATTCTAGAACTGACTGCCTGAGCGAGATCTTCAAGATTTTTTCTGAAAATTCTCGATTCACTGGTCCTCCTCTGGGTGGAAATAAGTTGTAATACCGTTATAAAAAGTTTTATTTTTTTCGGGAATGGTTTATGAGTTATCTTTTTCTTCAGGGATGATTTTTTTAAATTTTATTTATTTGTATATATATCGTCCTTCGATCGGGAACTAAATATTTCTGAGAAATGCATCTAACTAAGATATCGAGTCGATTCGAGAGTTTTGACAATTACATATTTATTTCTGCAAATTGGGATTATTATAACGTTGATTTTGAAGCTTCAGTTATCTTGTCTGAACACCGACGCTTTCACTCAAATTTGTCTCATATTGTTCAAGGTCACTTTTACTTAAAAATTCTTTTCAAATTCGGAATAATCCTCAATATAGTTTAACCAGCTTATGAGATGTTTTTGTTAATCTTGTAGAGAAAATAATATTTTTGAAGTATGTTTTAAATTCAACGCCATAAATTTAAATAATTTAGAAATAAATTAACTTTAAAATAAATAAATTACTTTTAAATAGAACAAAAACGGTTTGTGATTTCAATTAAATTCTTTATTCCGATGAAAGTACATTCGCTGCCATTATGTATGGAACTCGATTTCTTTTGCATGGCCACCACGGGTACGCTTGCAGAAGTCCAGACGCTGAACACAATTTTCGACGGTTTTCAAGCATAAATCGGCCGATACTGCTGCAATTTCACGTTCGATATTCGTACGAAGTTCATCAATCGTCGCTGGCTTGTTGGCATAGATTTGGCATAGCTCCACAGAAAATAGTCTAACGGCGTCAAATCGCACGACCGAGACGGCCAATTGACTGGGCCATTTCGTGAGATAACACGTTCACCAAACTTGGTTTTCAATAAATCGATTGTGACATTCGCTGTGTGGCTTGTGGCGCCGTCCTGTTGGAACCACATATTGTCCAAGTCCATATTATCCAATTCGGGTAAAAAATATTCGGTTATCATTGAGCGGTAGCGATTCCCATTTACAGTAACGTGCCGGTCTTGAGCATCATGGACCGCCGGCCCATAAACCACACTAAACCGAAAACCGAATCGGGATGCAATGGTGACTCATGGAGTACGAGTGGATTGCTGCCTGACCAATAACGCATATATTGCTTATTGACGAAGCCATTCAATGTAATCTTGTAGGCCAAGATCTTTACGCAAAATTCGCCACAACGACGTCACAGAGATGCCCAACGCGTAAGAACGACGTGTGAGAGATTGATTTGGGTCTTCCTAATTTGATGTGCTAGGGGACATAATATTCTCGACACTATGGGCTCTTCTTTGTCTCACTGGCATGGGAACATTTGGTACTGTGACTGTGGATTCAAATTTTTCCACTAGACGCTCAATTGTTGATCTGACAGGACGATTATGACGAACATAAATTGGACGTTGCGCTCTTAAAGTTGAGACCACTGACTCCGAATTTCAGTAGTAAAGTTTTATAATTTCGACTCGTTGTTGGATCGTATATCTTTCCATGATGAAATGGCTAATCTTACTGAAGGTAAATGGCAAAAGAGCTTGAAGTAATTATGACGTCGTTTGCTATCCCTATCTGTCTACTTTTAAAGCGTCCCTTTTGAATGACCCTTTATTTTTACAAATATTAAATATTTCATTGATCAAATTTATATCAAACTAGCTGTGGCCGCGATTTCGTCCGCGTGGAATAGTGATATTGGGCTTCGTCTTTATCTTCGTCTGCGTCAATTTCTGTTATCAAAGAACTTCTGTGTAAATTATATTTTTTGTTTTATTTTCTGGTGGCAGATCTTGACATCGCGACATATAATTGGCCATGTGAAAAGCAATCTTTGCGTAAATCGATCCCCACGTGTTTAAATGTTTGCCCCTGCGATTTATTAATTGTAACGGCGAAAGATAGCTTAAGGGGAAATTGAATTCTTTTAAAATTAAAAGGTATATCATTTGGGATCATCGGGGTGCGAGGTATAAGTACTGTATGACCAACCGCTGGACCAGTCAAAACTATTGCAACGATCACGTTATTGCGAAGAAATTTGACTTGAAGTCGGGTCCAGTTGCATAAATTAGGTGGTTTCAGATTTCTAAGTAAAATTATTGGGGCGCCTATTTTTAGCTTAAGGGAATGTGGAGGAAGACCACTTGGGTTCAAAGAATTTAGAAACTCCTGTGGGTGATGGACCACATCTTCTTGATCCATTACATTATCAATAGATGTGTATGTGACTATATCTCCTTCAAGTTTATTTAAAATTATGTCATTAATTTCGTTCACGCTACTGTTTCTCGCCGCCAATATTGCCCTTTGACACATCCATTGGGGATCTTTATTTTCTATTTCGCTGATGTCAGGGTAAACTTTTAATATTAAGTCCTCAATGTTACCTACTCTTACTCCTTAATCGAGGTCAATTCCAATTTTATTTTGAAAATGAGGTATTAAAAGTAATTTTGAAGGGAAAGTTATACTACCTCCCCCCAAATGGACTCTCATATTTGTCGATAATTTTAAAATATTTACAAACTTCCATAATGGAGAACTTTTAAGGTAAGACTTTACAATGTCTGCTCTAGTTCCCCTTACTATTACGGGTAAAGTATATCGAAAGTCCCCAGCAAACATAACAGTAATCCCATCAATGATTTTATCACAGTTTCTAAGATCTCTAAGAGTTCTGTCTAGAGCTTCTACGCTACTGCTAAGGCTAGCTGTCCCTGAGACCTTACTTTTGCTAATATAAGATAGTAATTAATGTCTTGCCGGTCCCACCGGGAGCGTCCAAAAAAAATCTTCCTTCATTGAAACGAACACTTTGCAGAACACCATTATACGCTGTCACCTGGTCATTAACTAATCTTGGTTCATTTTGAATAATATACTCATTTAATTCATTTATATCATATGGTTTTCGCAATGCTACTTCTAACGGGTCCAAAAGCGAATAATTTCTTTTTGATGCAGGAAGCCCAAAATCAGTTAGGGATTTGTCGCAAATCTCACGAATTTTATCTTCTATTATGATTAGTCCATCATTGTATACATAACTTTTGTGTATCTTGAACCTCTTTCGCAGCGCAAGGAACGGAAGCTCTCAAAGATAAATAATTTCCCCCGTTTTTTACACATTTACATCTGTTTCATATTGGTCGCAGCGTGATAGCCTATAGCCTTCCTCGGTAAATGGACTATCCAACATATAAATTCAATTCGAACCAGTAGTTTCGGAGATTAGCGCGTTCAAACAAACAAACTCTTCAGCTTTATAATATTAGTATAGATATACTCGTATATCAAAATGTGTTTGCAAAATTTCTGTGCAAATTTTTTAACTTCAAAAACAGTCTGGCAAAACTGCTTAAATTATGTGATATATTGGCCAACTACTTACTATGGTTAAACAAAGTTTTATACACAAAACTCATGCAGCTACATACATAACAGCACATAACACAAACTTGCAGAGCAGAGCTTATCAATATGCGCAAAAATGTAAATATATGTGTGGCTGTGTGTGTGTGTGTGTAAAAATAAGGAATTGCTGCTCCGCTGGGTAATAAATGTGCACATCAAAAACATAGTCCATTGTGATATTTCACATTTGCCAACAATATTTTGCTCTCGTGTGCATTTTTTCATATTAAATTTCAAACTTTGTTACACAACGATTCGAAAGCACACTGACACACACTTTTCTACAAACATATATCACTGACATATTATTTTTTCTCGTTGTGATAATCCACTTCTGGTAAAATGTGAATGTAAAATTTTTCTGACCAGCAGCAGACATATGATAAGATAACGGGTATAAAAAAAATTGCTAACATACATTTTGCGCAGCAAACAACACACCATATATACATACACACATACATACATATTTTACAAACATTTATATTGTAGTCCAACAAGCTTTCATAGCAGCACAAAAGTGTTGTTTTTGTTGTTGGAATGCAGATAAATTTAATTTTTTATTTCTGCTCTGCATTTTTCGTAATAAATAGCTGTGCTGTTGTGCGCTGTACAATTGTTGTACGTAATCCTTGTGTACCGTTATCATCATGCTGCATACTGCTGCGCACAGCTTACTCTTACCGCTGACTATTAAATTTTTATGCAATCATATTTTGTATTATTGAGAAATACATTCCTTATTTACAATGTGGAATGCGAATATCATTCAAAGTTGCAACAAATTCATGCTAAGGCGGAGTATATTTTGTTATCAGCAGTTTTGTGAACAACATTTTTAACGAGCTTTCATTATAACAATATTCTTATTAACGTCAGAACTTTTGTAAAATATATTTGCAATTATACTTGAAATCAACACGATGGTATGGAGAAGAGACCACATATTGAATAAAATTTTCAATATTCATCGATGGATTAAGAGCAGTTTTATCAACTTCAATGGCTTTATTCGCAATGCTAGAGGATCATTGCGATATTTTATGGTTAAACCACGATTTATTTCACAACATAGCCTTCCATTAGCACGGGGTACTTGACCATACTTCAATCGCCTAAATTTTTTGTGGTTTGCTGCGGAGGTCTACCCATGGCGGACCTCTCTTCATTTGACGAGTGACTTTTTCAAGAGTGAGAAAAAAAGTTATATTTTTAGGGGAAGTTATCTAATGAAGAGAAGCGAAATCCACTTTGGCTATGGTTGGTGCGAAGGTGTTAACCGGTATATGACTTATCTTATCATTGTAAAAAAAAAGTGGGAACGTGTTTCTTGCGGTAAGGCGTCCAATTGACTCTAGGTGAAGTCGAAACAGGTTTGCGGATGAAGTCAACTGAGTTATTGTTCTGTGCTCAGCAAAATTTAACAACAAACGGCTTATTCTACTCCGATACATAGTTTTTTATTACCAAAAAGATCTTTATCGTTGGAAAAATTATCACTTGCTAAAAAATTTGATGAGAATAGCCCGATCTATGTTATCTTTCCATTTCAAAGAGTAGAAAACAGTGTTGTTGTTTTAACGGTTACCCAAACCTGTCTGAACCGGCAAGCCTAAATAAATTGTCATCGAAGTCATCTAACGGGAGGCTCCGGAAACGAGCAGTTTCGACAGGGTCGGACCAAAGGGAAGGGGTGTTAGATGAGTAAAGTTTATGGGGCATACAAGGAGGTGGTTAGTATCATTCGGAGACTTGCATACAGGACGTATATTAAGTATGTAGTGGTCTAGTATAGATAGGTAGAAGTGTAATCTGGTACAATAACCAGTGTCTCGAGAAAACTCGAGCTCTGTGTCTGCGATGAGTGGTGTTTTATCTCCAACAAGAGAGAGGAAGTCGATGAAGGTATTAATGGCTTCTTCGTCTGTCGGATCCGAAGTCCGTACACGGTATAGTCCTGTATGTCGTTGACGTATTTTAGGAAGGCACTCTTGATGGCTCTGGGAAGCGGATCGATTTCCAATAGGTGACTGCAGGGATGATTTCTAGATGTGGTAGCATATGGTCCTCATTTTGTAGGTGCTCAACCGGGGAGGTAACCTGTGGCATCAAGAGGTAACCTATGGCTGTCCGGAGAGTGGTATTCTGACAAGTATGAAGTTTCCCCAACTGCGTCCTACTGCATCCAGGCGAGATATAGGGGGGGAAACAATCAAAAGTTATGGTTACTTTTTTATGAAAATAACACAAAGTTGCTTATATCAGTTCGGAAAGACTCAGCAAGGGTAAAAACATCTGTCTGTCATATTGAAACACACAACACACTGTAAACATTTTAGAAACTGACTTAAAAACAACCCACAATAAACCGAACACTCTGAGAAAATTCACAAAATTTTGCGCAAATATTATTTGTAGCGTAAATGGTAATTGTGAATGTGTCCAATATTGAAAAATGTCTTCCGTTATTTTCCATTAGTATGGCTCATGTCCTCGAGGGTTTTAAAAGTGTTTTGATAAAGTTCACTTGCTAGGAATTATTACTTATTTCCAAATATACTTGTCTTCGAATCACCCTAACTTAGAGATTGGCGAATCGAACAAACAAATGATGTTTTGTCTCCTGTTCATTACTCAAAGCATTAAGTTGAACTAATAGGTGTAGCTAGGGTCGACTGCAAAATCATATTTATTATTGCATTAGTTAGAACCATTCTTAAATAGAAATATACTTATTATAAACAATCATAACAACCACAAGAAGTAATTTCTAAGACACTGTTCACTTTCTCTAAAGAAATATTGAACTTTTCACATTCTCCTTGACAACAAGTTGAGTTGTTAAAACTGTTTCTCTCCTTTTAACTCTTTTCGGTGAAAGAAAAGCCGCTGGCACTGGCGACTCTGCTGTTATCTTGTCAACAACAACGCGCTCATCGTCACGGATTATAACAGTATTGTTTACTTTTCTGCTTTCTCTCGATGTTTTCCAGCTCGTTTATTGTTAGAAATTTATATGAATTCTCACCGCCACTTACACCTTTCAGCGGCTAACGGTACACAAGTTTTCGCCGCTCAGCGCAACCCTGTGCACACAATTCGCCTCATTGTCTTCGGCGCGCGTCGTGTTCGTGGCCGCTGTTAATAACGCTGCTCTCTTTCGCTGTGTCAGCCAGTGGTTGGCTGTTAAAGTGTTTGTTGTTATCGTTCGCATTGTTGTTGTCTTTTGTTGTTGCTTTTATTTTGTAATTTCAATCTTTTTCTTTTTTGCTACAAATTAGTTTAACGGTGTTGACTAGGCGTTGCGTGAGTCTTCGCTCAGGTGAGGTGCTTGCTGCTCAGTCGCCGTAGAGCACACCTGGCTGTCTGATTGCTTAGCTGGTTAGGATTAGGCGCTAACTCTAGCTAGTGTGTTTATATATACGCTTGTGTGTGCGCGTGCTGGTGCGCGCCTCTAAGTATGCTTGTGTGTGTGTTGTACTACGTTTTTCTATTACTTTCTATTTGTCTATGCTCATTTTTTCATGTTTGTTTTGTGTGCTTACATTTGATGTGTGCGCGCGTGTCTATGTATTTGTGAGTTCAAGGTCATTTACTGTTATTTACAACAAAAGACACAACCCGTGCGCTGCTGCTCGCTTGCTATTGTATTAGTAAACTAGAAAACAGCTGGCGGCGACAACGAATAAATAAAATTGTAAAATAATAAAAATTGCGAGGCTGCGCAAAACATAACGGGAGTATAGAAAATTTGTTTTTTTTTTCACTTAAGTACATACAAATAAATATATTTGTTGTTGTTTAGCGCTCAGGCATTGTATTCTGTCTCGCATTGGCTTTTGTTGTTTGTCTCTACCTGCTCGTTAATTCGTTTATGCCTTATTTTCCACCCTTTTGCCCATTTTTTGTCATTATTTCGTACCTTGCCTGCGTACATACAATTGAAGCCTCCTCATTTGCCAAGCCACAATTTTATTTTCAACAAGCGTACATTTATTTGCCAAGTTTGCTGGCTTTTTGTTACACTTCAGCTTGTTATTGTCTCTTGCTGCTTTTCTTTCGCTTTTATTTTTTTGCCTTGTTTTGTGTATTTTCTTTGTGCGGTTTACTGTGGGCTTCCTGCGGCATTTTCCAACATGATGAAAGCACTTGTGTTTTGGCTGAGGCATTGTGACAGCTGCTCGAAAATGCTTGTTTGAGCTTCGGCAACATTAAAAATTTGTTTTTTTTTGCTTGTTTCACTCACAAAAGCTTTACAAGCTGCAAAGTATTGCCGAGGAAAGTAGCACGCGTACTTTTCTACTTCAAAAGTTGGAAAAAGCGAAAAAAAATTAACTGCTAATTTTTTGGTAAATATCCGCAGCGCTACTTCATACAGCTGTGGTGAATAGTAAAAAGTGCTTAAGTCGACTTAGTAAACTTTTATATTATAAGATTACGGTTAATGTAATGATTTAATATAAGCTCGTAAAAATAAACTTTTTTTTATTTCTCTATGAATATTTTCAAAAACATTAAAAATAAATGTTTAAAGTAGAAAAGCTTAAATGGCTTGAAAGCTATTTTTAGCAAAAATGTAAACATTTTGTTCGATGGAGTTGCCACTTGCCTTCAAAATAAAAAGGTTTTAAATAAAGTAATATATTTTTGAGGTCTTGAAAATTGTAATTACGAAGCTTTATGAGCTTTCTATATCTCGATTATGAAGTATAGCTTCCAAAGATGTTACCACGTCACAGTAAAAAAATTGATTATTTGAATGTTTTTAAATGTTGAAAGGTTGAAAACTAATAAAATAATATACGATAGCTATTTTGCGATAAAAATAAATTGTTTAAGGGTTTTAGGTTAACTCAAAAGCTTTTATCTTGCACAGATTTGTTAAAACTTTAATTAAATTTGGATTTTTATATCTTATTAATTAGAAAATTGTAAAAAACAAAAATAAAAAACATATTTATAAACGTAGAGTTGCCACTTATTTAAAAATATAAAATGTTTTAAACAAAAAATTAAATATGAAAGCCACACAAAAAAAATTTGGTCTGACGAATTCGATTATTTTTCAAAAATTAAAAAAATTGCGTACCAAAATGGTGGAGACATTTTAAAAATAAATGTATGTGGGATTCTAAGTAGAGTTATAAGTAGAGTTATAAGTTACAATTAAAGTCGTAGCATAACAGATGGCAACCACTTGTTCGAATTTCGATAATAGTTCGAATAGTGAATTGTAACTGGCGGCCATCATAATTTCTAAGATTACTTACTTACATATGTACATAGAATAGTGTCACTTGCTCTTGTACCGCGTACGCGCGAACATTCATTTTTATATATTATCTTAACTTTGCCAATGTCACTAAAGTGTTTTTGATTGAACGAATAAAGTGTGAATTAGATCGTTACAATTCACGAGTGTTGTGTTTTTCTTTAGTCGGATCGCCAATGGGTCCTGGAAAACCGTAGAATCCTCTGCCCGATGGCAGACTATTCTACAAATTGGGGGCTCAACCGGGATGCCCAAGCGCGAGTTCGACATTTGTGAGTGTTGGTGAAATTCCAACCAGGTTGGCAAAAGGGCATATTAGCGATATGGCCCAGTGACATTTGTGATAAAGTGCAAGAGGAAAACGAACAGTGAATTAATTAAACGTTTATTCGTCGGAACGGCGGTGACTTTTATACGCGTAAAATAATAAGGGCGTTGGTGAAATTCCAACCAAATTGGCAAAAGGGCATATTAGCGATATGGCCCAGTGACATTTGTGGTAAAGTGCAAGAGGAAAATGAACAGTGAATTAATTAAACGTTTATTCGTCGGAACGGCAGTGACTTTTATACGCGTAAAATAATAAGAGAGTTGGCGAAATTCCAACCAAATTGGCGAAAGGGCATATTGGCGATATGGCCCAAGAGCAAAGTGATAAAGACAAATTGAACAGTGAATTAGTTGAACGGTTATTCGTCAGAGCGGCGGTGACCTTTATACACGTAAAATGAAAAGTGTGTTGGCGAAATTCCAACCAAATCGATGGTGAGAAACTGTACCTGCAGTGCGAGGCTGCAGTAGTCGATACCGTTAGAACGCCAATTCTAACAGCTATCGCAACGGTCGTTAAATCGGAATAGCAGTACTAGAACGAAGGGGAAGCAGTTTCGCCAATTAGAAAAAGGCGTCAGCAACGAAAGGAAAATGAAACATCGAGGGGTACATCGAAGTGTACATAATAGTGAACGGTCAACAGCAACGGTAACTTCTATCAAACGCCAATAAGAAAAAGGCGTCAGCAACGAAAGGAGAACGAAACATCACGTAGTACAATGAAGCTTACATAAAAGCGGTAATCGACAGCAGAGAGAGAGAGCATAGTAAAACAGCGGAGCGGGCAGCAGCGGCGGTCAACGGCAGCAGCGGCGGTCAACAGTAGCAGCGGCGGTCAACAGCAACAGCAGCGGTCAACAGCGGTGAGCAACTGGCGTAGCAGCAAAGCGGAACAGACAGATAAGCCTTTGACATATTTATGTATACACATTGTTACAATTGTACATGTACATATAAATCAAATAGTTTTGTAACTTGTAAATAATACACATTATAATGTAATAGATATACGCGTAGTAGCAATGTTTTGAATGTAATTAAATAGTATGTACACATATTATCGCTAAATAATATAAGAATACTGATAAGTTTATAAAGAAACATTTTGTAAGATGGACGCCGAGACTGTAAAGGGTATGACTGTTGACATGCTAAGGGAGAAGTTGAGGGAACTGAACTTGAGCGTAGTTGGCCGAAAGAAGGATTTGCAAATGAGACTGTTGCAACATATGGTTTTCGGAGATGAGGTAGATGAGGTTGGAAGTGATAACGAATCATCAAATTCGTTATACACTACAGAGGATAGAAGTATAAATAGGGTGTTATTTACGTTGCGTGATGTTGAGGATAGTATATCGAGTTTTTACGGAGATGGTACCTATAACGTGTACCACTGGGTTGAAGAGTTCAACGAAGTTGCGGAGACTGTAGGGTGGAACGATTTACAGAAATTCGTATATGGGAAACAGTTGCTGAAGGGTGCAGCCAAGCTGTTTGTGCGAGGGGCTGTAGGAATCAGAAATTGGAATAGTTTAAAGACAGCTTTACTCGATGAGTTCGGTGAGAAGTTGAGTGCCGCAGAGGTACACCGAACGTTAAGGAATAGACGTAAACAGATTAAAGAAAGTTTTTATGAATATTTGTACTCCATCATCGAAATCGGTAAGCCAATATCGCTCGATGAAAAGAGTATAATAGAGTATTTTGTAGAGGGTATACCGGATAGTAGAGTGAATAAAAGTGTGTTGTATCAAACACGTAGTTTAAAAGAATTGAAAGAGCAAATCCGAGTATATGAAAAAATTAAAGGTACATCCGTGGTATCTAATAAAGTTTTCAATCCGTCTTCAAGTACCAGCAAAGGTACCGAAGACAGAGTCAAGAAGAAATGTCACCGTTGTAATCAGGAAGGTCATTTAGCGAGAGAATGCCCACGTGGGGGAACAAACAACGTAATTTGTTTTAAGTGTAGTAAAAGGGGCCATTATGCCCATGAGTGCAAAGTGCCACAGTCAGTCAGGGCGGTGAAAAATGAGTGTATAAACACAGTAGATGACCAAAACGTTGTGGGAAAAGGTGATTATTATTTCGTGGATGCGGTGGTTAACCAGACCACGTTTAGTGCATTAGTAGATACGGGATGCTGTGCGAGCATGTTGAGGTTTGATACTTTTAGGAGATTAGGAGAAATTAATCTCAGTAAAGAGAAAAAACGATTGTACGGAATAGGAAAAAGCGAGATTGAAACCATGGGTAACTTTATAGCAGAGGTCACTGTAGAAGGTGTGACGATGAAAGGCAAGTTTGAAGTAGTAAGAGTACAAGATATACCATACGCGGCAATCTTAGGAAACGATATACTTAGAGAAGTGGACTTACTGTTTACAAAAGGTAGTGTGGAATTTAGAAAACCTTATAAGGATGAGGAAGTGTTAGTGAACACGGGTGCCAAAGAGTTGGCGGTTGGAAGTAAATTTATCCAAGGGGGCGATGAAACTGAAATCTCAGGGAGTGAGAGGGTTTCGGCCGTGCAAGTGTGCGAAGATCAGGGTAATCCGGAATTGATGGTAAAAGAGGTTGGAAGTAAGTTTATCCAAGAGGTTGGAAGTAAATTTATCCAAGGGGGCGATGAAACTGAAATCTCAGGGAGTGAGAGGGTTTCGGCCGAGCAAGTGTGCGAAGATCAGGTTAATCCGGAATTGCTGATAAGAGAGGTTGGAAGTAAATTTATCCAAGGGGGCGATGAAACTGAAATCTCAGTGAGTGAGATTGTTTCGGCCGAGCAAGTGTGTGAAGATAAGGTTAGTCCACAAGTAGTAGTGAAAGAGATCCACGTAAGTAAGGAGGACACGGAATGTCCAGATGATGGCTTCAGGAATGGAAGCGAATTTAAAGTTTTGAGGGGAATAGAAATACAGATGGATAATAAATTGGATAGAGTAGACTTGCCACATTTAGAAGAATCCGATGCAAAGTTCGTCAAAACGTTGATAAATAATTATCAGCCTCGGAAACCGATTAATGTGCCAGTCGATATGAAATTAATTTTGAAAGATGAGCAACCAATGTATCAACGGCCACGTCGTGTGTCGTATGAAGACCAAAGGTATTTAGACGATCAAGTCGGGGAAATGCTTAAAGATAGGCCATGTTCCTCCAGGAGTACAACTACGTAGTCGAACACAGATCCGGTACTCGAATGAGACATGTAGACATACTTAATCGGGTATATTGTTTATTGATCGAAGACTCGCTAAAGTTTAGATTGAAGGAAGCCCGATCACAAGACGATTGGATTAGGGTAGTAAAGAAAGCGTTAGAGAACGCATCATATGAAGAGTTTTACATAAGAAATGAATTAGTATATAACGATCCCATCAAGGAGTTATTAGTCTTACTTGAGGGTATGGAGGAAGAGTTTATAAAGTTAGCATAGAGTTTATAAAGTTAGAAGGGCTTCTAAGTAAAAATTATTATATAAGAAGTATAAGAAGTACGAGAAAGTACAAAGGGTAGTTAAGGCATGCATCGAGTATATTATCACAGATGCTAAGAAGGGAAAAAAGAAGGATTATTGACGCCAATCGATAAGTCTCAAGAAACGTTAAACCAGGAAACTTTAATTATGAAATTAACGATTTAGTTGCAATTAAACGAACGCAGTTTGGGATTGGTATGAGGTTGAGACCTAAATATCTCGGACCGTATAAGATTGTCACTAAATCACCACACGGAAGATACGAAGTAGAAAAAATAGGGAACCACGAAGGACCGAACAAGACCACTACAGTAGCAGAGAATATGAAGAAGTGGGGCTAGCTATTCGAGGGCGAATAACTTGTCAGGACGGCCGATTGTGGGATTCTAAGTAGAGTTATAAGTAGAGTTATAAGTTACAATTAAAGTCGTAGCATAACAGATGGCAACCACTTGTTCGAATTTCGATAATAGTTCGAATAGTGAATTGTAACTGGCGGCCATCATAATTTCTAAGATTACTTACTTACATATGTACATAGAATAGTGTCACTTGCTCTTGTACCGCGTACGCGCGAACATTCATTTTTATATATTATCTTAACTTTGCCAATGTCACTAAAGTGTTTTTGATTGAACGAATAAAGTGTGAATTAGATCGTTACAATTCACGAGTGTTGTGTTTTTCTTTAGTCGGATCGCCAATGGGTCCTGGAAAACCGTAGAATCCTCTGCCCGATGGCAGACTATTCTACATGTATATTCGACCGCGATTTTCGTAGTCAACGACCACGAGAACCCTCGAGTAACGTCTTTCAAGCGAATCCGAAGCATTGTTCCAAAAAGATCCGCCATTTTGAATTTGAACTGACATCGGATTCGTAATCTGGGACACTGAAAACCCCCGAGTAACGAGTTTGTACCAAAATCCTGATCTGATGGGGTTAATTGGACCTCGGATTCAGCGACTTCAAAAACATAGGGTACTCATACATACATAGTAAGACCCCCAAGTCAAACCAAATTTTTTTTATGTCGCTGTGTAATTGTTCATGATTTAAATTATGATTTTTTAATCTCTGATTCATGATTTTTAGTATTCAAAGAAATATTAAAAAAATAATATTATTAATTCCAAAATTTTAAATTAAATAAATCAAAAAAAAAATTAAATTTTATATTTTTTCAATATTTTATTTTTTAAAATAACATACAGAAAAAATGAATATAAAATTAATTATTAAAAATCCGAAAAAAAATTCTTAGCCCGCTTTCCAAAAAATGTGATAATTTACTTATTTCGCTGTCGCTGAAAATTCTTGAACTTAATATTAATTTAACTTTCTTATATTACACAACAAACTGTCTCCTTAAAATTACAATTTCCTGCTCTATATTATTTTATTTATGTACACATACAATACATAAGTACAAAGCAGTACCATTAAGACCCCAATGTACCCGTAATTACCTCTGCTGCGTTTTAATGATATTACATTCGTCCGTATATGTGTACCGCTATTTACGCTGTGGCACTTTTGCATAAAATATTCAGCGGCCAACCCATATATTCAGGTTTTTTTGCCAACCACTTATGAGTTCCTGTCTACAAGTACTTGTAGTTGCCCACACCAAACGCTTGCCGAAGTAAGACAGTGCCTGCCACGCAGCGTGCTGCCAAATAACTCATTCGTGCCAGTTGTGTGATTTACACTTCCGCTTGAACGCGCGAAACCAACGCGGCCGCAATGGTGCTGACAAATGCCCATACAAACATATGCTCGTTTTGCCTGTGTCGGCATGTTGCGTATACGCAGTGTGGCACATTCATTATGTCATATTGTTGTAAATGTAATGTTTTTGTTTTATGTGAGTGATAATTGTAGGTCAAGTTCGTGTAAGTACATGCGTTGAGGTGTGGTATGTTGAATAGTATTTGTTTTGGATTTAATTAATAAATGCTGAGGAAGTGTTATATGAAATCAGTTAAATTTAAAAAATATTAAAGGCAGCCAATCTTTTTAAAAGATTTATTTCAAAGATATAATTTATGTAAAAAATACAGAAGTTACTTATTACTATTGACTTGGTTAAACAGTTGAAGAGTTAAAACAATTTGAACAAAATCTCAGAGTTTGATTCATGCTAGACAAATACTAAATAGTGAATTTTACTATGGCGGAACTTCCATAACCCGAACTTCTATAACTCGAAGATCACCATAACTCGAACTTTTCAATTAGCAATAGCGCTTGGAAATCAAATTTCATACAAATTTGCTTCCATAAATCGAACTTCTTTAACTCGAATTTCTTCGTAAATCCAACACTTCGACCAGGGATTAATACAAAATTAAAAATTTTAATATCGAGGCAGAATTTTCTGTTTAATTTAATTTAATTTAATTTAATTAAATTTTTATTTTATTTTATATTATTTTATTTTATTTTATTTTATTTTATTTTATTTTATTTTATTTTATTTTATTTTATTTCATTTAATTTAATTTAATTTAATTTAATTTAATTTAATTTAATTTAATTTTATTTTATCTTATTTTATTTTATTTTATTTTATTTTATTTTATTTCATTTTATTTTATATTTTATTTTATTTAATTTATTTTATTTATATTTAAATTTCCTTTATATTAAATTTCTACCGCGCATTGCCTTTACTTACTCCGGTTTTTTTGTTGTATAAACGAAAAAATTAAAATGTCACTCATACGCCATGTACGCCGTTTACTAGTAGTGTCCGACCGATACCAAAATTTTGGCCGATGCCGATGCCGATGCCGATTAATCGGCCAGTTGGCAAAGAATCGGCCGATGCCGATGCCGATGCCGATGCCGATGCCGATTCTTTTATCAACAATATTATTTAGTAAATTAGTATAGTACAAAATAAAAACACAGCCAAATAACATCACAAAATAGGTAAACAACTCAATTTATATGTAAATATGAAGTTGTTTAGTGATTTAATTAATATTCAAAACTAAATAAATTATTATTATAAGATATATGTTGATAGAACAAATAAGTTATTATAATTTCAAAAATATCCTGTGAAAGGTAAGGTCGTAGCTTGAATAGTTTTTGAATGGCAGCGTTCTAAAGAGCAATCGCTCACATGTATAAGCCGCTATAGTCGAAACTTTAAACGCGTTTTTCTCGAAACGACTTTTCACAAAATTACTGACATCATAACTCAACGAGATATTGACCGATCAACTTCAAGTTTAAACTGAATGTTCTTGAATATATTTACTATACAATGACCTACGATCTTTTTGATTTGTTGAAAATTGTCAATTTGGCATTTAAAAAACGACAATTTTTTACCTAAAAAATCGAAATTTTTTTCAGAACTACGCCATTTTGTTAATGTTTGATATCTTTCAATAATTGTAGGTCATTGTATAGGGAATATATTCAACTTTAATAACCTTTTTAAATTTTTGTGTTTCAGTTACTCATTCGGCCGGAATCATGTCAGCAGTTGGGGAACTTTTTTTTTGGCACCTCCCAAGACAACCCATTACTCCTTTATTTTTAAAAAATTTTGTAAAATAAAAATTTTAAAATATAGTTGAAAGTACACCTTATTATGTCCAAAAATTTCGAAACATTCGACCGAGTACTTTCTTGAAACAAATTTACTAAAATCGCCTAATTTTTCATGGGTTACCCCTTAAGGACAAATATGGGTATTAAGGCCAATATTCGAAAATAGTAAGTCTAGTAAAAAGAATCCGTTATTTTCAAAGAGATGACTTTTGTCATTTATATCTCACATTGTGAAAGGCGGCAAATAGTGATAGTGACTCAATAGAAGCTTCGGAAGTTTGTTTGGGAGGTTCTTTTCCATGCACCTTATTATAGTCCAGGCCAGCACCAAGTGATTATTACGTGACCCTGTCTATGGCAAACTTTTAAAAATAAATTAACCTAGTTACGAATGCTTCTATAATAGTGACATTATGACATTATCTTCAAAATCTCAACAACTTTAAACAAAACTGTACATATTTGACATAAATCGAATGTTTCTAGCAGTGCTAAATAAAACCTTTCATTAATGCAAAATTGTTGAATTTCGTTATACTAGACTTAAATTATCACCATGATGAATTGTTAGTTTAGTCAAATGTGATTCACTGTATATTTTATATGGTAAACAGAAGAATTAAAATTTTATGCTCTAAAGAAATCAAAAAAGAAATAAATTGTATTTTAGTATATTCCGAAAGAAGTAGAAAGAATCGGCTAGGAATCGGCCAAATATGGCCGATGCCGATACCGATGCCGATGCTTAATTTTGTGGCCGATACTGGCCGATGCCGATACCAAGGCCGATTAATCGGTCGGTCTCTATTTACTAGAAAACGCTGTTTAACATGCTTTTCTGGCGCGGTTTCACTTTGTTTTTAATTGTCACACACTTTTGCCGCATTCACAACCATGTGCAACGAGGCATGTGGCAAACGTACGAGTGACAGGTAGATTGCTGGTGGTAAACAAAAAAATGTGACAGTCATCAAAAGCGCCAGCCGACAACTAAACTAAAAAAGGGGAATATGAAAAGGACAAATAAGAAAAAATATGCGCACATACATATACATACACATATGTGAGTATTTACACAATCAAACAACGCGCACATATGAGTTGACGGGCGACGTGCCTCTCTTAAAGCGCTGCTGCTCTTTTAAGCACGGCGGTAAATACGCAGGTAGCGTACATATTTAATGTGCACATATGTAAGTATGTATGGATGTGAGTGTGTGAAGAAGAAAAAAGGGAAAATGTGTATAACCTGCTTTCGGGTATTCTGCATGCGACGACGCGGCAACGACATGGCACGTGTGCCCTAAAATTGCGAGTAATCACCAAAAAAATAAACGGCAGGTAAATAACTAAAGTACATAGCAACAAAAACAACATTTGGCGGCAAAATAAGGCAAGAAAAAAGAATACTTTGTATTAAAAGTGCTAAAGTATAATGAAAAGCTGCAGTGGATACGTTGTTGGAGAGCGTTGTGTGCTGTGGCAGGCTCGAAGGTACGTTGATGTGTAGTAGAAAGTAATATATAGGGTGTTACCAAAACTTATAAATTATTTAATATTATTTTATTTTCTCAAAAACCCAAACAAATTTCAAAATTTTTCTTTGAAAATATTTTTTTTTTAATTTTTTTACAACTTTTGAAATAAATTTTTGAAAAAATAAGACAATTTAATAACAAATGCATGTTTTTAGCATTTGAACCACCCTGTCTTTGTACATATACAAAAATGTATAAAAATGCGTGAAATACTCAGTACAACTTTTTCGCTGACTTTCTGCGCGCGTTTGTAGCATGAGTGTTATTTACATATGTATAATACAGTTACAATTTCACTTGCAATGCTGAAAATATTTTTTTTTGTAATTTTTTTCAGTTCTTTGTCCCTCTGTTATTTTAAAGTTGCGATTGTTCTGTGCAGCTGCTTACTTTTCCACTCGCAGCACGCTTTTGCGCCTTCACTTTTGTTTAATTTTTACGACAGTTCTGTAAAAACAAAATCTCTAGTTATGCAGATTTACGCGAGACTTGCCAGTTGGTGTTGTTGTAGTTGGAAATATAAAGTTTGTTAAGTTGGTCGACATAGGATGACAAAGTTATACTTCCAATATAAAATTTTTGCATTTTTGCTTTTGCATTTTTATTTATTTTTCATTCATTTTTATTTTTTTTGTCTTCGAAACATTGTAGCATGAAGGGTATGTAGATGCTATATACGCATTTGTATTAATTAAAATCCTTTTAATTTTTAACCTGCTTTTAACAGATTGGAGATGAAATTGTATTGGTAGATTTTTCGAAACCAATAATAACAACAACTACCCTACGGGAGAGTACTTACCAATATTTTCATATTTCTTCTCATTTTGGAATATTTACAATTCACGAATTTATCTTGTATAGTCCTCTAAGAAAGTCTATAGTATCTTATCGTTTTTATTCGTTACTGTATCCTCATTGGAGATAAGACTTCTTTCCTAATAAAATTGAGTTTTCATTTTATCACATGGATTAGTCGGTCAACTTTGAGGTTAAAAGTGTCAAATTTGAATCTGAAAGCTGCCAGTAGATATTTTCGTCGATTTATCTTTATTCAAAGCTGATCTTGATTCATGGTCGTGTTTAAAATTGTGTATATATTTTTAGAATAATTACAATTTTACATACAAACATAAGTGTAAATTGTGGCGTGGTCCCGCTCATTAATAAGCTTTGTGCATACCTTTCAAACCAATAAAGCTATATAGTCGTAGTATACAAGCTTTCTGTAGTCGTTTCCCGTACGTACCCATTTACGTACCATAAAAATTGATAAAATCGAATAATAACCACGTCCACCTCCCATACAAAGGTTACGTTGAAAATTACTAAAAGTGCGTTAATTCACTTACGGAAAACATCAGAAACACTAAATTTGACAGAAAAATTGACATGGGAGAGCTGCACTCATACAATGGACGTGGCGTCGACCACTTATGGGTCAAAAACCATATCTCCGAAACTGCTCGACCGATTTCAATACATAACACATTCTTGACACCCTGATGATACGGATGGAAAATGAGCGAAATCGGTACACAACCACGACCACTTTCCATATAACTCAATTTTGAATTCCATCTGATTTATAATGTATACATTAGGAACTCATAAAGATAGCGGAATAAAACTTTACACAAAGACCGTATTTGAACTGTGGCATTACTTGTGGAAAAAATGTCGAAATCGGACTATAACTTTTCAAGGCACCAGATATCGAACATAAAGAATTCAGTGCCTAAGGGTAATTTTTCACCGAAAATGTCGTTAAATCTCTCAGATATTCTAATGGAATCCAGAGGAAATTTGTTACTTCTAATAGTGTCTTGTCTTGTCTGTCTCTGTACCGAAAATTTTTAAAATCGGGTCATAACAACCGCTTGCTCCCATATACCTTATATTCGGATTATCAAACCTCCGGTGGGCTTTATTCCGCATATATCGGTTAATATGTGAGATATCTAAGCAAAATTAAGTGATCTTATAGTCTTGGATATAGTATACCTTGGTGGTGAGTGAAATCGGTTCAGGAATTACCTCAGACCCCATATAATATACTATATATGCTGATTTTCGTTGTTCTATTGGACTTTATACCGGTTCCACCCGAACTTAGCCTTTTCCGAAAACAAGTACGATTTGGTTTGGTTTGATTTGAAAAGTGTATTGATATGAAGAAGAATCTTTTATTTTGCTTTCGTAGACGAATCGCCAACTATTGTCTGCAGGTTTTGTACACTAGCGATTTGCACTTATCACCGAAACCGTCATTAGGGCGTGATTTGGTGCAAGATAACTCGGAATTGGTTAATTTGTAAAAGAAATCTTGTTTTATAGATTTATCGATTTTTTAAAGAAAGTCTGTATTATAGACTCGTTGTTAATAAGTTGATGAAAGACCGTTGTTGAAGAAGAGAAATATAAACGGATTGTGTGTCTTAAAATTCTTCCATGAAGTTGATTTACGTGGTAAGGAAGAAGAGAAAGATTTTTGCTAATAATTTCATAATTTAATTGAGATAAATCTTAACCCAGACTTACTTATTTTGAATTATTCTTCACAAGTAGTTATATGGCAGGATTGCTTTAAAATTCTAATTATGTGATATAAACGAGTTGTTTTTCATTAGAAAGAAGCAATTCTTAAGAAACATATTTTTTCGGGCTACAAATAAAAAGTGAAAAATCGTCTTCGCGCACAGTTCATGAGAGTGACTGGCATGTTCGCGTAAGCTATGCAAAATGTATTTACGAAATATAAATGTTTGAATTTACATTTAGGTACATATGCCACTGTGTATCTACTCATGTATATGTATGTATATCAAAGTATACTATAAATATCTAAATAATATGTATTGAATTGTAGTTATTGTTATTGCTGGGTATGGGATAGCTGCTGGTAAATAATTTGTAGAAATCGATACCACTAACGCGTGTACGCACAATAAGCATTCACGCACACATACACATGTATAAACAGGATTCACAGTTAGCAATGAGCCAAGCGAAGCGCTAGTATGCTTATCAGTGTATCCAACACCACTACAGCTATATACTCGTTTACTATACACTATCTAACTGCAAACACAATAAAAGTTAGCGCAGAAAAGAAGTTTGGTAAGCAACAACAACAAAAACAACAATAGCAACATCAACTTAGCAGCAAAGATAAATATTTAAAGATGCCACAGCAAAGACGAGGAAGAAGAAGAAGCAGCCAAAGAGGGGCATCGCAACAGTGGCTTTTTTGCTTAGCTTCGCTGCTGCTGCTACGTTTGCCTCTAGATTGCCACTGCAGAGCACTCGCACAATGCCCACTGCTGACTGATAGTATTTGAGCTGAAATAAAATTTACGTTTTTGCATGTCCTTGAGCGCATGTAAATTGAAAATAAGTATGTATGTATTAGCGAGTGTAGCTACTGTTTGCGGCGATGCTTGTCAGTGCTTCTCTGTGCGAGCATTGCTCTACATATGTATTATATGTGTCAATCTATACATAATACTACGCTTTATTGTTGTTGTTGCTGTTGTGCATACTGCTCGTATTTTCTCTTCGCTTTCTTTTTCCCAGCTGTTTTCGCTGTGTATACATTTACATTTACTTTTGTGCGAAATTATTTGCTTTGTCATCCTCTAATGCTTTAATGTTGATTAAAGTCGATATTTTTTCAGCATAAGTATTTGGCCAATCAGTGGTAGCACGATATGGTTTGACAAATTTCAAGTGATTATCATCAGTGGAGAAACAAACTTGAGCAAATTAATATCTCTGTGGCTCTCTATAACAAAGGAGCACTAATGTTACTCATACGACCTGTATTCCATATTCCATGGAAAATTTAAAAATTCAATCTGGGTGATTTTTTTTGGCACAATCTAAAGCTACGTTTGAATTTTAAAAGTTCATTGCTGTTGTAGGTGCTGAAAAATTCTGTATGTAATACTGAAATATACGGCCCAGAAGAGATCAAGAGTTCAATTGGCTCCACTCAAGACATAATAAGCCATAAACTGGACCAGAAAGATCCGATTTGTGGGTTAACAACTCACTATCCGAGATTCTTTGAACAAAAGTAACAAAATTACCCATACAACAAGCACTGAATTTACCCAATTCTGGCACCTAGCGATGATTTTTTGTTCGATCGGCTCTAAAAATCTTTCTAGTAGTCCTTTTAGTAAACAAAAGGAAATAATGGAACAACGAAAACTGACCTGATGGTCATATAGTACTCTGAGTATAAGAAATGTTTCGAATATTGGTTTAAGTGTTAGCATAAGTGCTTTACAGTGATCGGAGAGTATTTAGAAAATACTTTTATATTTTTTTAGTTTAACCTTTGTGAATATTCTAGCATACTTCAGGGGCAACGTAATAATAAAGATGTTTACAATTAGACTCTCCGAATCCGTGAAATTTTATAATTCTCGTTCATATTACAGATTTTGTGTCAGGATGCGTTGGTATTACTTAGGTTATATTAATCTGGTTACAGGAATGACTACGGTGTTACTCTGTTAACCCATAATGAAATGCAAAATGTTTTTTGAAGTGACGAAATGTTAACCGAAAGTCGTAAATCTAATCAGAGAGGTGGCAGAAGAGTTGAAAACCTTATTTGGTTACATTCAATACATTATAGTCAATAAATACGGCCAGAAAGATCGGATTTGTGGGTTAAAAACTCACTACCCTAGACTGTTCGAACACAAGTTAAGCCCAGAGTATATTGAGTTTGTGTAGGAAATACTCCACAGACTGCTGATTGGCAGTGAAAGAACAAAGCCAGCAAATGGCGAACCCGATTACCCAATCAACGACGATGGAACCGATCATCCATTGCTCGATAACGGAGAATTTCGATTATCAATTACCCGCATGAAAAACCACAAAACGGGCTGATGGATTGCCGGCCGAGCTATTCAAATACGGTGGCGAAGAACTGATAAGGTGCATACATTAGGTTTTTTGCAGAATATGGTCGGAAAAAAGCATGCCCGACGATTGGAATCTTAGTGTACTCTGCCCAATCCACAAAAAGGTAGACCCCATAATCTGCACCAATTAGCGTGGCTTAAGTTTTCTCAATATCGCCAATAAGGTCCTATCGAGCGTACTGTGTGAAAGAGTAAAGCCCACCGTCAATAAACTGATTGGACCTTATCAGAGTGGCTTTAGATCTTCACCATGCGCCATATCCGTGAAAAGAGGATCGATACACATCATTTCTTTGTCGATTTTAAAGCTGCTGGTCTGGTGGTGAACGAGGACAATTCCAAATATTTCCTGTCATCAAAACTCGCGATTTGGCTCACACATCACTGTTGACAATCATAAATTCAAAGTTATGACTTCAAGTCTTAGATAATTTCGTCTATTTGGGATCCAGTATCAACAAAACCAACAATATCAGCCTCGAAATCCAACGCAGGATCACTCGTGCTAACAGGTGCTATTTGGACTGAGTAGGCAATTGAACTACTCTCTCTCTCTTGAACTCTCGACGAACCACAATCAAACTCTACAAGTCGCTTATCAAGTGTTCGATGCAGTACCCGCTGGAGGAAGCCGAGGAAGGGGAAGGCCTCCATTCCGTTGGAGGGACCAGGTGGAGAGCGACTTGGTTACATTTGCGATCTCCAACTGGCTCCGAACTGCGAAGGAAAGAGAGAAGTGGCGCGCTCTCATCGATTCGGCTATAACCGGCTAAACGGTTTCAACGCCAATCACATGCATACAATGGTCACTTTTGGTGTCGATATTGAAGGATTTAGAATAATTGAATCACGGATGTTCCGAGAAATGTCTGGCCAAACTGTAGTTCGAAATTATTTTTTAACAGAGTGCTAAAAAAATAATTCCTTAAATTTTTCAAGAAATGTCCATTTGAATCTATACCCAAGCGAATCGAATGGGTTAATGTCCCTTTTCTCAACTGCAGAGTCGGAATTTTTAAATTACTTATTTATGTTCCGACATTTCTTTAACTTTAATCTATGTATAACGTTTTATATTATACATATGTGTATACGTATAGGTGCTAATATAAGCTGACTCCACCACAGCCTTTTCACTTAATATAATTTTGTGGTTATTTGTTTAGTATAACATGATTTAGCTAATTACACTTTACATTTACACAAATATTCAACTCTTAAGGTGGTATAAGCCTATATGCCACATAGAAAAACACACACACGTATACATACATATATACAAATGAGTGAGTGGCGCTTATCGCACTTGATGTGTAATCGCAATCGCAAGTGGCAACCGCAGCGCGTTTAACGCATTAAGGTGAAAAGTGGCACAGCGTGATAACAGCGGACGACACACGCGCCTAACAACAACAACAACAACAAAAACAATAACAATTAAATTTTAAGAACAACCCACAACGTGAGTAAAGCAGTGCCACAACCACTGCACACTCACACAAAAACAAATAACCACAAATAAACTCCAAAAACTAACACATTCATGCATACCCACATATACATACATTCACCTGTGTATGTGTGCATTCGCTTTTACAATATGTTAAATTAAAACTGTGGACGTAATCGCATTAATCTCAACGCCATAGCGCCCAAAAGTCGAAACAGTCAAAAGCACAACAACAACAACAACCACAACGACAACAAAACAGCTGACGAAACAGATTAATGTGTGCGAGCGAACGAGTGAGTGAGCGTCGTGCCGATAGCCCAGTCAAACCGGAAGTGTACTGACTGCTGTTGTTGTTGTTCTTCATGTTGTTGTTGTTGTAGATAATACTTTTTCACTTACCCGCTGTGTTGGCATACTTTAACGATGCCATTTACATAATTGTAATTTGTTAAAAAATGCGAACATTGTACTTGTGGCGGTGCGTGTGTGTGAACAAACACAACAACAAAAGCAAAAAACATAATATAATAAAATGAAAAACAACAAACCGCAAACTGTGAAGCACATGGTTGTTGGTGGAAGTGCAATAAAATGTAACGAGCTGCAAAAATGGAAAACAAACAAGTAAGGAAGGGCTAAGTTCGAGTGTAACCGAACATTTTATACTCTCGCAATTTATTTATTTAACTTTATTTATATTATATAATACAGAATTTGACCCACATATTCGTCATATATATTGTATAAAGTCCATTGAAAGTTGGAAACCCTATAATATTAGGTTAGAAGCACCGAGGTCCTCATGTTCGATACATGGGGCCTTGAAAACCTATGGTCCGATTTCGGCAATTTTTAGAAATGGGCTGCCACACTATAAATACAGTATTTGTGCAAAGTTTTGCACCGATATCTTCACTAGTGCTTGCTATATATATTGTAAAGTAAACGATTCAGATCATCTTCTAAGTTCTGGTATATAGGAAGTAGGCGTGGTTGTGAAGCGATTTGGCCAATTTTCACAACATATTATTGGGAGGTAAGGAAACTATTACAAACCAAGTTTCATTGAAATCGGTCGAGTAGTTCCTGAGATATGGTTTTTGAACCATAAGTGGGCGACGCCACGCCCATTTTCCATTTTGTAAAAAAATCTGAGTGCAGCTTTCATCTGCCATTTCTCATGTGAAATTTAGTGTTTCTGACGTTTTTCCTTAGTGAGTTAACCCTCTTTTAGTAATTTTCAACCTAACTTTTGTATGGGAGGTGGGCGTGGTTATAATCCGATTTATTTCATTTTTGGACTGTATTAGGAAGTGGCTAAAAAAAACGACTGCAGAAAGTTTGGTTTATATAGCTCTATTGGTTTGCGAGATATGTACAAAAAACTTAGTAGGGGGCGGGGCCACGCCCACTTCCACAAAAAAATTACATCCAAATATGCCCCTTCATAGTGTGATCCTTCATACCAAATTTTATTTCCATAGCTTTATTTATGGCTTAGTTATGGCACTTTATGTGTTTTCGGTTTTCGCCATTTTGTGGGCGTGTCAGTGGTCCGATTTTGCTCATTTTCCTATGGTGCCAAGAAATAAGTGTTCCAAGTTTCATCAAGATATCTTAATTTTTACTCAAGTTACAGCTTGCACAGACGGACGGACGGACGGACGGACGGACAGACAGACATTCGGATTTGAACTCCACTCTTCACCCTGATCACTTTGGTATATATAACCCTATATCTAACTCGTTTAGTTTTGGGTGTTACAAACAACCGTTATGTGAACAAAACTATAATACTCTCTTTAGCAACATTTGTTGCGAGAGTATAAAAACCAACAACAGCAACAGCAACAACAACAACATACAACGAATTGTGGTATTAAAAGTTTTAATGCGTGAAAAAAAATTTAACACATTCAGCAAAAAGAAATTACGGTTAAAAACATGCGAATGCATAATTATATGCCCAAATGAGTTGAGCGAAATATAAATGGAAATATATTTACAGAAAAGTAAAAATTTAAACATATTTACGTTTTTAAATATATAGTAGATTAACGTTCCTCGAACTGCGAAGGAATGATTTCGACGATTCAGAGCGGGTGAAAACGATACCATGGATACACCAGCCGGCGGAAGACCTGTGACGACGAATACCAATCAAATCAAGGAAAACATCAAGTTAGACCGGCAGGTGGCATCTCGTGACATCGCCCAGTAGATGGGAGTTAGCCATCAAACCAGTTTAAACCATCCCTAGAAGGTTGGATACACAAAAAAGCTTGTCTTTCAGTGCCGCATGATTTGACGCAAAAAAACCTTCTGGGCCGAATCAACGCCTGCGATATGCTGCTGAAACGGAACGAACTCGACCCATTTTTGAAGCGGATGGTGACTGGCGACTAACAATGGATCACAGACGACAATATCAAGCGAAAACGGTCGTGGTCGAAGGCTGAAACAGTGGCCAAGCCAGGATTGACGGTCAAGAAGGCGTGGAAGGATGGGTGCATCTACGAGGGAGGTATTATGAAGTTACCGTCTATATGGAAACAGATTATCGAACGAAACGACGCATATTTGAACTAAATCCGATCACTGCAACACTTTTTATAAAGCATTGAATAAAGAGCAACAAAGTGGAAGGGAGATATTTGACAGCCTATTATTATAATTAAAGGGTGAGGTTCCTAATTTTTAATTTAAAAAAATAACACAGAAAATTCAAATTTTATGTGGAATATTTATTATCATTCGAAAGAAGATTTGACATTTATTTTTTAAAGATTATCGCTTTCAAATGTTGGCTTCGGCAACGTCTCAGTTGGTCCATCGGTTGAGTCCAATTTTCGATGACTTGCTTGCATTTCGACTGGTAACTGGCGAATGTCACGAGTGATTTTTTACTCCAAGACCTGAATCGAAGTGGGATAGTCCGCATAGATTTTAGAATTTACATATCCCCACAGTAAAAGTCTAAAAGGTGTGTTATCACCGCGATAACAGTCCCAATTTACGGTAACTTTCTCACTGACCCACAAACAATGCCAAAGCATTGTTTTTTCTGGATGAAATGACTGCTCTTCAATCTCTTAAGGTTGTTCTTCGTCCCAAATGTGGCAATTTTGCTTGTTTACATACCCATTGAGGAAGAAATGGGCCTCATCGCTGAACAGAATTTGGCTCGAAAACTGCGGATCTTCTTGAAACTTTTCAAGAGCCCAAGGAGCGAAGCGATGTCCCTTGGGAAGCTATATTTTAAAGTCGAGCCACTTTATTTCTTCCACTAGCATGTTTTGTATGCTTTCAATTTAAGATCTCGACGTATTATAAAATATGCCAAGTCGTTTCATACATCAGTCGGAGTTGTTGCGAACGGCGCCGAATTTACTCTCCATACTAGGCGTTGCGTCGTCCATTATTGTTGAATCAAGACCAATATTTCAGGAACTACCCGACCAATTTTAACCAATTTTAGTAAATAATAAAATTTGCAAAATCGATTCATAACCACGTCTATTTCCCATATAAACAACTTTTAAATCTGCCTGCTCATTTCACTTTACAATATATAAATCGAGAACCAATGAAGATATCGAAATTAAACTTTGCAATAATACTATATTGGCATCATCTAAAAATTATTATGGGACTATAACTTTTCAAGTCCACAGATACCGAACATGAGGCCGCCAATGCTTATGAAGAATTCTGTAAATATCTCATATATTCTATAGAAATGAAGATATATACTATTTTTCTTATAACAATGTGCCTCTATGGGTAAAATCGGGCAATTGCTTCACCTAGCTCCCACACGGATTTCGAGATATATCATAAATCTAAAAGACGGTCCTTAGTTAAAAAAGGTGGATCAAAAGCGGGTACATATTATCGATACCTTTTTTGACTTAATAAAACAAAATCTACAATTCATCGCAGCAAAAGTATTACGAAATTGTAGTGAAAGTAATGGCGGCAACAACAACTACCAGGCATGTTTTCATAACCATTTGCATAATCATTAACGCATAAACTAATAACCAAAACAAAACAGTTAGAAATGAAATTGTGCTACTACACGTGAGTGTGCCCCTAGTGCATGGAGGTGCACTTGCTCTCTACTCACACTCACGACAAGTGCATAGTTAGCTATGCATTTGTATAAGAGAGTTCTTGCAGTGTGTGTAACAACTATTGTTGTTGTTGTTTGTTTTTATAATGATCTTGCCAATGTTGCTAATAAAGTGTTGTTGATGTTGTTACATTTCACAAGAGTTGTTGTTGCAAATTTTATTGTTGCCGTTGATGTTGCCACTTGACTTGCTACTCTTGACATTGTTTATACAGCTGGCATATTGTCTCGGCTGGTTGCACTTGTCAGCTGCAGCTACAAGCAAATACCGTAAGCAATGCAGTTGAACTTGTTGTAGTCCGCTTATTAGTGTGGAACTGGCTTGTTAGGGGGCAGTATTGGTTATAAAACTTGGTTGAGATTGCATATGGATTTTATAATTTAATTTCAAGAACGTAGCTTTCTTGAGCGTTTCAAGTAAGTTTGGTCCAAAAAGAGTATCCTACAAGAGAATATGAGTGAATATTTATTCAGATTCATATTTTTGATACTATACGGCTTATGAGTCTTGAAAATGTCCTACTATTAAATAGGGTTCTAACCTATTTCTCTCCGTTTATTGTATTTTAGGATACATGTGTCTTCAATAGTTATAAAATGACTTAAAAACTTGTCTCTAAAAGTTAGAAGACACTTTTAGGGATTAGATCTAGGTAACCGGAACGGACCTGGATTTATAACCTAGGCCAAGGACTGCGGTTTGTTTTCTCCAATTAAAACAACAACAATAATGAATTTTGTGCGACGAGCCATTTTAATCCGTAGCATCATAATAATTTAAGAAACGTCTTCCAGGTTAAGAAAAATCTTGACTTTTATTTTTGATGCTATACTGTCATGAGCTAAAGAGAATAATTCAGTATTTCAGTTGAAATACGAAATCAAAAGATTATTTCTCCAAGCTCAGTTTATATATAAAAGGCAGCTGTATGTGCCGTTATTCGGGAACCAGATATTATAACACTAAATTGTCACCAGTTCCAGCACATCTTCTGAGAAGATGAGTTAGTTCTCGCATTAGACTACCAATTTCACTACTACAAGCAACGGCACGCTCTTAAAGTAGCTTATGTATGTGTGTGCTTATAGTCGTCTCTCAAAACGAGCGCCTTATCTCGTTTACAATAACATTACCCTTGACATGCATTCGCTTCTATCGCTCATTTACGCTCATCTACGCGCCGCACCGTCTATTGTTTTTTAAGATTTTCACATTTTTGTTGTTGTTGTTAAGTGGCCCATAGGCAATATAGGATAACAATTAACATTGGAGTGCTTGTTTTTGCATTGTTACTGTTATTTTCTTTTGGCCTGCATTCAGCCGTAACGCCGTATTGGCGTTGGCTCCCAAAGCGCTTTGCACGTGCATAATTGAAAAATGTCAAAAACACACACAAAGCCAGCGCGCATAATTAATTATGTTGGTTGGAATTTTCAGCTTAATCATATTCAAGAATTTCGCGCTACTCTTTAATTTACGCACCTCAGCGGCAACGTGCGACAACAAAAGCAAAACAGATTTACTTTGCAACACCGCCAAACCAGTAAGTCATACTTTTCATTTAACTCGACAAGTTTCCTGGCGTTCGCTTTGCCGCACCGCACACGCCCCTTTTACAATTTGTGTTTAATTTTCACCGTTTCCACTTGTCCTTGGCGTTGGTTGGTCGCAGCGCGGACAGTTGAGCTGTGCAATTGTTTGTTTTTCGTTTTAGCGTTGCGGCGTTGCCACCCGTTTGTTGTGTGTGTCCTGCGGCGTTTGCGCTGTTTACCGCATCCGCATAATCCCAGTGGGGGGACGCTTACTGGGAATGGAACTTGTGTGATGGCTGACAAACTAAGATAAATAAACGAGTTTTGAAGTTAAATCCTCAGTGGTGGCCATATTCTAGTAATCAAGTGAATATGGAAAGATCTTGTTAAAGTTATACTTAAAGAAAATTAAAGTAGAAGTTGAATTATTGAAATAGAAAACCTAATAGTCTTTTCGCCCAAGAGTTATTTGATCAATGATTGGGGCCTTTGCTCGATTAAAGCGCTGATTTCGAACGATTTACCATATAAAAGACAAATCTAATTTTACTACATCACTTTTTAATCGAATACAAATCGAGTTGATACTGGAATACAGCACTAGCTCTGCTTGTTATTGTCTACACTGTAAATTTGGCTGTGTTTATTGATAAAATAGCAATCAGCTTATGAAACTTTCAAACTTCTTATGAAAAGCAAAAATAAAAATTTTTAACAGCTGCTCGTTAATCGAGTATGAGTGCGAAAGGTAAAAACTGGTTTCTCAATTATAATCTTAATGTATTCAATCAATTTGGCAGTGCGAAAAGGCTATAAGGAACTTATGGGAACTTAGTTGCATAGCATTTAAGACAGTAGCTTGAATGCAGACACACTTTAGGTGAAAAAGCATATTAATTTAGTCTATCTTCTAGACCCAAGGTTAATTGTGAACGGATTATTTTTTTTGATCGGATTACTATTTCTTCTAAAATAAGGTAGAAGACTAAAACTTCTTCGCAAACAGACGAATTTAAATGACAAAGGGTTTCAGAAGTTATTAGCAAACCACGGCCTTCAGTGTTCGACTCCTCCAAGACAATTTACAAAAATTTTAAATAATTTGTTTAGTTCTCAGTTCGGTACTAATTTTGATAGAAGACTAGATTGTCAAAAATCATTGAAAACGAAAGCAAACATGCATCGGCTTCGTACTGCTTAACCAACCATCATATTCTTCCGATCTGTTCCCAAGCAATATTTTTCTGTTTTAACGTAAGATAATACTACACCAATAACAATGTCAGACTCGAAATTCAACGCAGACTCGCTCTTGCCAACAGGTGCTATTTTGAATTCAAAAATACATCGATGTTTCGATGTATCGATGTTTTAATGGCCGATGTTTTTGATTTCGATGGGTTTTAAAGAAACATCGATACATCGAACCATTGATGTTTCATTTTACGATGTTTGCATCCCTAATTATGATTGACTTTATCCGAGTCTCGCATTTGATTTGATATCATTAAATTCAAACGAAAGAAATTAAAAGAAAGAAACCTACTTCGGAGTCAATTGCATATTCACAGATAGAAACGAGATGTGTTAAAAAATAACGCTACTTCTCGTTTTTTGAAAATAGATATTAATTCATTTATCTGCATAAATTTTGCCGTATTTCCATTCGATATTATGCATTTATGCCAGCGCTTCTTCCAATCTTCAAAACACTCCTCAAACTCGATTTTCGGGATAACCTTTGGCTCTTTTTGCGATTTATTGTATGCTTGTGAAACGACGGTCCTTTAAAGTTCTCTTTATTTTTGGAAATAGGGAAAAGTCACAAGGAATAATGTCTGGGGAAAATGGCGGCTGGGGCATCGTTTCAGTATTTTTTTAGGCCAAAAATTCACAAAAATGCAACGAAGTGTAAGCTTTTAACAAGCAAAAATCGCAAAGCTTATAAAAACAGTCTAACCTTTCGAAAATTAGACTTTTCAAACTCGAAAAAATTTATATTTTACAATTCCCGCTATTCTCTGTTTAATCTAAAACAATAGTATATTCATATATATATCATTCAGCAATAACACAGAATCAAACAATTTAACCGGCTTTTCGTACAATTTCTTAAAATTCTGCTTATTCTCTGTTTAATCTCTTACACAGGCACCTACTTTCTGCTTTACGATTTTATCGATTATTTCGACAAGGATGAGGCGACTTCATTGCCGCGTGATAAATATTTGGAAATTATGAATAACATTTTCGGCAAAGTAACACAAGCGGAACGCGAAGCAATCATTTTTCGGGTAAGTACCTAATATACTCATATATAGTAGTTAACATGAATTCATAATCATGCAAACATATAATGTATATAGAGTTTAAGGAGATTTTTACAGACATGAATGAATGTTTCTTTAAGTCTCACATACACATTAAATAAATAAGAACGGTATAAATGGAGGAGCACAGACATATACATCGCAATTTGCATAGATATTCTTTATAAATTTGCTTCAAATTGTAAATCCTTCTTTAATTGGCGCACATTTATAAAGTAAGCATATAAGAAAAGTCGGAATATTCTTTAACTTTATGTTGGCATCGGATTTTCTTTTAAATTCATGGAAAAGCCTCTTAGGTTACCATAGAAAGTCAATGTATGTGCGTGTTATTGTAACTTTAACTTTTCGATAAAACTTTGAGGGACGCAGTCGAGTTTTGACAGACGGCCTTTGTCTACAATTTTATATTGTTGTAATTAATGTTAATATTAATAAGACAAAACAAGTGTATGGCAACATTTAGGGCTTAGGAAATGCTTTTTTTATATATAATAGTTATGTGCGGCTGTTTAGTACTTAGACCTTAAATAATTTAATGACAAAATTTTAAGTTTTAAAATTTTTATTTTTCGCGTATTTATTAGAAGCAAATCTGCTCCGTATTGCATTAACATATCAAAATCAAATATTTTCTAATTTAACTAGTTGATTTTCAATACTTCACACACTACATTACCAGCAGCAATGCCGCTATAAAACGCAGTTCTCCCTAAATGTTCAATTTTCTGGTGCATTGCCCATTTTCCAGCGACCAAACATCAACATTTATTTTTTCCTTCAAACAGGCAATTTGCAACAATTCTGCATTGTAAACAGGCCAGCAGCTGTCAGTTGCACCAATCAGCCAAGTGTGTAGCTTACACATTCGCTTTACGCAAGAATGAAACTCAATATTGGGCCAAATATCGGTTGGTTGATTTTCATAGCGTTGCATTTAACCCGCCTTTAGTGATCCATACACTTAAAGTAGGTTAGTTCGACGGTATACTGGTACATAATCAGTGAAACTAAATTCAACTCTTTTTATGGAACCTAAATGAACTTATATTTTTTATAGCTTGGTAAATACAACTTACGATTGAGATATGACTCAGGATCTTGCTGGTTCAATAACAACTCAACTTTTAATAAAATTTGTTATGATTTATAATGAATATTAGGAACAGTAGATTAACTCATTATTAACCTTTGTAATACGAATGCATTGTAGAAGCTTGAATTGGTATCTTCTCATAAGATAAGATATAAGATCTCGCTATTGTAAGAGAACAGCCCGTAGTGAAGTTCCCTAGTTTCTTTCGGCTATGATGGATAATGTTCCAAAAATCATTTGAGTGTTCGCTGAGGTTTATAAAACTCAACGTAGATTTGAAATCATTATTTCATATATTGAAGGTATTGTAAAATAAAGAGAAGAGAAGAAAGAAGGCTGTGGCTTTGCACTAAAGTTAAAAAGAAGTATTATTTGTATATTAAACTTCGCCTTATTTTAGAGTAAATATTAATAACCCTATATGGATTAAAGAAATGTCGTTTTCAATTTGATACTGATGTGATTATTAATAGCCTTTTCGCACAGCCAAATTAATTGATATATTAAGATTATAATTGAGAAACCAGTTTTTGCCGTTCGCACTGCCGGCTACTCGATAAACGATCAGCTGTTATACATTTTTGTTTTTGCTTTTCATAAGAAGTTGGTAAGTTTCATCAGCCGATTGCTATTTTATCAATAAATACAACTATATTCAGCTGCGACATCTACCGTTCAGTTGCATTATTACTATTTTATCAATAAATACAGTCAAATTTACAGCGTGGACAACAATTCGAAGAGTTGCATTACATTTTCAACTCGATATGTATTCGATTAAAAATTAATGAAACAAGTAAGGAAGGGCTAAGTTCGGGTGTAACCGAACATTTTATACTCTCGCAATTTATTTATTTAACTTAATTAATATTATATAATACACAATTTGACCCACATATTCGTCATATATATGGTATAAAGTCCATTGGAAGTTGGAAACCATAATATTAGGTTAGAAGCACCGAAGTCCTATGTTTCGATATATGGGGCCGTAAAAACCTATGGTCCGATTTCGGCGATTTTTAGAATGGGGCTGCCACACTATTAACATAAAATTTGTGCAAGTTCTGCATCGATATCTTCACTAGTGCTTAGGCGTGGTTGTGAAGCGATTTGGCCTATTTTCACAACATATCATTGGGATGTAAAGAAACTATTACAAACCAAGTTTCATTGAAATCGGTCGAGTAGTTCCTGAGATATGGTTTTTGACCCATAAGTGGGCGGCGCCACGCCCATTTTCCATTTTGTAAAAAAATCTGAGTGCAGCTTTCATCTGCCATTTCTTATGTGAAATTTAGTGTTTCTGACGTTTTTCGTTAGTGAGTTAACCCACTTTTAGTAATTTTCAACCTAACTTTTGTATGGGAGGTGGGCGTGGTTATGATCCGATTTTTTTCATTTTTGGACTGTATTAGGAAGTGGCTAAAAAAAACGACTGCAAAAAGTTTGGTTTATATAGCTTAATTGGTTTGCGAGATATGTACAAAAAACTTAGTAGGGGGCGGGGCCACGCCCACTTCCCCAAAAAAATTACAGCCAAATATGCCCCTTCATAGTGCGATCCTTCATGCCAAATTTTATTTTCATAGCTTTATTTATGGCTTAGTTATGGCTCTTTATGTGTTTTCGGTTTTCGCCATTTTGTGGGCGTGGCAGTGGTCCGATTTTGCTCATTTTCGAAAGCAACCTTCCTATGGTGCCAAGAAATAAGTGTGCCAAGTTTCATTAAGATATCTTAATTTTTACTCAAGTTACAGCTTGCACAGACGGACGGACGGACGGACGGACGGACAGACAGACATTCGGATTTGAACTCCACTCTTCACCCTGATCACTTTGGTATATATAACCCTATATCTAACTCGTTTAGTTTTGGGTGTTACAAACAACCGTTATGTGAACAAAACTATAATACTCTCTTTAGCAACATTTGTTGCGAGAGTATAAAAATCAGATTTTTATTTTGTACGGTAAATTGATCAAAATCCGCGCTTTAATTGAGCAAAGCCGGTTAATTGATCAATTAACTTCTGTGCGAAAAGGCTAATTATTTTTATCACAGATTTCGAAATCACAGTTCTAATGCCGGCCATAGACCACACAAGTAAACTGCACAAGTCTAGCACTGTGCAAAAAAAAACTGCGACTCGCACTATACAAGCAAACTGTGCAAGTTTTTATTTTAATGTTTAAAGCGAAACAGAGAACATGTGTAAATATTGCGCGATAATATTAATCGCTATAGCAATAAAAAAAAACGAGAAAAAAGGAAAAGAAGTGTGTGGAGTAAACAATGGTTTTTAAAAAGAGACAAGTTAGGGCAGCAGATAATATTGAAAGAATTAGAATTTTCAGCGGAAAGTGATTTTAAAAATTATGTAAGAATGAACAAAGAAACAAAGAAAGAAAAAATTTAGAATATTATAGAACCATAATGTTGGCTCATAAATATCCTCAAATCCAGCTCCAGACTTTTCGCTTCTTTGCACTTTCTTGAATTCTTTTCTGTATGTTGTCCTATATGTATTAATTTTTTTAACCACCATATCTCTGTTTGCGTCGGTTTGTTTTAAAACTAATTTTTGTATGCTTCAGCTTTCATTATTCGGTTGCTATATTCTTTGCTTTTTATTCGCCATAATGAAGGTGATTCTTTATAAAGTTCAAGGAACTCGGTCCAAAACTGTTTGTCATCACTTATAATTTAAAAAAAATAAATGCGTTGTTTCCTTTTTTGGTTTGATGTTAACTTCACAAAAACTGAAACAAAACTGAGCTAATTTCGCCATATACTACGCAAATTCACTGCGCAGTATTCAGACTTGTGTAAAAATATCAAAATCGTTTTGATATTGCTCAGTTCACTGCACAAGTAGCACAAACACCCCCATACACTACACAAACGCACTGTGCAGTGCTAGACTTGTGCAGTTTACTTGTGTGGTCTATGGCCGGCATAAGCTACTACTGAAGTAGGAGTCTTTAGTGATGAAACCCACAAATATTCGAATGCCAATACGATTACTTTAAGCTGCAGCATCTACTGTTAAGAGTACTATGAAACATTTATAAGACTGGCGGTAGATTAAATCAGATCCCACGAGTGATTTATATCTTTATCGCTTTTAATCTTGACATTCTCTTGCATTCGCATTGCTTTTCTTTCCTATTTTAATCGCATTAATGTTCGGTATATGTAGGGTATTATACTCTGCATTCATTGTTGCAGCCACACACACACAAAGTTACTTAAGCTTATAGTTTTCATATTATTTAATTTCTGCGTGCCCGCACTGAATGGCAGTGGCAGTTGCGCTAATTGATAACGCTGTAATTGCATTGAATTGTGCGTGCACATTACTATACATACATAAATATGTATGTGCTTGGACTTGTCTACTTGTGTGCATGTGCCACAGTGATGGATGAGTTGCACGCCCGCCCAGTTCATGGTTGGTTCGCCATTAGCGCCGATTATTCGATTGAACAGATTTGCTGCTGATTGCCTGATTGTTGATAGCCTACTTATGTGCTTATGCTTTATACAGAAATGCAGATATTTGAGTATATAGGTGTATGAGTGTAATTGTACTTGGCCAATTAGCGTTGTGGAAGCTTTAAATATTAATTTCTTATGTCACTGAAGAAACTGGAATGTTCCAAAAAATTTGAGAAGTAAAATATCGGTATATCAATCAGTGGAACTATCATAAACTCATCACTCAACATTCTGCTTACAATGCCTATAAATGTCCAACTGCTCACTCTTCACTGTATGAGTCAGGCTGTTTTGTTCAAGAACTCAAAGTGTTATATCTCAAGTACCAATTGTTCGACCGATACTTGCCTTTTAAAGTGAGTTCCAACAACAAAACTTGTTGCCCTCACATAGAAACAATAATATTTATTTTGACTGTCGGTCATGTAGGTTTTCCATTTATCAGTCACTATGACATTGTAACTGACAGCTGTCAAAATAAAAATTAGAAAAAAGTACCAAAAAACAATTAAGTGGAATGCGTGAGTATATTCGATATATGTATGTATACAGATAATACATACGAAGGGTGTTCAAAAAATAACGGGAATTTCAAAATTTTATATTATTCAAGAGTCCAATATTCAATATTTTTTTTGTTATGTTGATATACATTACCCTGAAGTACGATAAAATTAGCAGCCGCTAAGGTTAAATGTATTTTTATGAATAGCTCGCACTTCGTTGCTTGTTCGTGAATTCTTGACCAGAAATAATACTACAACGATGTCCCAGCCTCCATATTCGCCAGACATGACTTTGGTGTGACTTTTGTTTATTTACAAAAATAGAAATAGAGAACCTTAAAGGGTCGTCGTTTTGCAAGCATACGAGAAATCGCTGAACGAGCCAAAGACTATCCAAAAACACGAGTTTGAGTAGTTGGAATTGGAAGAAGTACTGGTGTAAGTTCGTGATATCAAACAACATTAATGCAAATTTTTTTTTTCAAAAAAAATCAAAATTCCCGTTATTTTTTGAACACATCTCATATATGCTTGTTAAATTGATTTCTAATTAACTTGCCTAATATACCATGTAAGTAGCATTCGTTGCTTGCTTGCGTTCATTTGCAATTAAGTCGTGTAATTAATGTTCGAATATTTTCATTTCAATTTTTGTTGCCACAATTCATTAAAAATTATTTTTTTCGAAAAACTTCATTAGTGCTTTATGTAGTGCCAGTATGCTCCTCTAATGGATTACTAAATATGCAAACACAAATACACAAATGATTTGGGCACGTGCGTACATAATTTGAAATGCCACTGCAAACATTAAAAACTAAGTGGTCAGCCAATTGTTACACACACACACACAGAGAGCAAAATAATATATTGTTAATACTCATATACGAAACATGAGATAACAGTTATGAATAACTGCTTAATTTCCCTTTTCGATTTAGCACTTTCTTCCTGTGGGCATTACATTTGCATTGTTGTTGCAGCAACACACATTTTAATCGGTGTTGTGCGCAAATTTATCTGGCACTCTGTTGTTTTGCGGTTTCTGTTGGGGATATGAATTGTGGAAGAGTGTAATTTCCGCTTGCCTATGTATGAGTGTGTGTATATAATTGTTTGCAAATAATCAGCATATGTACAATCAAAGTTATATATATTATATACGGGTGTGCTTTGGTGGCAGATGCTGGCCTAGTTTTAGTGGATTGCCGACAATTGAGTGCCCACAGTAAATGATTTATTTATAATTAACATGACAGAAATATAAAATTTTTGGCACTGATCACTAAATGCAATTAAACTGCTGCCCATGAGATATATTAATATTGATCAGTATTAAATAGTCTTTATGGTTACTCTGTACCAGCTAATCATATATATTTTATCAAGAATACTAAGTTCTCTCATAACCCAAAATATTCCAATACGATTTTTGGTAATATTTGAAAAAAAAATGTGCGTGGAGTCCCTAAGCGCGGAAGAAGTTATACTTCTTAGTGATATTCCAAGAAATGCATATCATTTTGTATGAAAGAAAACTAGCGAGAGGGAAAGGATAAAAATATGGTGGAGTGACCAACACTTTCTTAAATTCACATTTTATAAAGCAAAGTCCAAATCAATTATCATTTCTGGGTTTTGTCGGATTGATATCTATAATATTTACAATTGGATTATGATAACTAAAATACGATATGAAATGCCTTACATCTATTTTATCTATATTTCTCGTGAATACCGTATCAATAGTCGTACCTCCTTTTGGCGTAGGATCATTTCTAATGAAAATTTCTCTCTGAAGAATGCCAGTAGTGCCAGTACATTGAAATCTCCCGCAAGGAGTACCGGTTGTTCGCTATACTCCGATATCGTTGGTTCTCCGATAATATCTGCAAAAGCTTGCGAACCTGCAGTTGACATATTGAGGCATATTGTTGCTTTTACACTAACAAAATATACAGCGAATTTGCAATTGCAAATATGCAAGACCATGTGCACCAGATTGTGAATTGCCCTACTGTACTTATTGACTGCATTATTATATATAATTATTTGTATAAAACCTTGAAATTTATTCACTAAAATCACCACTCAGAAGTCGTTTTATCCGTTGTAACCGGACGATCATCGCAGAAACATCATTTCTAATATGCCACAAGACAAAATTAGAAATGAAGTTCATAAACCTCACGCTGGCATATATACCTCCTCATCGCGGGTGTTAATACTTTCGATTTGCAAAGAAAGTAAATGAAGACTGACTACAGAAATGATCCTATGTGGTATAGTCTTAACTTTTCAACGGCCAACGCAGAGTATTTCAACCAAAAGTCACACACAATAGTTGAGAATTCGCAGAAATGAAACAGAAACGGAAGAAAAATAATGCGCAAGCATACAATCATACATGTGCGTACACATGTGAATATGTCACCAACCAAAAATTTAAACATTATTCTACAAAAACAAGAATTGCTCAAACAGCATAAGCATGGCAAGTGCTTTAAGTTCTCTGCTTTACTCTCATTCACTCTCTCTCTCTCTCTCTCGCGTTAATTGTTCAACTCTATTTCCTCTCCACTGAAGCGTTAAACAATTATCGCAACCTTTTCCGAAGTCGTATAAGAAGTGTAACTTCAAAAAGGTACTAAAACAAAAGGTGGCGTTAAAAGTCGATATGGACCTAGTTTCCATCGAGAACCTCAGCTGAATCGACACAAAATCGATCAATTTCTGAAGTGGATGGTTACTGGTGATGAAAACAGGGTCACTTACAATGAATTCAAGAGGAGAGCGTCGTGGATGAATCGCGAGAAACCGGCGCAAGAGATGACAAAGTCAGAAAGGCTTTTTGGGATTGCCATGGAATCACCGACCTCTTACAAGCGTTAATTCGGATTTGAACTGTCAACAATTGGACGGTCTGGAGAAAGCAATGTACATTTTTGACCATTAGGAAAGAAATTATGATCCATCCAGACAACGCCTGGTTACATAAATTGATATTGACGCGTTATAAGCTCTGAGAGTTTGGTTGGAAGGCAGTGAAATATTATTCTAAAGAGAAGGTTGTGAAAATAAATTGTCCAAAAGGGAAAGCAAGTTATCTAACAAAATGGGATCATTATAAAAAAATAAGAAATAAATAAAAACAAGTAAGGAAGGGCTAGGTTCGGGTGTAACCTAACATTTTATACTCCCCCAATTTATTTATTTAATTTTATTTATATTATATAATACACAATTTGACTTATATATTCGTCAGATATATGATATATATAAAGTTCATTGAAAGTTAGTTAGGTATATGGGAGCTAGGTGACGTTATGACCCGATTTCACCCATTTTTGGCACGGCAAATTACATATAATTTCGTTAAAAAATGTAATCGAAGCTCTGCGATCCTCATATCTGATATATGGGGCCTTGAATACTTATGGACCGATTTTGGCGATTTTTAGAACGGCGATGCCACACTATAAATGTAGTATTTGTGCCAAGTTCTGTTCCAATATCTTCACTAGTGCTTACTTTATATATTGTAAAGTAAACGATTCAGATCGACTTCAAAATTCTTGTATTTAGGATAACATATTTTCATAACATATCATTGGGAAGCCAAGACGATTCGAATATAAGTTTTTTGATCCATAAGTGGGCGGAACCACGCCCATTTAAAATTTTGTATACCATTTTGAGTGCAGCTTTTCTGTACATTCTTTATAATGAAATTTAAGGTTTCTGTTGGTTTTCTTTACTGAATTAAAGCATTTTTAGTAGTTTTCACCTTTGTATGGGAAGTGGGCGTGGTATTAACCCGATTTCCTCCATTTTTGAACTACATAAGGAAATGCCTGAAAAAAAAACTCCTGAGAGTTTCGTTGATATAGCTTTAGTAGTTTACGAGATATATACAAAAAACGGCGGGGCACGCCCACTTTCCCAAAAAAATTACATCTTACTAATTTAGTTTTAAGACTTACAAACAACCATTTCATGAAGTATTCGAGACAACTTCAGAAATTCTCAACAAATTCCACACGCCTGCTGAAATACCCCTTTCAACAAAAGATAATGCCACTTACCGGCTCATTGTGCACTAATTACTTTATCGCGGTCAACTCTGTGGTGGCACAACGGACATGTCCACTAATGACCGATGTGACCAGTGGTGGACAGTGAGTGATCAATATTTGCACATATTTATGCGTGCGAATAAATGCATTTCAACGTCACTGCGAATACAATACATTGTTGTTTGCTATTGTTGTTGTACGTAAATAAGTGTTATGCGGCAACAATTTCAATTTTAATTTGTTGATTTATTAAATGGGCTGCTTATTGCAGCAATTTGCTATTGCGGTTTTTGCTAAATGCTGTCAGTCGGTTCAATCGATTTATTTAATTAAGTAATAATTGGTTGCCACATACAAATTACTTGCAATGTGCAAATTACAGTGGCGCAACTTTTCATATTAAAATGTTAATTGTGAATGTGAAAGTACTGCAGGCGAATTGTTTAAATGTTGTGAATTTTGAAGGAATTTTTACAAATTTTTGTAGAATTTTTTGTAATTTAATTGAAAAATGCATAAATGATATGGTTGTTGTATATGTATTTGGCTGCTGTGGTATTGCTTATTAGTGAAAAAATGCATTCGCATAAATCATTACACTGTCAAAGCGCTCTGACATTACCAATTACTAAAAGTCATCATTAAAATTAATATTTAAATGACTTAATTAATAATTTCATTTATTTTTTACTTGCAGCACACCAGCTGGGTTGGCAATCCCGGCTTGGAGAATCAACAGCAGATTGGACGCGCAGTTGGCGATCACTTCTTCACCTGTCCGACTAATGAATATGCCCAAGCATTAGCCGAACGGGGAGCTTCCGTGCACTACTACTACTTTACACATGTGAGTAGAAAGCTACTAAATTCAATAGGTGTATTTGAAATAATTTTGTCTCTATATTTTATAGTTATTTTTAACAATTTCTACATAACATTCAACTCTGTTTAGCTATTTACACATTTTAATTTTTTTTGTTCGGCAGTGCGTATACGTAACATGGTCAATTGAATATGTATGTATTTATTATGTATTCTGTTGGCGGTTCTATTTAACAAAACAATTTTATTGAACTAAGCTTAGAAAGTTATTTCGATTCTACTAATTTTCGTTAAAGTCACACGTATGAAATTACATATATATTATATAGTAGCCTTTATGATATTTATTTGATAGAACTTGTTAATGAGGTTTGTAGTAGAGATAGTTCCGTCGATACTGTTCTTCATTTAATCGGGACTTATAAAAACATCTGTCAAAGTAAATGTGGCTCGTTTGAGCTCTCTTGTCTTCATACTAGACTGTTTCTTATTGTGTAAACTCGGTGTGGACCAGACGAGATCCGTTGAACTACTCTCTCTCAACAAGATCCACTCTTTCTAACCGGTAAATGGTAATTGTTTGAAGTTTTCGGAAAGAAGACGATGTACAATCGTGTTGGCACTTCCTTCTGTAATGCTCAGCTGATTGCTGTTTTCAGCAGCGAGATCTACCGTCGTGTAGCGTGAACAACAACTCACCGATAAATAATGTATATTTATAACGCATATTTTTTATTGAAAGCTTTATAGAGGGTGTTATTGTGATCGGATTTTGTTCAAATATGCGCCGTTTATGTCGATAAACTGTTACCATCTAGACGGCAACTTCATAATATACCCCTCGTAGAAGCCGTCCTCCTTATTTGCGAAGAACTCGGACAGCCACTTTCCACAAACCCCTTTTGATTTCAACTTTACACCACCAAGGGTGTTCGCCATGGACAGGAACAGGTGGTAATCACTTGTCGCTATGTCCGGGCTATATGGTGGATGTGATAAAACCACCCATCCGAGCTCCCGTAGCTTCTGACGAGGCATCAACGAAGTATGTGGTCTGGCATTGTCCTGGTGGAACACTACACCCTTCCTGTTGGCCAATTCTGGACGCTTCTGGTCGATCGTCTGCTTCAAGCGGTCCAGTTGTTCGCAGTAGATGGTAGAATAAAGCGTTTGGCCATATGGGAGCATCTCATGGTGGATGATTCCCTTTCAATCCCACCAAACACACAGCAAAACCTTCCTGGCCGTCAATCTCGGCTTGACCACTGTTTGGAGCGATTTATCGGCCTTCGACCACGGCCGTTTTCGCTTCATATTGTTGTGTGTGATCTATTTTTAGTCGCCAGTCACCATCCACTTCAAAAAAGGTTCGAGTTCGTTCCGTTTCACCTGCATATCGCAGGCGTTGATTCGGTCCAAAAGGATTTTTTTGCGTCAAATCATGCGGCACCCAAACATCAAGCATTTTTGTGTATCCAGCCTTCTGCTGATGGTTTAAAATGTTTTGGTGACTAACTCCGATCTCCTGGGCGATGTCACGAGATGCCCCATGCCGTTCTAACTCGATGTTTTCCATGATTTAATCGGTATTCGTCGTCACAGATCTTCCGCCGCGGCGGAGTTCGCAGTTCGAAGTGATAGAGCACCATCGCCCAAAACACTATTAATCTCACGGAACGTTTCTCTAGCGGATGTGCATTTAACGAATGCAAAAATAGCGCAATTTCGGCGTTAGAGAACTCCTTGTTTACACGTCTATAACTGTTGAACGCAATATCCGAACTAATCATGCATAGCGTCGTTTTGTAGGTTATGTCACGACCTTTCTAAGATGTATAGTATTGTCAGATACGAGCTCTGTAGCGCTTTATACATTGCCTCGAAATTCAAAAGACAAAAAGGCGGAAGGGAGATAATTGCCAGCCTTTTATATAATTTCAAATATTGTCTTTGTCGCAGAGTTGATTTTGATTTTCAAGTCGATTAAAATTAAATTATAAATTAATATAGAATTTTTATTTAGTATGGTAAATCGATCTTAAGCAGCGTTTTAATGGAGCAAAGGCCGGTTAATTGTTCCATTAGCTCCTATGTGAAAAGGCTATTAGAAATTCAGTAATCCAGGTGAATTAATTATAATCGAAGTGGGACATCTCAACAGATTTATGAAAGCCCAAGTTATTTTGTCGATATTTGAGTGTTTTGACCTGTCTTTAAGAGTTCTTTTATATAAAAATGATCAGTATACAACTAAAAAAGTGTGATTGCTGTGATTTAGGACGAGGAGATCAAACTCAATTCCTAACCTATATTTCCTAAGAACTATATTTTGGAAATATTTATCAAATTCTTGATATAAGAAGCTCTCCATGTTAGAAAAAGAAACGGAAGAGCGATATTAGATTATAAAATTTATTAATTAGTTTTATTCTAATACAAAAATAATAAAAATATTTTTTTTTTTCAAATAATCAAAAATCTAACTATTTCTACTCTAAAAAAATTCAACACACATACGAAATTCAAGTGTAAAATGCAACTCGCTTGCCACCTCGTGTAGATGAACACTTGTTGGCATTGACTTCGTTGCAATTTTAAGTGCCACACTTTTCAAGCTCCTTGCTGTAACTGTTTGTTTGTTGTTTTTGCTGTTGTTGGCTGCAATTACCAACGCAAACTAAACGACAAACACACCTACGCACACACATACAGTTATTTATGCTTTTGAACAAACGTGTGCAGGTGCTTGCTGCCTATGGATCCATTGAAATTGCTGACACTGTGCACCTTCAAGGGTGCTATTGAGAAAACAAGCAGCTGTGCTGTACATTTTCATTTTGTTATTTTTTTTTTTTCATTTTTCATTTCAATTGAAAGCGAAATTGTGTGGTGAAAAGCGCCACAGGAGCAATGAAACAAGCGAGAAGGCCAAAGTGTGAGGCGCGCAGATAGCGCTAGTGGTAGCAAAGAATGCACGTAAATAAAAGCACAGGCAACTGTATTTGTGTGTGTGTGTATGGTGACAGTGGTTTTGCTCTCCATACTAGTATTTGCTCTGATCGCTGGCAGCAGAAATAAAGCAAATACGAAAGTATATTTACACAATGTAATTATTAATGAAATGTACACAACTATCTGTGCAAATATACAAACGTATGCATAACGGCATATATATGAAAACACGCTGGTGACATACACACATATGTATGTATGTATGTATGTATTTGCTTTTTATGTGCCTCTAACAACAGTATGCTAACAAGTGACAGGATACTCACCTGCTCTTATTTATGCTTGTGTGTAGGAATTGTATGTGTATATGTGTATATAAACGACTGGAATTTATTTAAAATTGGACGAGGAATTCCATTCCATTTTCCATTTTGTGCATTCCTTAACTAATTTTGAGGTAAATTTTGATTAGAATGCAAAAAATAATAATAATATTTTTATAAATAACACCTGCAACGAAATTATGTTACGTAACAAAATTCCGTCACACTCAATGTAATCAGAGCGCCACCAAGGCGAAGACTTTTACCGATTTATATAATTTAAATGTTTAAATGTAACATTAAATATTTATAAAACAAAAAACAAAGTTGGAGGATGCCACCTAATTGAAAAAAATACATTAAAATATTTATTTCCAATATAGAAAATACTCAAATAAGAGTGCAGCGGACGCTTATGAAAACTTACCGTTCAAAAAATAAAAAAAATCGTTTGAAGAATGTTGCCACCTGCGAAAATTTCTTATTCAATTAAATGTATAGCTAATATAGTATACTGGGTACTACCAAAGTCATTGCTTTAGCGATTTGAAAACTTTGTTTGGAGTATTCAGTGTTACAAAAGGAGTATATGTATATATTTACGTGGTTGCCACCTAATTGAAAATTTTAAATTAAAAAAAATGTATGATTAATAGAAAATAAAAATCTCATGCTCGATTTAAAAATTTTTTTTGTAGTATTGAGTCTAACAATAGGAGTACATGAAAATTTACGTAGTTGCCACTTAATTGAAAATTTTTAATAAAAAAAAATTATGATTAACAGAAATAAAAATCTCACGCTGAAAAGTTTTAAGAAATTACAATTTAAAATTATTTTTTGCACAGGGTTGCCACTTGTATAATTTTTTTATTTAAATAAATTTGCGTGAGAAATGTATTATTATGAGTAACATTAGCTGCACATGTTTAAGTAGAGGATTTTAATAAATAGTGTTGCCACCTGTTAAAAAATTATTAAAAATATATGAGGAGCAATACATTGCGCTGAAGATGAATATCTTATATTTAAATAACCATTAGGCATATACAAATTAAAATTTAATAATTCGGAAGCTCATAGAAATTATTTTGTTATTTGTAAAAAAAATATCAAGAAATATTATATCAGCAAGCTCTACTTCTTTCTATAAAATGTTTTCGATCTATCAAACTTGTATTCTAAATTATTTAAAAATCTTATACGAAGCATTTTCGATTATATTTTAACCCAATTTATGATACAATTCTTCCTATATTTTGATTTATATACTGATATCTGTTTTCACTAACTTGTCCTCCAACTGCATTCAGACCCACATTACTTTAATATTTATGCATTCACGTTAAACGACTCTCAAAATAGTTTTCTATATAAGTATATGAACATTAGAAATGTACTCAATAATCTATGAGAGTCCACAAAGCACTTAAATGGCGTGTGCTGTTTACTTCCATATTCACTCAAACTACCCAGTAGGAATTTATCGTTATTATGCATTGTTAAAAAAAATTAAAAATACATAAATATAAAAGGAAAATATTTTATACAATTAAATATTATACAATTTTAAAAAATTTCTTTGATTTATTTGAAAAAAAATATATATATTTTTTTAATTTCCCACTCGACCATCCAACAATATTTGTATGTCAAGCTACAATATTTCCCCTACGACTTAAAGGCTTGATCAAACGAACTGCAAGCGCAAATGTATGCTGTCCAAAGGGGATACACTAACAAATATGAAAATGCATGCACACACACACAGCCAAACAAACAAGCCTCCATTGCAAGTACACAAAATACTCGCATTTGAAAGGCCAGAAATATTAAATGAGTGACACAGTCCAAGCCTCTGCTATAAAGCAATGAACTGTTTCCAAACATTTGGGGGCGAAGGAGGGTTGTCGCTTGTGACCAAATGACAGCTGTTATTTCTTCGACATCACCTTGACACAGTTGGACGCGGTGAAGGAATAAAAGCTTCTGTGGAATTTCAAATAAACCTTAGTGAATTTTCACTTTGATATATGTAGTTGTGTGCGTGTGTGTGAGTTCAAAATGAAATTTTAGTAAACATTTTCACATGTGTTGTCCAGGAATTTTAGTATTTTCACGGAAATTTTAGAAATAATCAATAGAAGTGACAAGAGTCTAATGCCTAGATACTTAGTATATGCATATATATATATATATATATATTATAATTTTGTAAATTATTTTGATTCATTTACATAAGTGCAAAGTAAAATTACTCAAAATATATTTATAAAATTCCGGAAATTTATTGAGTTTAAAGATGAATGTCGTGTAAGGTCTATTTAAACAAAGAGTACTATTTTTAATCCGCAAAAATTCCTTTTACAAGCTTGCGAAACAGTCTTATCAGCATTTTGAAGACATTTTAGAATTTGTAGGGTTCTCAACAAAAAAAAAAACAATTCGACTTTACCGACTAAAGGCAATGAGATGGACTATCTGAGTCGAATATGTAAGTCCTTTGCGTCAATTGAATTCCATGTATTCTATTTAGTAAACCTGTTACCGCAGCTTAGTCTGAAGCAAAAAGGCCCTAGTTTGGGTTGATGTCTTCGGTTTAGAACAGTGACCCTTTTCGTTCGTCTTTGGGAACTCATATATGGGTTTTAATAAATCTATGATATCGATGAATCTCAGTCTATTTACAATCTTTAGAATTCGACTTCGTTGTTTCTGTAAACCCGTAGGGGATAAAATATATTACAGCGTGACAATCAAGTCTTCGGTTTAAAAGCTGAATTTTGAAATTTCAATTGAAGCTAAGTCCTCCTGTCTGACATTTCTGTGTAGGGAAGATTATCCCTTTCGCTGCTAGCATCAGTCGATTACCTCAGTTGAATTACCACAGATCTGATATTTTGGAATACATTGAGATAGTCAGGCATGCTGCTCCTTTTCAATTTGTTGATCTTAGTGGAAATAGTCCATCTAAGGTTCTTGAGGTTCACTTTTAGAAGCGAAGTCTGCTATTCCGGGAAATTCGTAATTCATAAACCTTTTCGCGAATATTTTAGGATGAATATGATGAGAGGCATACATATGTATATGAAGTGTGTATTAAAGTCATTGATGTACTATAGGTTATGATTTTGGTGATGATACTGGATCTAAAAAAGATAAAATTATCTATAACTTCTACGATATAGTCTTCGAAAGAAATTTGTTAATTTTAATGTCGGGATATATTTCGTTCAACATTCAATAGTTCATCACAAGTTTCAATAGACTCGCTTCCTTTGTAATTCTACATACGGCTTAGTTCCATCTTTTGGATCGCAATCCAAGGTACTATATGGTTAACGTTTATGAATATATTCTCGAAGGATTTTATTATAGGTCTAAAGTTATATTAGCAAAATCCTATGGAATAATTCACGAGGAAATTTTATTACTGTAGCATTCAATCCCATCTAAAACGGACAATCTCGGACATCATGCTATCACTTGAAGGCCCAACCTAATTAAACATAAAATTATAGGGGTTTTTCTACTAATTCTTGTTCAAGAATATATAACTGACGGCTTGTAAATAATAAAGTAAACCATATGTCCACCATACACCCAACTTTGCTGGCACGCATACTTCCATAAGCGATAGATGCTCAGTGCTACTGTTTAGTCCCAGAGCTATGCACACGTGCTTTTTACACACGCAGGTCAAACTAATCACATAATTTCTAAACAAACACACCTACCCACGCATACACGTAACACATACATAAGTGTAAGCATATTTAAATGAGAGTGCCATTAAAGGGTGAGGACACATTATATATGCCAATGTTTTACTTTCGCCATTCAACGCTTGCTCGGTCAACCAGTCTGCCTTTGAATACAGGCTGAATGGCCTGAATGTAGCTCGGTGACTTGTGGGCGCGTTCGATGGTCACAGAACTGGGCTAACAACAACAACTGGCAAGCATACGCGTACATTATTAGCTAGCTCGCTAGCTAGCTGCCTGGCTGGTTGACTGTTATGGGTCAACAAAATAAAATAGCCGTATAAACGCCCTTTGGGGGCGGGGGCGGTTGCGTCCACTTTGGACGCGTGGTGAGATGGACAGTAAGTTGTTAGGTTTGTTTGCTGATTGCTTTCTGGGCAAAAGTGTGCGTTTGTACCTATGTATGAGTGTGTGCCTGTGAGTGAAGGTGTGTTCATTGTCATAATTATGGTCAAGGACAATGACCGAAATTCTCATTGTGACATTGTAACGCGTTGGCTTGCCTCGACAATGCCGTTTCACGCTGTTTGGTATTGTTGTTTTTGCTTTTGTATCGATTGTTTCTCCATTTCACACACTTAGCGCGCACTCACGTCGCATCCTGACCCGCGTGCTCTGCCCAGGGGCCGGTCGTGCGCATAACTCACGCAATGCCATGCATTCCAGTCTGTCGCCAGTAGCTGATATTTTTTTGTTGTATTTTCTTTTTCTTTAATTTTATTCTCTTGTTCAAATCATTGCAATTCCTCGTAGCGCCGTTAGCGTAAGCTTAATGAATACATTCAATTGCTAGGCGTCTGAAATATTTATGTGACACAATTTTCATTAGTGCTGGAGTTCGCATTGATTTAATGGTTTGTCAGGGGATTGTCACCGAGATTAGGTACTTGGTGGTGGCCTTGGTTATTGTGGGCAGTGTCTACTGCGTTGATTGAAGTAGAGAAGTTTATATTGAGCATACTTACATATATTTTACGTACGTAACGTAATGAAGTTAAACCATATTTTTCACTTTCAAGGGTTCTTTCTATTGGTAATCTCCGAACAGTATCAGAAACTGTGAAGGAATACCAGTACTAACTCACCACTTAGTGAAGCCCGTGTTTATACCAACTCAGACGGCCTAGGTAGGTTGGTTGTGAGGCTGTTTCCTAGAGGTGAAACACCCGTGGACTATGAAAGACAGTCCTTTGTGAAGTCAGGCTACACCGCTTGTCCAGGCATTACGATTCGACAAAGCGCCTTGAACCTATTATATTACAAATCTGCAAAGATTATTCGCTCTTATATCCGCTAATTGGCGCGGTTGTTCGAAAATGTGAGATCCAAGAAATCTTTTTCTTGATCTCGCAAAGGTGGGACATTCCAGAAGAAAGTGATGATATGAATCCACTTTGTCCTCCTCCGGGCAGCTTCTACAGCTAGTATCCGGTAAGATTTCTAAATAACCTGTTTAACCCGTTACTAATGAGGTGAACTTTATAACTAAGGGCGAATGTAGACCTCCTGCGATTCCACTTAGGCCAGATGGATCTGACGATCTGAGTGCTAGACCAGCATTTGCCCAGCTCAGCCGAGACTCTCCTGTCCAGTAGTAAACCGCACTAAAACAACGATTCTCCTACATGTTCCCATGCTATTATTAGTGAGATAGTTGTACCTGACCTTACAAGCTCATCAGCCTTAAAATTTCCGGCGTTTCCGCTGCCTTGGAACCCAGACCAGTCTAATCGAAAGTATAATGATGCCACTGTTAGTGAAGTTAAGCATTCCTTAACCAGCCTTGAGCACAGAGTCAGCACACTCAAGACTAGTATCGCCGCTCTACTATCAGGAGATCTTACTTTAAATATTTTTCTTCTGATAGTTGCCATCAAGTCAAGTATTAAATGACTTCTATATATATTTGTCACTGTTTTCTCCAGGATGCCTTGCCGTGCTTTTTCTTCCATTTCTGGTATGAGTTTGAATTATCAATGAAAAGTCTTAAAAGTTTTAAGATGTTTTCCAGCGTATATTGGTTTTGTGATATGACTTCGAAATATGTTCGAAAGGTTATCGAATAAACTGAAAAGCTTCCTTAATAAAAATAAACTTTTTATCGAGGCAGGATCGAAATCAGGTTCTATGAAGTGATAGTGTGCAGCTCTATTCATTATATACCATGAGCACAACAAACATGTTCGGTAATAATAATGGCAGCTACTGGAAAATAATAATTTCTATTCAATGTTCATATTGATGTTACGACCTGCGCTCACATTTACTAATTATTAACTAGATGCCACTGAAGAGCATACCGCAACTGACCGATGCATTAAGAGGTCACCAACTAAATTGCCAGTGAAAATCAGGCTACTTAACAGCTTCCTGAGTGCCTGACTATGGAGTGGTCAGCGTGCTTATGCATTGGTATGCTCACATAGATAATACATGGCCGAAATACACGCGACAGTGACAGTGCCTGCTTAAAGGAGATAAGTTAAATTGCTGCAAAAGGGAAATTAACAGCATACATTTAGGCGCATAAACACTACTTAACTGAGTCAATCCACACGCAGTCAATGAAACAACCAACACACTTACGAATAAATACATATTGACATCTAGTTGGTTAGTTGCTGATTGCTTACACATATATACATACAAACTAATGCTCCACAAGCCTCCATATCGCAACATTGGCAATCAGCTCCAACAGAGTGCGTAGCGCAAGCAGTTAACACACACGCATTGCCCGAGTGCATAGCCCAGGAGAACTTTGCCTCTAACTAACCGCTAGCTAACCGCTTTACTTTGCCGTGTGTGTAAGCTCTATCGAGCGAATAATCTTCGGAGGCTTGTTACATGGAGTGTAGCGAGCCGCACACGCCAACCATACGAGAGCATACATATTTACGAGCTGACAGCTTAAATGAAAATGCGAAAAATGTTATAACGATACTTGTGCTTTTTGCTGTGGTCTGTCTAAGTGCCCGGCATAAATGGGGGTAAGTGATATCGCAAACTCGCTCGTTTGGTCCAGCCAGTGAGCGACAGCGCCGCAGGTCAACATGTGGTTGAGCTAGGGTTACCAGATCAACGGCCGTATGCAATTTGATGTTTGCTTGCGGTGGCGACTGTTTGACCGTCAGAAGTCAGTGTGGATTTGATTTTTTTTTTGGAAAAATGTGGGGATTTATACCAAGTTTCAGGTGTTTGCTTAATACTAATATAGGGGACTAATATGAAGGTTATGGGAGTGTATATTTTAAATCTTTTCTACCACGAGCTGAGAGATTCCATCTCTTATAAAGTATATGAGTTAAAGAAATCTTCACCAATTTTTCCTAGACTCAAATACATTTTTATACTCTCGCAACAACAAAGTTGCTAGAGAGTATTATAGTTTTGTTCACATAACGGTTGATTGTAACACCCAAAACTAAAAGAGTTAGATATAGAGTCATATATACCAAAGTGATCAGGGTGACGAGTAGATTTGAAATCCGGATGTCTGTCCATCCGTCCGTCTGTCCGTCTGTGCAAGCTGTAACTTGAGTAAAAATTAAGATATCTTGACGAAACTTGGCACAAATATTCCTTGGCACCATAAGAAGATCAAGTTCGAAAATGGGCAGAATCGGACCATTGCCACGCCCACAAAATGGCGAAAACCAAAAATACATAAAGGGTCATAACTAAGCCATAATGAAGTTATAAAAGGAAAATTTGGAATAAAGGATCACACTAGGAGGGGGCATATTTGGATGTAATTTTTTTGGGGAAGTGGGCGTGGCCCCGCCCACAAATCGGTTATTTGTATTTAACTCGCAAACCAATAAAGCTATATAAACCAAACTTTCTGCAGTCGGTTCTCTTGTGTACCCCACCACACACCATGAAAATAGTTGAAATCGGATAATAACCACGCCCACCTCCCATACAAAGGTTAGGTTGAAAATGACTAAAAGTGCGTTAACTCACTAACGAGAAACGTCAGAAACACAAAATTTCACAGAAATGATAGCAGAAGGAAGCTGCACTGAGATTTTTTTACAAAATGGGAAATGGGCGTGGCATCGCCCACTTATGGGTCAAAAACCATATCTCAGGAACTACTCGACAGATTTCAATGAAATTCGGTATATAAAACTTTCTTGACACCCTGATGACACGGGTGGAATATGGGCGAAATCGGTTTACAACCACGACTACTTTCCTTATAACTCAATTTTTAATTCCATCTTATTCCTTCACTTTATAATGCAAACATAAGGAATCAATAAAGATAGCGGAATAAAACTTTACACAAATAGTGCATATCATCTCTGGCTTCACTTGCGAAAAAATTGTCGAAAACGGATCATAACTTTTCAATACCCCAGATATCGAACATGTTGAACTCAGCGCCTAAGGATAAATTTTAACCGAAAATATGGGTAATTCTCTCAGATATCTCAATTTAATTCAGAAGAAATTGTTTTCTTCTTAGGTTCAGAAATTACCTCAGCCCTCATATACTATATATGACGATTTTCGTTATTCTATTAAACTTTTTGCCGAATTTATGGGTTAATTTGTATGTTACCTTAATAAAATTTCTTCAATAAATTGCGAGAGTATAAAATGTTCGGTTGCACCCGAACTTAGCCTTTCCTTACTTGTTACTTATTATTTACTTCCAAAACTTAATACAATTATTGGTATTACAAAATTACATCCTCCTGAAATTAAGCATTGCATACGAAATTGAAATATCGCCGCCAAATTTCTAGTGATATTCCCCAAACAGATTGTTTGTCTATATACTTAGGTAAGAAGACAATAAAACAAAAATAGCAACAGAAATTAGACATTAAATGTAATCGACCCATTTCTGACACTACTCCGCTGAAGAGGGGTGAGGGGTGCTTTGAGAGGCTGAGTTAGGTTGTCAGTGAGTGAATTGTGATTGAGTGGAGAGGGTTGAAAATTAAGTAGACAGGTAAGCAGCGAACAAGTAATTTAGGCTTTAAGTGCAAAATCGAGTAGAAAGTCAATAGGTAAGGACAGAAATGGTAAACAATTTTTTTTTATTTATATGCATGTATACATATGTACATACTTAGAAAAAATCACGGGTTAAATTTAAAGATAAATGCAAATTGGATTAAATTTTTGCAAATAAATTTATAATTTTAATTGCTTCTTTAAGCATATTATTACTTTACAAATATAAAATAAATAATAAAACTAAAAAATATAATAAAAAATAAAAATATACCTCATACAAAGAATTATATGTGCATGCAATTTTTGAAAAAAAAGAAATTAAAGATTACAAAATTGCAAAACATTTCTGAGTATGCAGGTTTGTTATTATTAAAGTATACGATATAAAAAACAAAAAAATAACAAATTTCAAAATATTTTTTAAACTATAAAACTGAATTGAAGTCTAGGCTAATAGTAAACATTTATATGTGCATTTTACTATTTTTGCCAGTAAGCCTATACATTTGAATTTAACTGAAAGAAATGTTTATTTTAATAGTCAGTAGAATTGTCCTTATATTTTAAAACTAAATTAAGCCGCTTAATCCGAGAATTAACTACTGAATGTAGAATAGTCATGTAAATATTGGCAAATTCTTGCTTTATGGCTAATTTAAGGTGACGTACTGTCTCAAACTGCTTTCCGTTTTGGACAATAGGAGCAGAGAGGTTCCTCCAGAGATCCTCAATAGGATTTAGGTTCGAACTCAATACTGCACTTTGTAATACCGGAATTTTCCGGTCGTTAAAGATGTTCTTCGTGTGGATTGAAGCGTTATCTTTTCGATATGACCAGCTATATGCCATAAATATTGCCAGCAAATTTTATTAACGCGCTGTCCAAAAGATCTACATTGATAATAGCATTCATTTGAGTGAATATAAAACATGTAGATAGCTTTCCACAGCAGCAAAATGCAGCCCATGAAATCAAGGTACCGCTTCCAAAACATCGCTTGTAGTAGGACCGTCATTCCTGGTGCGAATCTCTCCAATATTTCTTGCAATGACCTGGGCCGACCAAATTTAATTTTTTTCGTCACTAAAGAGTGTATTCTATCACACATCGGCACAGAATTGGTATTTATTTGCAAACCTCAAATGTACTTTATTGTGTCTTTCTTTAACGTTGGTTTAGGTGCCATGGAGGTCTGTTTCAGAAACTGAATTTTATGTATAATTGGAAAAATTATATTTATTGTGATTTTCTGTCTTAACTAAGTCCATATTTGATCGCTGCTTAACAAGTTCGCAACTACTAGCCGTCGAATCATCATTTCGCACCACTCATCAATGTTGTTTTTCGTCAGCTGCGTCGCACTATATCATAATTAGTGGGGTTTTTAAGAAATTTGGAGATACAGTTCCGATGTCGCTTTGGTCTAGAGCCATTTTGGAACCGCTTTTATGCATTCCTATGATTATTACTTGTTCCTCGGCTGATAAACTAGTACCACGAGGCATTTTAGGCTTAAAGTTAAATAAATGTAATCACATTTTTAATAATTCATTAAGTTAATGCACCTACAATAATTTTGAAAACAAATTTTAGCAAAAAAAGTTTTTGCTGCGACACTGTCAGTAAGAAAGATCCGCTAAACTGATTTTGCACATATAAATATTTACTATGCAATACCCAATTCACAAGCACATTCTTAATGTAACTGTACACCGAACTAGAAAAGTATGAAACAATTTTCGTTGCATAGTAACGGTAAAATATCAACCTTATATACCACATTTACCGAAATCCAAAAAATAACAGTGAACAAGAAATATAAACAAAAGCAGAAATGCACATATAATTTTTTGTATGAGGTAATTTAAATAATAAAACTATAAAAATAAATAAAACAAGTAAGGAAGGGCTAAGTTCGGGTATAACCGAACATTTTATACTCTCGCAATTTATTTATTTAACTTTATTTATATTATATAATACACAATTTGACCCACATATATATTGTATAAAGTCCATTGAAAGTTGGAAACCATAATATTAGGTTAGAAGCACCGAGGTCCTCGTGTTCAATATATGGGGCCTTGAAAACCTATGGTCCGATTTCGGCGAGTTTTAGAATGGGGCTGCCACACTATAAACGTAGTATTTGTGCAAAGTTCTGCGCCGATATCTTCACTAGTGCTTACTTTATATATTGTAATGTTAACGATTCAGATCATCTTCAAAGTTCTGGTATATAGGAAGTAGGCGTGGTTGTGAAGCGATTTGGCCTATTTTCACAACATATCATTGGGATGTAAGGAAACTATTACAAACCAAGTTTCATTGAAATCGGTCGGGTATTTCCTGAGATATGGTTTTTGACCCATAAGTGGGCGACGCCACGCCCATTTTACATTTTGTAAAAAAATCTGAGTGCAGCTTCCATCTGCCATTTCTTATGTGAAATTTAGTGTTTCTGACGTTTTTCGTTAGTGAGTTAACCCACTTTTAGTAATTTTCAACCTAACTTTTGTATGGGAGGTGGGCGTGGTTATTATCCGATTTCTTTCACTTTTAGACTGACTTAAGAAGTGGCTAAAAAAAACGACTGCAGAAAGTTTGGTTTATATAGCTCTATTGGTTTCCGAGATATGTACAAAAAACCTATTTGGGGACGGGGCCACGCCCACCTCTCCAAAAAAATTACATCCAAATATGCCCCTTCATAGTGCGATCCTATGTTCCAAATTTTATTTTCATAACTTTATTTATGGCTTAGTTATAGCTCTTTATGTGTTTTTGGTTATCACCATTTTGTGGGCGTGGCAGTGGTCCGATTCCGTCCATTTTCGAACTTAACCTTCTTATGGATCCAAGGAATAAGTGTGCCAAGTTTCATCAAGATATCTTAATTTTTACTCAAGTTACAGCTTGCACAGACGGACGGACGGACGGACGGACGGACAGACAGACATTCGGATTTGAACTCCACTCTTCACCCTGATCACTTTGGTATATATAACCCTATATCTAACTCGTTTAGTTTTAGGACTTACAAACAACCGTTATGTGGACAAAACTATAATATTCTCTTTAGCAACTTGTAACTTAACAACTTAAACCTTGTCGATGTGACTTCAAAATTTATTCTCCATCAAAGTCTCCATCACCACTATAACGCAACTATTTTTCTTTTATTTTTCCAGCGCACCAGCACCTCACTGTGGGGCGAGTGGATGGGCGTACTGCATGGCGATGAGATCGAGTACTTCTTCGGTCAGCCATTGAATACATCGCTACAGTATCGACAAGTCGAACGAGAGCTGGGCAAGCGTATGCTGAATGCCGTTATTGAATTTGCTAAATCTGGGTAAGTACCGGCGATCTTTGTTTATGAAACTTTCAATGTGTTAATAATCTAGCAATACAGAGTGCTGTGGAAGTAATGCAAGCACACAAACACACACAAACCCACATAGATAAGCATGGCTTTATGAGCATTAATATGCTTTGGCGTGCAATAAAATAGTGAAGTGTGGCTGGCACTTGAAAGTATATTTGCCGACACAAGTGTATTTGTAGTGCAGTTTTAATTGCAACAGTTTTCGACTGTGAACTCTTCAAGCGTAATGGAAGCAGCTGGTTTTTGATGTAATATGTGTGTATGAGTATCGGTATTTGTTGCATTTTGTGTTGCGCCTCGTTGGGCAGTAAAGTTAATTTTTAAAGGCAGTTTTTTTCGGTTTACCATAGCATACTTCAAGTGTGAAATAAATAAGGCTATTTGAATTTGCTTTATTTTAAATCTATATTATTAATATCAGACATCAATTTTAAATTTCCTTTCCATAACCGCTTCCCACACTTTTACGCATTTAATTCGATTTCATCTCCAGTTAAGTAATTTCATATTTTCTAACGCTAACGAATCGAATTTATCAAATTGACGTCAACGCTTATGCCATTAAATTTGATTGCAGTTTTGCTAACATTTCTGCAAGTAAACACGGCTATGTTTATTATTGCAATATTCCTGTGTTTGTGTGTGTGCGCGCTATGAGCAAGCTTTTACAGCGCAATTGATATTTGATTATTTTAACAAATTTATTGACAATCGCTTTACATAAAGTGGTAGATTATCACATTTGAAAACTATTTATTGAAGAGTTTAAAGCGTATCAGAGGATATTTTCTAATAAACGTCAGTTTATAGTCAACTAATCCGTAATACCTCACGGTTACATAAATAACCCCGTTATAAACCGGTACATGGATTACGAATCCTGAAAATATTTTCCAAACTGGAGAAAAGTATTCTCAACTCTAACATTATTCATTCAATCTTTGCTTTCAAAAGTGAGGAGGATGATAAGATTATCCATAAATTTCAAGCACAACAGACAAATGAATTGTATGAGCGCTGAATGGTTCCAGCAAAACGTGCAATAAGCCATACACAGCTTGAAATCGTCATTTTATTGGAGCGAATTTTGGTTATCCGATTTAATTTATTTAGTTCATAAAACAAATTCTACTAAAAGCTACACAGGATAAAAATTGTGCTCAAAAAAATTTGAAAAGCTTTTAAGAGTGTCTGTTGAGCTTTATTTATAATGTTAGAGTCAAAAAGTAAAATTTAATATAGTACAAATTAGGAAAATTTTCTTCAAGTTAATTTTAACTGAATCCATAAACACTAAAATATCTATAAAAATCATTGGAAACTTTCCTTTATTTTCTTCATTTCGTTATTTTAAAATATGAGTGCAACTTATTGCTATTAACAGTTTACATTTTGTCACATAATCCATCAACGCGTTAAAATTAAGCTTTCCGCTAATTTCCATATGGTTTGTGTTGAAAATACAAAAAGCTTACCATATAGAGCTTTTGAGTTGAGTTATGCAAGCATTTCGTTCAGTTTACTTGGCGCTGAACCAAAGCTTTGTGCTCTCGTTAAAAGCTCCGAAAAGCACATTTTCTCATATTAAATATATTTCGTTTTATGGCAGCTTTTTATAGTAACAGAAAGGTGAATTTATTCGCCGTTTTTTGAATTGAGAACTTTTTCACTAGAGGGTGTATATGAACAAACCATGTGGAGAAAGAGAAATTCACCACACTATAAGGGTGATGAACAGACTGGGGACAGAGACTCAAATATAGATAAAGAGTGTTCCCAGGTGAATTCGTGTACATGACGACTAACCAAGGCTTATTCCAATATTAAAAAAAAATAATCTAACAATAATATAAAAAAAATATTTTTAAAGAATAATGTCGTTAGAAAATCTGTTATTCTTTATCTAAACATATTTTGTAATATAGTTATCATCTATTAAAAACTTTAAATATGTAAAGTCCTACAGAAAATTCATAACGAAGGCTTTTCCTAGATTATCGTCTAAGTCCTTCATTTAGGTATATTAAAAAAAAAAATATTTAATATTTTTTTAAATGTCTTTTCTTTTTATTTTTGCAAAGAAATCTTCACTGATATATTGTTTTTTTTTTAGTTAAAAAAATATTGCTGAATATCCATTCTCAAATTATTATTCCACCTCTCTTTTACAGCAATCCCGCCACAGAAGGCGAAGAATGGCCAAATTTTACAAAGAAAGATCCCGTGTATTATGTCTTTTCAACCGATGACAAAGAGGAGAAGCTGCAACGCGGCCCACTGGAAGGACGTTGCGCATTCTGGAATGAATATTTGCGCGAAGTCCGAAAATGGGGATGTAAGTAGCAAATACATTTTTTGTAATTGTTAATAATTTAGAAAATTAATGGATTTGGTTAGAATTTCATTTGTTGATTTTCACTAAAAGCGTAGAAGAGTGTGTTGCGTTCGTAAGAGTACCAGCACTGAGAGTAGTTTGGTTTCAAATAATTTAGTTGGTGGTGAGTTGCTGGGTTGGCATTTTGTGTTTTTTATGGTTATCAAATTTTCAGTTGTTTCTTTCTTATAAAAATATTTTCATGTATTTTAGACTTTGTTCATAGCTATGGGTATAAAGATACTTCAGATTTTCGAATTGTTATAGAGTTTTTTCGTAGACTATGCAAATAAATTTGTTTATTAAGTACTGAAGCACGACGACTATCAATATGAGAGCTTATGAAATACTTTCGTGAAAGTTATACCCTTCTCATAATTTAGTTTATGCTTGTTCTCATTGAGTCTTAAATAGTTGTTCAAGATCTAGAAAGAGATTTCGCTAAATTTTATTCAACAGAATTGTTTGCAGAATTTATAACGCGGAAATATTCAGAAAGGGGTTGCCATATTCGATAATAAAAAAAATACAAAATTTTGAAAAAAAAAATAAAGAAATGCATAAACTTCATAAACAGTGCTGCCATATTCGATAAAAATAAAAAATAAATTACAAAAAAAAAAAAACAAAAATAATTCAGGAACTTCATGAACAGTGTTGCCATATTCAATAAAAACAAGCAAGGTTTACAATATTTTGAAAATAAAAAATCCAAAATTTGTTCATGAAATTCATAAACAGTGTTGCCATATTTGAACAGTACAATATCAATAACAACAAAACGGGTTTTCAAATTTTAAACAGGGTTGCCATGTAAAAATAACATAGTACAATTTGTTATAAAAAATTTTCTAAACTTATTCTAGTCAAATCAAATGTGAAGTAGCCGACTGCACTTGCTACCCTTCAAATATTCTTTTATACGAGTCTGTTAAAAATAGTAATGAAAATATAAAAATAAACTGTTTGCATTCAAAAATAGAAAAATCTAGAATTTCGTGTCTATTTTATAATCTGAAATTCCATTCAAAAACGCGCTACTTAATGCTGCATGTGCGATTATTTACGGCACGCGCTTGCTTTAAACCACAATTAATTAAACTGAAGAATTATATAAAGAAATTTAAGCAGAAATCATATGGACAGACTTTGTGGCGCAGCGCTACCAACACACGGGGGTCCCATAGAAATTTTTACTATCGCAAATTTGCATTGCTAATGAGAGAGTGCAACAAAATAAGCAACACACATACTAAAAACAATGAATTCTGCATAAAAAATATTAAAACGAAATTTCTAGGCTTTAGGTGGCAGCTCATGAATATCGATGAGCTTCAAACTGAGATAAAGACTACTGAAATTGATTGAGTGATCGTAACGATGCGGTCGGTATAATTTTGTTTTTTGAACTTTAAAGCGTGCTATTGTTGTTGTATTTGCTGGAAGAAAGCAGCGAATTAATAAAAATCACAAGCAACAACAAAAATTATTCACGTGAGAATATATAGAAAAAATATAAAAATTTTGTTACAAAAATTAGGACATAAGATTGATACAACAACATGCAAACGTTGTGCTGTGACACCTGTGCTGAAATATTTTTTTCTCAAAACTAACCAAAAAATTAACAAAAAAGAACATAAGAAATCAATAATAAGAATCACAATATGTTAATAAAGCGAATTGAGCGCTGAGTGCGAGCAATAAATCGTGCATCATTTCCAATACATGTGTATGATTTGCATAATGAAAAGCAAGAAGAAAAAATTTATGGAAAAAAAAATAATTTAAATGCAGCAAATTAACGGCATCACTCATGCAAGATTAATTGCCTTATGCTGTGCTATGCTGTTGGCGACTGAAACTTGGACCAGTGACTCATGGCTGCCAAAGCGCGACAGCTCAGAAAGGTTTCGAGAAAGTTGATGAAGGCAAGACAATTGATCAATATTCATACGAAAAATCAACCATAATATACATATAGAGTATAGAGTGTATGAGTCGAAATGTCGCATGGCACGCGCAAGCTCCTATTGAAGTCGTCGTGATGACTAACTTCATCGCTTGGGCTGGCTCGTGTTGCAACTAATATTGATTATTTATTGCAGCGTTGAAAACCGCAAACATTCACAAATTTACATTTATGGGATGCGTATAATCATGCCATTAATCTATAGTTGGTTGGGAAAAGAAATTAAATGTGGTTATGTAGAAGGTGTTGCTCATGTCTCGTGTTTCATGTTTCGCGTTGTTTTGTAAAGATGTTGCTTTTACGGCGTGGTGGTCTCAAACGTGGGATTTATTGATCTTTAATGAACCAATTTGAGGTTTGGTTATTGATTTCCAAGAATTTGAGCTTTAGGTTTGGGTAAGGTTTAAGTAGAACTCTCTACTTTTGAATTCAAATTATGAAAATGGAAGGGTTAAAGACAGTACACATAGTATACATACATATGTATGTGTGTGTATGATTCAGCATCTTCAGCTTAAAAGTGAAAAACTAAATGATATATTCCATTTTTAAAGATGAGAGTCCCCATAAAGGTTAGCTCACAACAATTAGAGGTTTTTGAATGGTGAGACTTGGCCTTTATATATTCTATATATGCGGTAACACCTTTAGGCGACTTATTATGGAACTTATCATATTATTCCATTTACTCACGAGCGAATTTAGCGTTCATGCGAAGCGTTCTTCTACAATAGGCCAACTTAAAACTGTCCCATATATCAACTTTGTCACCGATTTTTAACTGTCCAATCGCTGTTAACTAGATAGCGTTCCTTTCTGTAATATTTCTGTCTCTACAACAACAACTTCATATAGTTTTTGATGGATTAGAACGTTAAGAATTGCCAGATGGATTTTATGAGACTTTTTTTTACAAAATTCATTAGGATAGTTGACTTTACCTATTGCGAATTAATCGACCTTATAAGATATCTCTTTTGTATGAGTTCGATATTTAGCTGGCGCTATTAATTTAATTTTTAGAAAGTCCAGGGAATTTCAATTTGCAGTTCGCGGCAAGACACCGTGCATCCTACCAAGGATTAATATTTGTCCACCGTTCTATGTGTCGGCGTCATTCATTGTTCCTTTTGGCTGTTTGGTGCTAATTGGTGATACCAAGTATAGCCTGGCCTTTCAACGAAGGTAGACCTCCCTACCTTTTCTTAGGCTTTCATTAGCGGGTATTGCATCGAATACTTTCAAAGACCTATCCAGCGAAGCCACTGCCTTTGTATTCGTTTTTATTCGACTGTGTCAATGTCGTCGTATAAATCATACAGATCATCGTCCCATCGTCTGCATGGAGCTACCCAAGGACTGTACATGGACGTAATAAATATAACCTATTTGTTAGGATAGCTTTGTTCACATAAAGATTGTTTGCAATACCTAAAACTAAACGAGTTAGACATTGAGTGTATATGTAGAGAGTATATATACCAAAGTGATCAGGGTGATGAAAAGATTTGAAATTTGTATGTTTGTCTGTCCGTAAAAGCGATAACTTGAGTAATTGAGATATCTTAATGAAACTTGTTTCTTGGAACCATGAGAGGGTTGGAATTTGCAGATGAGAGAAATCTGACCATCTAAAAATTATCCAATTCTATGGACTAACTTTTCAAGGTTCCAGATACTGAGTACCTTAACGCCTTGTTTCGTCGAAAAAAGACCTTTTTCCAGGAATTTTTTTAGAAAAAATTATTGCTGTAGGTTTATTTTACTTATTATTATATGAAAGTACAACATTTGAAGGATACTTAAAAAAAAGTTTTATCGAAAAATAGCGAGGAATAACGGATTTATCGTCGATCTCTGCAGGCACCTCGAAAAAAAGTTGTTGTGCGGTGACCAGCCTAAAGCATCACTGGATCATCCGAAACCAAAAGATCAAAATTCTTTCTTTAGTTTATTAGTTTGACGTCGAGTTTTTTTTTAATTTTTAAATTTTTCAATTTTTGGTACCATTTTCAAGCCAAAATGTCGATTTTAGACGAAAAAATCGAGTTATTTGTTATTGTAAAATTGTTAGTAATTAAAATTTTTAGAAAAACTCGACGTCATTCGAGAGCTATATACATTTCAAAACGATCGATGCAGTAGTTTTTTCTGTAGGCTGGTCACCGACTTTAAAAATGACATATTTGGGAAAATCTATTCAAAGTTTTGTACACTCAGCGCAGGTAGCTGGAGGTACCGTTATTCAACCTGCTGTAACTTCGTTTTCTCCGAATGACCTAAAACTTTAACACAATATTCTTGAGATGTTGATGGTTCAGAAAAAAAATTAAAAAAAAAAATGAAAAACAAAAGTTGTCAAACCTTATCCCCCCCTTAACAAAAAATAGTCGAAATTGGACAATACATTTCAAGTTCCCAGCCACAGAATATGAGGACCTCAGTGCATATGACCGACTTTATAGGGTATATAACGGTCAATTTGTAAGCTAACTGAAATTAAAAATTAAGTTAACATATTTTCTTACAATTGGGCAGGTTCCAGCTCCCATTTGCATAATATAATAGTTTTCGTTAGTCTACCTTATTAAAAAAGTCTTTTTAACCCCTGAACATATTTCCTTTGCTTCAATTCTTTCGAATTGCAAGAGTGTAAAATGTACAGTTGGGCCCGAACTTAGCACTTACTCGTTTTCAGATAAATTGGTGTACGTGCTAATTTATTTATATAATATTTATATCAAAAACTGGTTGTCTACCACAACTATGCCTACTGATAGTCAGTTTGGCGCTCCAAATTAAGCGTTCCAGCTTTCTTTCGTTTACACTATGTATTTTCAAAAGATATGCCTTAAAGCCTTATAGGCACTACAAGCAGACCCAAATTTCATCAAACCATGTTTGTCGTAAGACATTTCCTATAGTCTAAGCTACTTTCATACATATGTATGTAAATATTTACAACAAGATATTACAAAAAAACGGTATTAGCATAAAGTCCGGCGAATTAATTATTGAAACATTAAGAGACAAATGCAAAAAATGAGGCAATAAAAGAAACGTTAAATATTTATAAATATGCGTATGCAAAATTAAAACTGCTCAGAGGCACTAACCTTTTACGTAAAAGCCTAAGGCCACGTTAAGTGTGACATAAATATGTATGTGTGTGTGAGTGTGTGAGGGCTCATAGTTACAAAGCCATGCGTTACAAGAAACCAAGAAACTAGCGCAGCTGTAAACGAAAGGACAAAACGTCGGCGATAGAGAAGCAGCAATAGCAAAATGACATTCGACGCGAAACAACTCGCCAACACCGCTTAACATCCGCCCTACCTGCCCTGTGTTTGCAGCAACTTTTATAACTACTTTTATGATCAGAATTATTAATGATAATCCAATGGCTCGGCGTAGAAAAGTGAACCGACAGCCGGCGAAATAAATGAAATTCAGCTACATAATAAAATCGTAGGAAATTTGCATAAATTTAATAGTCACCGTAACTCTTCCTATTAAAATTTATTCCGTTTGGTATTGGTTTCAAATGTGTCTAAGTGAAAAGACGAGGTTCAAGATTCGATTGGAGATTCATTTTGTGTGGATTTATATAGATTAGAAATAAAATATTTGTCTTTCAAAATACGAAGTAAATTATCGGCATATCCGATGGACGATAAATGGATTGAACCATACTTACCAGAAAAATTGGTTTTAAAAAGTATGCTCCGCCATATCTCTTCCGAGACTAAATACTATTTGAAACAAGTAAGGAAATTTTATACGCTCACAATTTATTGATACACATAGTATTATGTGTATAGATAACACACAATTTGACTCATGTATTCGGCATAAAGTCCACTAGAATAACTAAAATGATCTTATATAGTATATCAGACCTGAGGTAATTCCTGAACCGATTTCACTCATTTTCACTACCAACCAACCTATATCCAACACTATACGCTTACTTAATTTTGCTAAGATATCTCCCATATTAACCAATTTATAAGGTATTAAGTCCATCGTATTTTTGAAAAACATATAATCAAGTATATGGGAGCTAAGGGAAATTATGACCCGATCTTAACCATTTTTGGTACAGAGTCACACTATTAGAAGAAAAAGATTCCCTATGAATTAAATTAAAATATCTGAGCGTTTTATCGAAATTTTCAGTGAAAAATTACCCTTAAGTACTTAGTTCTTCATGTTCGATATCCGAGGTCTTGAAAAGTTATAGTCTAATTTTAAACACGGTATTTGTGTAAATTTTTATTCCGCTATCTTTATTGGTTCCCAATGTGTATACATATTATAAAATGAACGAATCAGATGGAATTCAAAAGTGAGTTATATAGGAAATAGGCGTAGTTGTGAACCGATTTCACCAATTTTTTATCCTTGCCATCAGGGTTTCAAGAAAATATTATGTACCGAATTTAATTGAAATCGGTCGAGAAGTTCCTGAGACATGGTTTTTGACCCATAAGTGGGCGACGCCACACCCATTTTCCATTTCAAAAATCTGAGTGCAGCTTACTTCTTCAGAATTTAGTGTTTCTTATGTTTTTCGTTAGTCAGTTAACCCACGTCCACTTTCCCAAAAAAAGTACATCCAAATATGCCCCTTCCTAGTGCGATCCCTTGTGCCAAATTTTATTTTTATAGCCTAGTATGGCCTAGTTATGGCACTTTATATGTTTTTCATTTTCGCCATTTTGTGGGCGTGGATCAGACCATTTTCGTTCATTTTCAATAGCAACCCTCCCGCGGTTCCAAGGAACATGTGTACCAAGTTAAAAAAAAATAACTTAATTTTTACTCAATATATCCGTTGCACGGACGGTCAGATATCCGGATTTTATCTCGTCTCGTCATCCTGATCATTTTGATATATTTATATAACCGTATAGTTTTATGACCTACAAACAAACGTTATGTAAACGAAACTATGATACTCTGTTATAACCTTTGTTGCGAGAGTATAAAAATGATGATAAAGAAAAATTAAAGATAATGAAAGAGTAGTCAAAATTAATATATATTTTCTTTACAATAAACTGTGCTCTCAAGAAATATGATTTAGAAATGATTTTACGACGTTTCTTCTTTAACCATGTATTTATTTGAAATGCTTTTTAAAGAACATATTTTGAATTAGTTTAAAAGAGTTTTGAACCTTTTCGAAAAAGCTATTTTTTTCTCTTTTTGACTTAATATTTTATAAAGACTATAGTCGTTGTAAGGTCAAGTAAGTCTAGTTATTCGATTCTACTATTCTATCCATTCTTTAGAGGATTTAAAAAAAAATATTGATGTTATATTTCATAATTATACCTCGACAGATTTGTGGGTTCCCATACGCAAATTAACAAGTTTAAATCAGTGAAATGTAAACTATAGTAAACCATATTCTTACTTTCAACTAGTTGATCTGTCGAAATATGGGTTCTGTATGAATTTACTGCGAGAATCGACAGTAATCCTTTTGGAAACTTGATTCCATTTATTGTAGGTAAAGGCACAGAATTGTGTTAAAACATTATAAGTCAGTACATTACTCCAGGGGAAAAACATATTGGTCTACAACTTTGCTTCCGTTTTCCAATAGATGTCTCTAGGGTCGAGCACTGGTCGATTAAATCGATTTTTTTTATATCGATCTTGGACATTTGTGTCAACATTAACCCAACAAAATATTTGTAGAGATCTGTTTGCATCCCAAACTTATTCTCAACTGAAAATTTCACTTTTTGAGCCGAATTATCGACATTTGCAATATTTCCCGATTTTCTTTTTGAATTCCAAGAAAAGTGCGGCTGAGGCTCATCGACATTTGTAACCGTTTTTCTACAAAAAAACTGAAATTTACAAAAAAAAAACGGCGGTAGCAAAGTTGTAGACCAATATGTTTTACTATTTACTACCTAATCGAGAACATTTTCCAAATTTCTGACATTATTTATTTTCCAAAACTTGAAAAAATATATACATATATAGGGATAGGGAGGCAACGAACGTAGTACTCATCTTTGAACACTAGGGAATATACTACTTCTTAAATGAAAAAAAAAATTGAAAATCTTGGTCTCATCTCTCTCTCTCTCAATAGATCAAGTTGAAATGAAAACAATTTTCTCGATATAAAACCAAATTTTGTCGCACAAATATTTAATTTAAATCAAATGACTGATTCTTCTACTCTGAAACTACTTTCAAAGCTGCGGTTGGTGATATTTTTCTGAGAACAGGGTTATCTCTACTTTTTTTCGCAATATTCTAACTAATAGCGTGCCATGTCGAACAAAGAAAACGAAAAGTGATTTCGAAGTTGTCGTTATGGGGATTAAATATCAAAATCGCGCAAGTATGTGTGTGTGTCATGAATACAGATATAGCAGCAAATGTAAGTATGTATGCTGGTGTTAAAACGGTGTTTGAGCTCATCGCGATCGCGCAGACAGTTGGGCGCTGTAGCGTTGTTGCCCGCTGTGACAATATTTATTGCTAAATCAAATAAAAAAACACCAACAAAAGACAAAAACAAAAAACGAAATAGATTTGACATTAGATACACATGTAAATACATAATCGCGTGTAGTTCTTTATTGGTGTCATCTATTTTATAGCGCTGCCAAGCGTAATCAATAAACGTTTATCGTCGCAGCCATCGATCGTGGAGTACATTCGCCTTTTCGGCAGTTTTCGATTTTTCGCGGCAGACGCGGTAATCTTTCACTATTGTAATAAGCTCATATGCATATAGATAGATTTGCATTAACATATCTTTTATGCATTCATTTTGGGGTCACTAATATGTCTTTGTCACAAGCGCAGGCGATGCGTCACTTTCGAAACACGAGGAACACACAACGCCATTCGATAATGGTGGACGATGAGCAAAAAAGCTCGGCGCTTTCTTGTTGTAAAAATGGCGCACAATCGTTGGACAACTATTTAGCTACATATATGCAATTATATTGTTCCAAAATGATTTTCGAATTTCACCCGTTAGTCGTTGTCGAAATTTATGGCCGAGCCCGCTTTGATGCGCTGCTCGTGCATTGACTTTCTTGCTGCAAAATATTCAAAAAACTAATAATAATGCAGGCACATGTGCTGTATAATTAATTTAATCGATTTAAGGCGATATTGGCGCACGATAAGCGGGCGAAAATGCTGATGAAATAGCCAAAATGATGCGCATTTAAGGAACCGCAAAATAAACAACTTCACAAAAAATTTAAAAAAAGAAGTATTGAAAATTATCTAAAAATAAAATCTGCCACACTTTTGCATAAATTTCGAAAAATTTACCGCTTAACGATAAGCCAAAATTAGCCACGCTAATCGATAAACACGGTGGTGCATATAGAATTTCGCATTTTTCATTTGCTCACTTTTGATATGAAATTGTTAGTCGAACGAAATTTGAAACTATTTCGAACACACTTTTTGTTTTTATTCTCCACTGTATTAGCTGCAAAACGCTGTATGCGGTCAGTGGTTAACGCATTTCGCATTTCACTAATCCGCTTGAAAGTGGAGCAAGATTATTAAAATCGTATCATGCATATGTAAGCGTGTTTGTAATATTTTTTTCTGCTTTTGTTTTTGTAATTATGCAAACCACAATTTATGATGCTCTAAATCTCTCCAATTAATTTGGCAGCATTATTGAAATACAGTTGCTACTCTAATCGCGCTACAAGAGACATATACAAGGGATTCACACTTTCAGCTACTGTTTTCACAGTTTATTATCTCGTACGCCATATTTTGTTGGACCAAGTGATGTTAGTGGATATACATATTAATAGTTCATAGTTTTGTATTGGATTTGCACAATGCACGTGGTATATGGGTAACAAATTCATAATTATTACTTCCTGAGTTGATTGTTTAATCCATTTGTGATAGGCGGTCTATCATCGATAGTTGTTGGTATATGGGTTGTTTTAAACTAGTATATGATAACTGCAGAGTTCTCGGTTTAGCGGAATTTGAGCTATGTAGTTTAATATTTGAGTATATACTATATAGTCAATGGATTTTCCACAATCATGTAGTTAAAAAGCTCGAGAAGTATTCTTATATGCGAGAATATCTCAATGTTATCTGCTTGACGGAATTGGTTAACACCGATTCAAAAATAATCAGTAAAACTTAATCAACTAAAGAAAGACGAACTTTGAAAATAGCAAATTGTTCATTAGACTTTTTCCGATTTACCTTCGCCCGGAGGATCCTTCAACGGATTGTTTGGATTAAATTTAATTCCAAAGCAAACTTTTTTTTCTTCCTTCAATTTTTCTTTTTTATTGGATCTGGTTGCTTAAAGCTTAACTATAAACAAACTTTGAAGTAATGCGCCAACTCTGAGTATCAAAAGCAGCCCCGATTTTAAATATTATGAAACTATATGAATAGTAAATTGAAAATTTTATTTTAAGTTTGCTGTCTAGAGCTTCCAAATCTAGAATTATCTTTAATCACTTAATAACAGATTTGTTTTGAGATTTCGTTCATTAATAGCAAGTAACATTTACCACGGGGTATATAGTTGGTCGGAAGAAATCATTGTAACAAAATTCGAAAAATCCCACTCATATGAAACATTGGGAATGTCAAAGAAAACCTTTCTTTCAAATGAGGAAAGAAGACTAAAATATATATGTATACACTTACGGAGAACTCACTCGTATAAAAAAATTCTATATATACCAGAACCTAGCAGATATCAATAAATACTACATGGGCTAAAAAGGTTTCGGCTTAACATTAATTATTTAACATTAACATTTTTGTTTTTCAGAACAAGTAATAACCACTGTAAATGTTAAATACTATTTTATATTCAACAACATGACTAAACTGACGCCAATGGGACTACATTAACTCAATAAAAGACGTTTGTGAAGTGTCACTATTTTTGAAAAAGGCCAGAGAAAATGTTTCGAATTGAAAAGGGATCCTGTTGAAAGAAACTTTATGTCAAAAAAAAGTATAATCAGAAAGAATACTATTATTCTTTAAATATTGTTTTGGGTTACGTTTTAGAATAACAGAAATATGTTGGATAGTTTAAAATGAACTTACTATCAGTCTGTAAGACATACTAGCTTTATTTTTTAAATAAATAATGAGCATGAGATGTTCATATATCGATACTATTTTATTATGCTTTTTTAAAGCATTTTTATATATAATTCATAAAAAACACGTTTAAATATATGAGTTTTATTACAATATATGTAAAGCAAAAAATTATATTCAACCGAACAGAAAAAACAGAAAACGTAGTACTAAAAACTTGAAACTTCTCAATTAACTCTCACCACAGAACACATTAGTTAATCAATTAATTTTATTTGTAACAAAATGATGAATGATCATCACCAATAGCATTGACATTATAAATAGCAGCGATAACAATCAATTGCAGCCGTGAGCTTTAGCAAAAAGCAATAGTTACAAAAAATATTATACTCATATATGTAAGTTACAATATTTAATTTTGTTGGTGTTAGAATTTGCGCTTTAAATAAATATATTTTAAGATTATATATATTTAAGAAGGCCAATTTTAGTTTTTGCCTGTTTTAAAGCCAACATTATTTTTTACTTGAATAAAATAAAATAGTTTTATCAGCAGCCGATAAAAATTCCAAGCGATTATTTTTTTTATAATTTTGTTAATTTAATTAATTAATTTTTGTCGACCTAATCGTTGTAATTGCGTTTTTAGACAGGAGCTAAATGATCAATTAACCCGCCTCTGCTCGATTAAAAAGCTTATTAAGATCAATTTACCATACAAAATAAAATCTATATTCATTTTTATTTGAATTTTTATCGACTTGAAAATGAAATGCAACTCTGCGACAATGATCGTATCTGCAATTATATATACCCACTATTGGCTTTCTTAAGCGGGGTTTTCAATATGTCAAATTTAATGACTATCGTAGTCAATGGACAATGGATGTCATATAGTTTTCATAGTCTATGCGAAATTATGTTAAATTAGTAATTGTTTGTTGCTTGTTAATCAAAATGGAAGAAAAGTTCTGGTTTCTCAATCAAAATTTTAATTGATCAACATTGTCAATTTTAATAACGCTATAACAGCGCTAAAGAGCGTCGTCAAAATTGATCTATAGTGGATTTACGAAACACTACAATTGACTAGTTAGCTTTTATCCATCTAAGTAATGCATTAGAGTAGGAATGCATGGGATATCAATTCTAAAGTGTAGATAGGTTATACGGCTCGTCGCTTGTCGTATTCGTTTAGCAGATTAGAGATCTATTGTATGAAATAAGCTCCCAACGTCAATTAACTTAATCCAGCTATTATATGTAGCTCGCCTCGATCTCAAAATCTCCCGTAAGGTTTCGCAATATTGATGGAGTTTTAGGTATTTTTTCTGTTATCATATTAGCCGGTCTTTTCGTAAGATATATTTATATTTCTTTTAGTTCTTGTGTAACTCATATTTGAAACCTCTATCCACGAAGAGAGTGATGAATTTGGCTCATATAATGAATATTCGTGGACAATCGAATCGAAAATGAAGTAAGGAGTGTAGTGAAAAAGTTGATAGCAAATCATATCAAGCTTAGCGAGATTGATCTTAAATCTTTGGATTGTACGATCATAAAAACACATAAGATTGATGGTCTTGTGCTTAATTTAACGAACGGGAGACTGTGGATAACAAATGACTGTTTCTAGTACGAGATATGTATATAGTATACCATAATTGGTGAGATAAGAAATATAGTTCTATCGATCGATCTAAATTTAGAAGAGAGATTTAAAAAAAAAATTGGGTTTAGCCTATCTACGAAATGTAACTAATTGACTTCGACAAACCTAAAGCTTATCTTATTAAAATATTTATTGTACTAAATAATATAAGAATATTTAATTTTGAAAAAATATTTTTGAAAGTAAAAATGTTTAATTAAAATAATTTTTTTATTCGATTTACAAAGAAACCTATTTTTATTTGTGCAACAAGTCCACAAATGCTGTATAATGTAGCTAAATAAATATTAATGTCCATTCGTTTCTGTTACATGTCAGTCGTCTATTTGTCTATTAATTCACGACTCTGATTGTTCACTCACCTCTCTGTTTACTTGAATGGTCAGTCATTGCTTTTCATTATACTGCTCGGACTGCTGCTGCGCGTGGATTCTCTGCATGCGGCGAGGCACAATTTAAATGAATGCAAAAAAACAAGAATAACAACAAAAACTCCTGAACAAACAATCAAATTATCAAATTATGAATATCAAAGGAACATTAGCCATTCTGCCGCAGGCAAAACGCCCATGAACAAACCTACATAGTCGTACTATATATGTATGTATGGTATATAGAAATGCTTACACCTGTGCAGGCGAGCGCTCGTTGTCGATAGTATAATGGATACAAGAGTGACAAAAAATACAGTCATATAGATAAATCTGTTACCGCCGCTGGATACAAATCGACTTGCTGTTCGCTTGTTTATTGTTGTTTTTGTTTTAATTTATTCAATAAGTGCGGTTAGCTGTTTTGGCATTAGCTGTCGCGTGCAGTTAATGTGCTGCCAATGCCAACAACAACAGCACTAAAAACAACAACAAAGAAAGTGAAATATAGCATACAACAAAAGTCAAATGGCAGCAAATATTGCCAATATGATTTTTTGCTAATTTAAATTTTATATAATTTCGACGAATGAATAACCGTTGAACCCGTACTCGAACGAAGGGGCGCAGAAAGACACCAACCAGCTAACCAACCAACCAACTACCAGAGCACATTTGCATGGTATGAATAAATAGCCGAAAAAAGGAGCAAAAAATCGCCGTCCGTATTAATAAAAGTTACTAAAATGAAGCATGAATACGCCAGTCAAATGATAATTTCTACGAAAAAGTCAAAAAAGCACAAAAAAAAAAAATTGGGACTCTTGCTAATAAAGCCGAAAAAGTGGGCAGAAGTGAGACGCATTCGAAATAGGGGCGGCAAAACATTGGGAACACGTGTGTCAAACGCTGCGTTTTAATCTTACTAATTAAGGCACGACAAATGGTGTTCGGCGCGGCGCATAATATGCAGACAGACCAGCAGACCAACAGACCCACAGCCTAGCCAGACGGACCGTCGTGAAGAGCGGCTGACTGAAGTGGAGTCAACAGGTTGACAACGTCAAGTCGAGCGTTGCAAGCTAGACGCGTGGCAGCGACTTAAACCGTGTACCTTATGGCTAGTGGGGAGTAGAGCTGCCTGGTAACACAGACGATGCGGCTTTCGCGCGGTGCTCTTTCGTTGGCGGTGTGAAAATCGGACTGCCAGTTAGACCGTCAGTCGTCTAACTGGTTTGTGTCATTAAGTGGGTTGCCGAGGGCAATTGCTTGTCACTGGCTGCTCGGTTGTTCGCTTGGCACCGGTCAGCAGCAACGGCTGGATGACCGCAAGCAGCGACGACAAAGTGTCTGGCGCAGCGTTTTTGCGCCGATGAGTGTGCTGGAGCGGTGCTGAAAAAGCGCACAATAAAAAAGGGTACACACAAATCTTTAACTCATTTATGAAATTGGCAAAGCCGTTTTTTATTGGCTATTCTTTTGGGCACATGGCACGCTATGGGACCATATTTCACACAATTGTGAAGTCTCAAAATTAAATATATTGGCGGGATTAGATGTGTAAAATAAAGCAGTAATTAATATTTAAATTGCCATGAAATCAAAACTTCTTGTTTCGGTGGGACAGATATTGAATACGATTTTTATTGCTTATTTAATTTTTAAAGCTGTCGTGTCGTTTTTTCTAAGAAGAATTAACAGTAATTATTTGTATTTTGTTTTGAGAATTAATATGGGTCGCTTTCCAATCTCGTTTATGTGACATATTGAGCTGAAGTACGAAGCGAATAAGCTTTCTAAGAAGGATTCTTACCATAGTGGTGGATATTTTACTAGGAAACATAAGAGAACTCAAATTATGTATGCTTTTATAAACTCCGTGGATGTCGACAAACGATAAAATAAAGTAATTTTGCTCAATCCAGAAGTCTAAAGAATGATCGTAATGATGCGTTAATAAGGCTAATAAATCTTTCAAAATAACTTGGGTGCAGTTGTATAAATTTCTCATTATTTCCACATTATTTCTTTTTAAATCTCTTGGTAGTTTTTTTTTAGAGGGACTAGTGTGGGCCAGTTTAGGCTAGTACCACGGTTAAGGGGAACTCCAAAGCCTCCATCAGTAGGGAAATGAATTTCGGATACTTTTTTTTGTTCATTCATAATACAATATTCGGGAAATGTAAAAATTATAGAAGTCTGAGTCCTTATATTAGGCATATGGGAGCTAGGGTAATTTTTGAACCGATGTTATCCATTTTTGGCATAGAGGCACATTATTAGAAAAAAAAATTATTCTAAATTTCTATAAAATGTCTAAGGCTGCGTGCATGTCGGAGCTGCGATAAGCGATAAGAGCGTCGATAAGAGCAGCGACAAGAGCATAGCATCGAGTTATAGTTTTGTGTGGTGTGCATAACAGAGCTGCGACAAGAGCGTAAATTGCATTTGCAATTTAAGTTTTGTATAGTGAACAGCTAAAAAAATGAGTGATTCTGAAGAAGAAAATATTTTGTTGTTGACATCTACTGCTGCATATTATCATATGCATAATACTGAGGGGACAAAACGCTCGTTCTCGGCGCATCCTATAAATCAAGAAAGGCCAAATTTGGGAGAATTTCATCATCTTTATTGTAGCTTGAGACAGGATCCAAAAAAGTTTTTCGAATACATGAGAATGACAAGCGATACATTCGATTACATTCTGTCTCAAATTTCGGATCGACTGCAGCAAGGCTGGCGAAATATAGTAATAATATAGTAGTATAGAAATATAGTAATAAACCAAACAGTCGCAGGGCGACAGAATCAAACTGCTGCATATATTCGCAATGTATTCAAACTATACTTTTGTCATAATCCAATTTAATGAGTTTTTAAAATAAATGGCACAATAACACAAACTTAACCGTTTTAATAAGCATACGAGTATGCGACAAACGAAAAGAAACGGTACATTTTTGTTGTTCTGCTGCTCATAAGCATCAACAAATTACTATTGAAAAAAAAACAATGGAAAAAACAACACAAATGCAAGTCCACTGTAAGCTTAAATTCATGTTAAAGTAACAATTTTACAATAAAACACATGAAAACATATTACTGCACTTACTTTTTGTATTAAAATGTGTGGATATTTCTAACCACAATTTATCCAAAACGAACCTGTTGTGGTGGTTTGGATCTTTTTGATCCCAGATTGCTGGTTTCAAAAATACTGCACTTATTAAGTCTTCCGTGTCCATCATCGATAAGAGCGAAGAAATTACTGACCTACAATTTCTACGCTCTTATCGATGATAGCCAGCAAAGAGTGAGTTCGCGCGCTGCTCCGACATGCACACTTGTATTAAATTACATGTATCAATTTTCTACGCTTCGCTCTTATCGACGCTCTTATCGCTTATCGCAGCTCCGACATGCACGCAGCCTAAGATATTTACCAATATTAAAAAAAAAAAAATTATAAATTTACACTGAGGGCCTAATTTTCGGTACCTGGGGCCTTGAAAAGTTCCAGTCCATTTTGCAAAATTTTTTGACGTGCGATTATAAAATTGGGTATTTTTGCCATGTTGCGAGAGTATAACAAGTAAGGAAGGGCTAATTTCGGATGTAACCGAACATTTTATACTCTCGCAATTTATTTATTTAAATTTATAAATGTAAAACACAATTTGACTCACATATTCTGCATATATATGGTATTAATTCCATTGAAAGTTTGAAAACCATAATATTAAGTATATGGGAAATAGGGGAAGTTATGACCCGATTTCACTCATTTTTGGCACGGATACATATTATTAGAAGAATTTCTTCAAAATATCTGAGAGACTTACCTATATTTTCGGTAAAAAAAATTGTTGGAAGCACTGAGGTCCTCATATTCGATATATAGGTTCTTAAATACTTATGGTTCGATGTCGGCGATTTTTAGAAGGACAATGCCACACTATAAATGTAGTATTTATGCATAGTTCTGTTCCGATATCATCACTAGTGCTTACTTTATATATAGTAAAGTAAACGATTCAGATCGACTTCAAAGTTCTAGTATATGGGAAGTAGGCGTGGTTGTGAACCGATTTGGCCTATTTTCACAACATATCATTGGGAAATCAGGAAGATATTATGAACCGACTTTTATTGAAATTTTTCGGGTAGTTTCGGAGATATGGTTTTTGACCCATAAGTTGGCGGAACCATGCCCATTTAAACTTGTGTATACCATTTTGAGTGCAGCTCTCGTGTACCATCTTCTTCTGGTGGTTTTCCTTACTGAATTAAAGCATGGCGTGCCGTGTACCAACTTTCATTAAAATATCTCAATTTTTACTCAGGTCGCAGTTTGCACAGACGGACAGACAGACATCCGGATTTGAACTTTATTTGTCACCTTGCTCACTTCGTTATAATAACCTTATATACAACTCGTATAGTTTTAGGACTTACAAACCGTTATGTGAACAATATATTATACTCTCTTTAGCTACTTTTTGCGAGAGTATAAAAATATATAAATCTGGAATTGGTATATACATGTATTTGCTTTCATCAGGGCGTAGCTCACCGATTCACTATGTGCTCAGCCTTATGCTAAGCCGAGCTAATCAACATTAATATGTGCAACGGTTTTCGTTAAAAAACTTCACTTACGATTCCACATAGTATATATGCACCATATGTACATTTGTATATGTCTGTACATAATTATATGAATAAGTAACTCATGTCTGCATTAACCAATAATAATTTGCTACTCTTGTCACAGTCCAACAGTTGCTTGTCTTTTCAAATATTAATGTGTCGGCCAGTATGACATTTGCAAAATGATACATACATATACATATATTTGTATACATATATACATATATGTAGCTGCATTTACACTCAACTCGCGCGCTCAAGCAACATTGCTCACATATTATATGTTTGTAGTTGTGTTTTTACATTATGCTTTTATTGCTATTATTGTTGTTAATTTTAGTGTTTTTGTTGTTTCGTTTATTGTGTGACAGTTTGATTTTAGTACACATTGCTTTTACAACAAATTTTCTATTTTTCGTACAACAATTGCGTACCGGTATACATATGTATGTATGTATGTATGTATGTTTGAGTTAATGTATTGTGTTCCAATGTTTGTATGTACATATGTAACATATAATAGTTTGTGCTTTTTGCAAAATTTTGATACAATTCAATTCAATTCAATTCAAAAGTGTTGATTGTTGTATAATGATTATTACATGAATATAATGTATGCAAAAGTTGAGTTGAAAAGTTTTTTTAATTCGAAAAAAAAAGTTGAAAATAAAATAACAGTAATAATCAAATCAAATAAACACACAACGAGGCTATAAAGTAGACATAAAAACCAGAAATAATAAAAAATGGCTTTCGCTTTGCTGTTGGCTTTTCTTGCCGGTACATTAATAGGTAAGTAGCGAATGCTAAGTGAAAAGCCTAAAAAAATTGAAATTTCAAACAACTGCATCACAATCACAATAGAAATCGCACATTGTTTCACTTGCTTTTTGTTGCTGCTTTTATTGTAAAATGTTATTTGCATACAAATCTAAAAACATATGTATATACATCTACACATTGTTGTACTGTTTCTTGCTTCATTGTTCTTTAGTTGCAATTGCATTTTTTATTTTGTTGTCTAAGTACATATTAAAAGTGTTTAAAAAAACTAAAAGCAATTGTTATTGCTCTAAAACGTTGTTATTCTTCTAAAACGTTTGTCAATTGTATCCATATGTGCTGGTATTTGCCATAAAATCGGGTTCCTTTCATTCCTCCGAATTTCGGCTGATGCCATTTTGTCAGAGTTTCTGTCTTGTCGCAAAAGTAATATACATATGTCATAATTGCAAAGCTTCTCTTATATGTCAGATTTTATAGCTTCGAACTTTCTTCTATTAGTTTTGGTTACTGTTTTGATTTCAATCTTGAAATAAACGGTTTAAATAGCACTTCACATCATGAACACAAAATTATTTTTTTACAGCCTAATATTTTTGATTTTTACATTATCATTTATTTTTATAACTATATACAAAACCGTTTTTTCTTAAATTCATTTATGTAAATGAATCCCCTCTTGAAAAATCAAAGCTGAAAATTTTCAAGAAGTGTCCATTTGGACCTGTACCCAAGACAGTACAATGTGATAATGAGGGATATCTATGTAAAGTAGCAGTTATATTAGGTTAGCAAATATCTCCCGTAGCTTCTGACGAGTCAGCAATGAAGTGTGTGGTTTGGCGTTGTCTTTGTGGAACACGACATACACCCTTCCTGTTGGTAAATTCTGGACGCTTCTGATCGATCGCCTGCTTCAAGCGGTCCTGTTGTTCGCAGTAGATGGTAGAATTAAGCCATTTGGGAGTGGCTCATAGTAGATGATTCCCTTCCAATCCCAACAAACACACAGCAAAACCTTCCTGGCCGTCAATCACGGCTTGGCCCCTGTTCGGGACGATTCACCGGCCATTAATCACGACCGTTTTCCTTTGATATTGTCGTATGTGATTAATTTCGTCGCCAGTCACCTTCAAAAATGGGTCGAGTTCGTTCCGTTTCAGCAGGCGTTGATTCTGTCCAGAACGTTTTTTTTTTTGCGTCAAATCATGCTGCACCCAAACATCAAGGTTTTTTTTGTGTATCCAGCCTTCTGCAGATGGTTTAAAATGGTTTGGACTAACTCTCATCTTCTGGGCGACGTCACGAGATGCCACATCCCGTCTAATTCGATGTTTTCCATGATTTGATCGGTGTTCGTCGTCACAGGTCTTCCGCTGGCTGGCTTATCCATGGTGTCGTTTTCACTCGCTCTGAATCGTCGAAACCATTCCTCCGCAGTTCGAAGTGATAGAGTACCATCCCCCAAAACACCATTAATCTCACGGAACGTTGCTCTAGCGGTTTTGCCTTTAAATTAGGAAATCTTTAAAATAGCGCGAATGTCGGCGTTAGTGAACTCCATGTTTGCACGTCTATAACTGTTGAACGCAATATCCAAACTAATCATGCATAGCGTCGTTTTGTAGGTTATGTCAAGACCTTTCCAAGATGTGTAGAAGAGTAGCCAGGTACGAGGTCTGTAGCGCTTTATAAATAGCCGCGAAATTCAAAAGACAAAATGGTGAATAGCGGCTAACGATTTTAATAATCCTTTAGACCAGATTTTACACAAGTTTTGTAATTTTTAATAAATACTGAATTTTCAAATATATGTATGTATGTACATATGTATACAGAATAAAAGTGCAATTACGGTTTAGTTAAATTGTTAAATAAGTAAATAAAATATTAAAAGGGATATTTTTGTTAGTTATATATATTAAAAACGTGTTTTTTAAGACTCTGTGTGGCTTGTTTTTTGATGTCTACCTACTTCCATCCGCCTGATGAATATTTGTTTCGAAATAATATTTATTTTTATAAAGCCAACTATGGCCAACGTTACCAGCTATCATATTTTTTTTCAGATATTTTCCATAATCCTGAAAAGATTATCCACTATAACTTTTTCTCGGTCTTTTATCGAACCATTTGAATTTGACCATTGAACTAGCTTCTTGAGTATATAAAAATTTAAAAACATATTTTTTACGATTATTTCAGTGAAAAATTAAAAAAAAAAACAAGTAAGGAAAGGCTAAGTTCGGGTGTAACCGAACATTTTATACTCTCGCAATTTATTTATTTAACTTTATTTATATTATATAACACACAATTTGACCCACATATTCATCATATATATTGTATAAAGTCCATTGAAAGTTGGAAACCCTAATATTAGGTTAGAAGCACCGAGGTCCTCATGTTCGATACATGGGGCCTTGAAAACCTATGGTCCGATTTCGGCGATTTTTAGAATGGGGCTTCCTCACTATAAAGGTAGTATTTGTGCAAAGTTCTGCATCGATATCTTCACTAGTGCTACCTTATATATGTATTGTAAAGTTAACGATTCAGATCGTCTTCAAAGTTCTGCTATATAGAAAGTAGGCGTGGTTGTGAATCGATTTGGCCTATTTTCACAACATATCATTGGGATGTAAGAAAACTATTACAAACCAAGTTTCATTGAAATCGGTCGAGTAGTTCCTGAGATATGGTTTTTGACCCATAAGTGGGCGATGCCACGCCCATTTTCCATTTTGTAAAAAAATCTGAGTGCAGCTTCTAACTGCCATTTTTTATGTGAAATTGAGTGTGTCTGGCGTTTTCCGTTACTGAGTTAACTCACTTTTAGTAAGTTTCAACCTAACCTTTGTGTGGGAGGTGGGCGTGGTTATTATCCGATTTCAACTATTTTCATGGTGTGTGGTGGGGTACGTAAGAGAACTGACTGCAGAAAGTTTGGTTTATATAGCTTTATTGGTTTAAGAGTTATATACAAAAAACTTAGTAGGGGGCGGGGCCACGCCCACTTTCCCAAAAAAATTACATCCAAATATGCCCCTTCCTAGTGCGATCCTTCATACCAAATTTTACTTTTATAACTTTATTTATGGCTTAGTTATGACACTTTATGTGTTTTCGGTTTTCGCCATTTTGTGGGCGTGGCAGTGGTCCGATTTTGCCCATTTGCGAAAGCAACCCTCTCACGGTCCCAAGGAACGTGTGTTCCAAGTTTCGTTAAGATATCTCAATTTTTACTCAAGTTATCCGTTGCACGGACGGACGGACGGACGGACGGATGGACGGACAGACAGACATTCGGATTTTGACTCGTCTCGTCACCCTGATCATTTTGATATATATAACCCTATATCTAACTCGTTTAGTTTTATGACTTACAAACAACCGTTATGTGAACAAAACTATAATACTCTCTTTAGCAACTTTTGTTGCGAGAGTATAAAAATGTGATTTATTCTCATGGTTTGGTTTTGAGACGAGTCATCATAGGTTTATACCAAAAAACTAGTTTTCCGACATAACGTCAAGCAGTGTTCTCAAAAGCATTATCCGTTAACCAATTATAAAACAAATCTGTTCTCAGATTTCATGCGTTTTATACTGAAATATTTAAAAATAAATCAATTTCTCGCTGGAGTTGTCAGTCAACCGGGTTGAGAACTGAAATGGAAAATTGGTTTATAAATTGAGATGTGGATATTGGCTTAAGGGATACCCTCTTCAAAAGTGGCTTGTATAAAAAAAATAATCTTAATAAAAGACATTAAAATTAAGATCTTTTAAGTCCCATACAAGTTCAATCAAATCTTATGTGAAAAGTTTTAAAAAAATATTGAGTAACTATGGTTAGTTATGGAACTCAAATAATCTTAAAAAATTGGTGAAATATATAAATATCTAAAAAGTAATAAATATATACATGATATACATATTTGATATTAAAATACATATTGAAAATAAAAAAATATATATATTAACGCTGTATTTAACGGTTATTTTCTATATATACTCTGCAATGCATGCAATTCTAAGTAATAATGGTGTGCTGCTTTTTGTAGACAGTGTATTATGTTAAATGAAAGTATAAGACAGAGATTTATTAATTAATATATTTTTCTTTACTTTTATATAAATAAATCTTATAATTTCCATATTTATTTATACCTATATGCTCATATTGCCATATCATGTACATACATTGAACTATAATTCTGAAAATTAAAATATTTTTTAACTGTTTACAAAAATAACCAACATCATTCCATCTCTATCTTTTTCAGCACAATGCGAACTTAAACCATCATCCGCTTCCTCGCTGCATCAGGCACAACAACAACAGCAAGCGTTGCAAAGGAGCATCGTGGCGTTCGTGTTGGTGTTGTCCTCGCTGGTCTTAGGCATTCCGGCAGTAAATGCATTTTTCTAAAACACAAAAACAATTTTAGGAGCGCACAAGTAGCTACAGGCAGGCAATAAATACAATTATTAACAACAACAACAACAACAACAGCAACAACAAGATGCACATTAATATTAATGAAAATTAGAAGAAGAAAATGACAAACAATTTATTATTACCAACTAAAGAGACGCAAGCACACACACACAGACACGCACACATTTAAACACACACATATAAAGGCTTATAGTGAAGCGAAAATTGAAAACAAAAAAATAAAATAAATTTGTAAAGAGCATTCATACATTGTAGGAAGTGTAGTTAATGTGTGTGGCAAAACTATTTCAAACGTAGTACATACATACATACATTTATAACAACGAGCAAATGCATTTGTGTTGCTTATTTGTACAGTCTTGTGCGAATTAATATGTACGAAAAAATACTTTAATTAAATTTTTTTTAATATGTTTTCATTTTTTATTTAAAATTTTAATATAAATGAAAGCTTTGAAAGTGAAAAAAAATAAAATAGTTTTTCATTAGAAATATTTTTAAAAATTTTTAGAATTTTTTAACGTTTTTTTTCGAATTTAGCAACACTAGAAACATATAATTTACAATGCCACCAACATAAACGCACACATTCACAAGCACACACACTACACGTTTTTACCTTTGCGACGGCTGCCGAGCTGAGCCAAGCCGAAACACTTTAGCTTGGAGTACCCAACCAAAGTAGTTAATTGTTTTTTGTAAGCCAAAAAAGGCAAATTCCAACACCCTTTAAATGGCATATACTACAAACACACAAATTTGTGACAATTGAAAAAATTAATAAAATTATATAAAATTGGACTACCGCAAGCATAGTTTTTTACAATCAACAAAATTTCGAAATCGAAGTTAAATTAAAAGTAAAGAACAATTTAAATTTTTTTAGCGACGACGAAAATGTATCGAATATTTGCAGAATATTAACGATTTTATACCTAAATGAAATGAGTTGCAGCGATGAAAAGATATCGAGATCTGCGGAGACATTTTTGAAAAAAAATAAAAATAAATTTGGTACTATTAAAATGTTGCGTGTACGGGTAAACCTCAAATGACGGGGACGGATGTTGGCAGTATTGAATTCGAAAATTTAAATAAAAACAAATGCATGGTGTTTATAATTCAAAGAAATTTATTTTAGTATGTAATTATTTTTTGAAAATATTTCAATATTTTTGAATTTTGTTTTTAAGCTTTTAGAAAAAAAAAAATTGGGATGAGATTAATTATGATCTTACTAAATTCGAAAATTCGAAATTATTTGAAATTTTTAATTAATTTTATGTTTTTATTATTAGCAATTTCCAGAAAATTCGGGTTTGGACACGAAGGGTCTTTGAAATGACGAAAAACAAATTTTTCTATTTACATAAATTTAGCACCCACTGAGAAATTCAGAGAGGCTGTGTTTATGAAGGAATGCCTGGTTACATGTTGCAAATGATATGAGAAAAGCATAGCAAGTTACTTTAATATTAGACCGGACCAATTCTTAAATAACTGGAGATCCAATAGAAGAGAGTAGATTAGAGAGAGAGAGTATTTTTGCAGTAAATAGATCATCTAATAAATAAATAAATAGAGACTTCGAACAACTGGCAAAAAATATAAAGGCTGCGGCATGCGGTGTCTTTTCATGTTCCAGGCTCCGGAACATATAGACTCGTTTGCCTCGAATAAGGCCTGGAAACATGTTATTAAGCATTAAACTAAGACTTGATTGGATAGAGTGAGAACTGTTTGATATGTAAGAAGTGTTTTGAGATGTAGAGCGATAAAAAAAGGATATTCCAATATAGATTATAGAACCTTTTCTATTTGTATGAAGTGAGTAAAAGTATGAGTAACAGTTTAGTGGATTGGCAGATTATTTTTTGGTTTTAGTTTTCATTTTTCTTTTTGTTTCGACTTCTATTTCTCTACCTCTTTCTCTTCTTCTTTAAAATAATTTTTTTTAATTTATATTTAAATTTCTTAGACCGATTCTTCTACTCATTCTATTTTTAAAAATTTTTTTTGTTTTCTCAAATTTATCTCAAATAATCTAAAAATTTTACTGTTGTCACACCATTCAAAGCATAAATTCCACCATAGTCCATGTTATATGAGGTTCACCTGTAAACGATACTTTTTTTTTAAGAGAAAAGCAAATTGCTTACACACACCTTATTGTATTTGATTGTGGAACGTCAACAATAAATGTCGACACAAAATTAGTCAATTTATTGTATTGCATTGTCATGAAGCAGTTTGTATGCTGATTATTTCATTTTGTCACTATTATTACGCACAGCAACTGTCACGAACAATAACAACTAACTTACTAATTACTATATATATTTGATTCTAATAACTTTGAAGTAAAAAAAAATATTTTTTAATTTTTTTTCCAAAAATTTGCGCTTGCCAAGACAACACTTAGCTTTAATTAAATTACTTTCAACTACATTTATGCAACAACAACAACAACAATACTCGTATATTTAGTGCGCAAATAAGCCTTTAGCCTTTATTCCATATAGCTTTCCCTTCAGCTGTGCTGTAGAAATTAAAAATAAATAAATAATTAAAAAAGAAAACAGAAATAATTAGAAAGAGCAGAAATTAAGCGAAAAATAAGTAAAAATAAATGAAAGTAACCTATTCTTATGGCTGACAAATTAATTGGATTTTAATAGTGTAAACAATGGTGAATTGTATTAGGTGCATGTTGCAAATTTGTACAATAAACTAAATTAGTGGCACAAATACATTCACACGCATATTATAGCGTAAAAATAATGAAAATATTGAAAAATGCTAAATATTAATTTAAGTATTTATATGTATGCATAGGCATATAGCATGTATATGTGTGTATGTGTTTACATGTAAAACTAAAATGAAAATATTATGTCGAGTTACTAGAAATTACAAAAACAACAAAAAGTTCATGTGTTGCAATGAAAATGAAAATGAAAATAATTGAAAAAAATTTATTGATAATTAAAAAAATTATTGATAATTAAAAAAAGATATTAATGAAAATAAAAAAAAAAAATTATAAATAATTAAAAAAATTATAATTAATTATTAGAAAAATATTGATAATTAAAAAAATTAAAAAGAAATAATAATAAAAAAAAATATTAATAACAAATTATAATTAATGAAAATAAAAAATGTAAGTCTAAGCTATTTCTATATATTCTATGAAAATGAATTATATGCATTAAACGAAATTGTAAAATGAATTGCTAAGCAAACACTTTTTATATAAAAAAAGGCATAAGCTGACTAGTAAAAGTGTGACAAATATTTATATACACACATATATATACACAAATATATATATATATATATATATATATATAAATTCCAGTAAACGGTATATATATATATAGACGACGCAAAACATATCAGTATATTATTATAACGACTATTATTACAATTATTATAAACCAAAAGATGATATTATTAATATGAATTTGTACTCAACAGTTTTATAAAATTGGCTCTTATAGAAGGAAAAACAAAAATAATTAAAAAAAAAAAACAAAAATATAAGCTATGTAATAACGAAAAAAATGAAAGAAAAATTAAAATTAAATTATATAAAATATGTATACTTGTACAAACATACATATATATTTACGTGTAAGCTGACTTTAAAGAAGTTAATTATATACACACACACACGCATATATAAAATTAGTTAAAATTAATAATAATTAACTGAAAATAAAAACTAAAAAATAAGCGTTTGCAATGTCAATGAATTACTACAACAATAACGGTATAGCTGTATCTCCACACACACACACACACTCATACGCATACAAACACACAAATGCATAAAAATCACTCATACGCACTGGCATACATTGTTAGTACTATAAGCACACATAACTAATAAGCTAAAGGTAACACAAAATATTAACAGTTATGCAGTGTATACATACATATATATATGTAGTCTAGTAACACACACATACAAGCATACATGTCGTTGAACTGTAGTGTACTCAATTACAAAACACTATTAAGTAGTTAATTAATTAGCTAATTATCTATAAAAAAATATATAAAAATATATATTAAATGCATATCAATTATAAATACTTCTAAATGAAACGTGGACATTCTGATTACAAAAAAATAAATAAATAAATAAATAAAATATGAGAGAAGTGAAAATACAGTTATTATATAGTACTAAGACTAGTTCTGTAACTAGTTGCACATTTATACTTACTTTACTAAGTGTAAAATGCAAAAAAAAATATTAAATAAAAAATATAACAAAAACACACACATATATACAAAAAATATTGAAAAATAAATACATAGCTGTTAAGCAAAAAAAATTAGTAATAAAATAAAAATATATGTAAAATTAAAAATAAATGATTAAAAATATGCAAAAAGCAAGAAAAAAGTGTCATACAGAATAAATAAAATATAAAATGTAATAAAAACAAAAATCAATACGTATTTTAATTCAAAAAAACAACAATAAAATAAATAAAATTAAAAACAAAGTCTATTATTATTTCTAAATAAAAAACAGTAAAAAGTAGTGGAAAAAATAAAATAAAAAATGAATTAATTTAGTCTAAAAAAACTGAGCGATGTTCGCTTGCAACTGCAGACATACTAGGTTAAAAACAAAAAAAAATATAATAAAAAATAATTATAATAAAACTAAAAAATTAAAAAAATAACAAAATTAAATAAAATACATAACTAGGTCTTCTAAGGCATTGACTAATGCACAGCAGTTGAAAACATACATAACTCCAAAACTAATAAAAATTTATGAAAATTGTATGTTAAATATGCAATGAGTATATGCAGTGTAGTAGTGTACCCTGTTGCTTTTCTATTTGAATACTAAGTATTTCGTGAGCAAAAAAAAGAAGTATATATACATATATAATAATTATAACAATTTTTATATAACTAAACCTAAAAACTTAGTACACTAAACTAGTAAATATTATTAGCAAACCTTGACTAACTAAACAGTTTAGCAGTTATGCCCTAAAACCACAAACCTTATACTAAATGAAATGCTTGAATAACTAACTTATTTAAATTGAAACTCAAAAAAAGAATTGATGCAACAGTGTGTTGTGTGGTGTTAAAAACAAAAAATGAAATATGGAGTTATGCAGTTTATGCTGGCACTGTGAAGATGCAAAGGAAAGCTTAGCCAATTGACAGTGCTTCCAATATAAATATAACTTGAAGAACAGCTTTAATATGATTTCTTATATCAAATAAAAATATCAGTTTATTGGTACAAAAAGCAACAATAACAAAATATTTAAGAATTCAAATTTATATATATTTTTTTATTAATTTCAATATATGATATATTTTATATATATTTTTTAATATGAAATTATTTTGTTTGTTTTATGCTTCACCAATTTTGTCATTGAGTACTCAGACCTTCTAAATTTATTTATTTTTCTTGTGAAGTAACCTCAAACCTATAACTTCTGTTTTACAAATTTCACTTAGATGGCAACACTGTCAACTAATTTGGTGGTTAGAATAAAGATATTAAAATTTATTAGGTTTAATATTAAATATAATACTAAACTTCAGAAAACTTCCTACAAAAAAATTTTAGTGTTGCCAGATTACTGTTATATATATTATTATAGGGTATGGAAAGTAAATATTTTGGCTTGAAGTCATTCAATATTCCTTTCAATTATATATCAAATAATTATCACATATTAAAAATGAAATATGAAAAAAATAACAATGTGGCAACACCAAACTTTATATAATATTATGCATATTAAAAAATTTTAATTTTGATTTTTTCACAGTTAATTTGAATTTCCCTATTTGTCTTCAGTACATACTCTAAAGTAAAATTAAAATAATTTAAAATTACAACAATAATAACAATATGCTGTCAATTGGTTGTTTGCCAGGTCTTTAACTGCATGAGCCATACATTTATAATTTAACATTCAAACGCATATATATGTATATATATCTATAAAATTCTATAAAATAAAGCTATACATTAAACATAATAAAAATTTATATTTTTATACAAAAAAACAAAATAATTAAAACTAAAACTATATTACGTACTTTAAATGAAAATAAATGTTCACACAAATGAAAGCTACTGCAAAAGCATTAATATGTACTAATTTAGTATATTCAGAAAAAATATAAATTTATATTTTTTGTCCAACATTAATTTAACTAATTTTCTAAAAAAAATTCACAAAAAAAATTTTTTCAAATAAATTTTTAATTTTTTTAAATATATTGTTAAATTATTTTAAATTTTTTTAATTTTTTTCCATAAACAAAATAATATAAGCAAAAATTAACAGTAAACTCTTATGCATCATATGTATTAAGTATATATGTATGTATGTACGCAAATCATTTAACGCGCACGCGCAAAGCCTCCTTGCGCACATATAAACACCAATTATATACATATGTATGTGCGCTTGTTAATGACATTAGTAATGATCGCATACTGTCTTTCTCCACCAGTCCGCTAATTAATTAGCCGATTTATCAATTACATATATACATGTAGTTGTGTACATTTATACATAAACTTGCCAGATTATGTAATAATAATTTATATCTAGTCTATAATTAGTGATGCTCTCAATATACATACATATGTATATAGGCGATGTTGAGCTTTTGTGATTTATTTGGGTATTCGAATTAGTGTCATTCTTGTAAAATCATTCATTTCGGAAATTATTTGATTCTTCGATTCGATTTCATTTTACATTCATTTCTATTTTTGATTCTGATCTGATTTGTATGTATCACATTGCCAACAAGATATGTATGGTTTAGTGGCTCAAATCAAATTTATGAATGGCAATGGGATACTTGGAGTTACACATATACTTTACAATTTGTTTATTTCTTTTTTTTAATATTTACTATATTAATGGGCTCGTATGCTACTTTAACATATATAAATATACACGTGGCAAATGTAAGAAAAAGAGTCGTATGAGATAATAATTAATAAATATTTGTTAGTTTTTTAATTTACTTTTAATATTTTTAGTAAAAATATTTTTTTCTCTATCAAATATTTAAGGAATAAAAAAATATTTTTTTTAAATTACTCCACAAAAAAAATACTCAAAAATGCTTCACACTTCAATAAAAAGTTCATTTAATATTTTTATTTGGTTGTGCAGTAGGCTTGTGATTTTGCTAACAGAGTACTCTTATAATAATCCAAATTTAATTAAAATTCGCTGATAAAATGTATTACAACTGCTTTAATTTGAACCGAGTATTGGAATAAATTCTTACAATTAATATTTTAAGCTTTTTTCAGTGAGTAACACCCACAAAAGTTTCCGGTAACAAAGTTAATCTACAAATCTGTGTTCAAAAAATGAAACTTCAAAGAGGTTCACACAAAAGCTGTTCTCTAATGACTAGTAATTTCATAACGCACGGTCGACAAAGTGTAATCAAACCTAATTCGATCACATCTCTAATGTAAAATTGTGAAAGATAGACTTATAGCGTTTTCACACAGCCAAATTAATTGCTCAATTAAAATTTTTATTGAGAAACCCTTTTTTGCCTTTTAAACTGCCGGCTACTCGATAACCGATCAGCTGTTATACATTTGTGTTTTTGATTTTCATAAGAAGTTGGTAAGTTTCATCAACTGATTAATATTTTTAGCAGCGCTTTCTACAGTAGCTTTTTTATCAAAAAATTCAGACTCGCTGACAAAGAACGTATATCGTACGTCTTTGTCGTAGAGTTGCATTTGATTTTCAAGTCGATTAAAATTCAATTAAAAATGAATGTAGATTTTATTTTGTAGGGTAAATCGATCTTAATTAGCGTTTTAATCGAGAAGAGGCCGGTTAATTGATCAATTAGCTATTGTGTGAAAAGGCTATCAGGAAGAAGTTGAAGCGTCGAGCAATATTTCTACTTAGAACAGTTCAGTCATTAAAAGCTTGAGCTGTAAATATTTTGAAAGCGAGATCGAGTCATGGGAGAAATTTTTTTATTTCAAATATAATTAATATTTGCTGTGAAGGTACCGTTTAAATCTCTAAATGCTCGAAAATACATATGGACATATTTCAATATAATCTTCACCCTAAATACACTTCCATTCTATAAGTAGCCTTATTGAACAATTAATAATTGACAATATTTGACAGTAACTATTAATTTTTGCTTAATAATGTTATTTGGAAAAAATTAGAATTTTTTTTTATTTAATTTTAATTTTTTATATTTATTAACATTTGAATTTATATTTAAAAAAATTATGAATTTTCACTGAATTAAATTTTTTTTTATATTTCAACAAGCACAAATAATTTGCATATTTACTATTAGTTCCTTTACACTCACGCAAAACAAAAACCACAACAACAACAAGTGTTAGTAAGTATAAAAAAACAAATACAGTTAAGTTGATGACTACTTTGTTATTGAAAACAAAACAAAAAATAGCAACAAATATACATGAATACATATTATTAAATATAACATAAATTATATCAGCTATGACATCTGATAATAAAAGGTAAATGTTTAATTGAATAAAGCGAGAGAAAATGGAAGAGCGAAGAAAGCGTTGGAGTAGGCGGAGGGAAGAGAGTGGCTATTGGAGTGGAGAAATGCAATGAAAGCCAAAGCGCTGAAACATTTGTATTGCACAGTATACAAATACGGTAAATTCAATAAGGAAGCACACAATAATAGCAACAACAACAACAAAACAATGTAAACAAAACACAAAACAGCCGTTGACAGATGAAACAATGTTACTCAAACACTTGAATACAATAAATACAATAAATACAATAAACGAAAATGCACGAACGCACACATTGCAACAGAAAACAGAAAAAACGAAAAATTAAAGAAAAAACGCTAAAATGCATGCTCATACATGCAACCGCGTTAAACTGTTAATGTGAAACAATGTTAAGTAGTCGTAATCATAAAATATGCAATTGTAATAAAAATTGAAATGCATTTGAATGCAATAAAACGCGAAGCTGTGCGGCATTTGAATGCTCGCAAATGAAAAAAAAAAATAAAAATAAAATTGCATAAATTAATTATGAAGTGAAAATAATTTTGTTGGTAGCTGGGCAAAAAAAAAATATTAACAATAAAAGTCAATGGAAAAAATATCAGACAAATACACTTTTTTGTGTACAAACTGCAGCAAAATAGTAAATGGAATTAAAAATAAAAACATAAAATACAAATAAAATTAAAATATAAAAAACAAATAAAATAAAATATAATAAAATTTAAATAAAAAAATGTATAAGTTCAACTTTAAAATGTAATAAAATTCATTGAATTTAACAAATTGAATTCTTATAATGGTTTTTGTGTCACACAATTATCAAATACATATCACTATATGGCCTATTTATATTTATTTATTTACAAAAATGAAAAATGGCAGCAACAAGCACGTACAGCGGCGCAACACTGAAATTAGCATAGGTCGTGGCGTGGCATTTTGCATAGGAAATTTGTTGTTGTGTCGCTGCTGAGTTGAGAATTTTGCTAAAAATTTTAATTAGTAATGATTACTGTACAATTTTTAACATTTAAATATATATACACTTACTATATATATATAACAAAATAAATGAAAATTATGTGTTCTTTAACGGTAAAGATATTGAATTTGTATGGCATTATATAAATACGTTAAGTAATATGATAAAAATTAAAAGGAAAATATTAGCAGAAGTAGCGGAAATTAATTTCAGACACTATTTTAAGCGATGGACGCATACTTTAAGGCGATTTGACCGTTGAATGAGACATTTTTATAGTTATAATTTTAATGATATAAAGTTATATTCCAATAAAATAAAATAAAATAAAATAAAATAAAATAAAATAAAATAAAATAAAATAAAATAAAATAAAATAAAATAAAATAAAATAAAATAAAATAAAATAAAATAAAATAAAATAAAATAAAATAAAATAAAATAAAATAAAATAAAATAAAATAAAATAAAATAAAATAAAATAAAATAAAATAAAATAAAATAAAATAAAATAAAATAAAATAAAATAAAATAAAATAAAATAAAATAAAATAAAATAAAATAAAATAAAATAAAATAAAATAAAATAAAATAAAATAAAATAAAATAAAATAAAATAAAATAAAATAAAATAAAATAAAATAAAATAAAATAAAATAAAATAAAATAAAATAAAATAAAATAAAATAAAATAAAATAAAATAAAAACAATAAATTTTAAATGAGGCAAAGTAAAATAGTAAATAAAAATAATTAAAAATAAAAAAAATAATAATAAAATTAAAAAAAAACTTATATTTTAAATTATGAAAAGATATTTAATAAAAATTTAATAAAATGGTAATAAGTATTTATTACTATAGAAATAAAAATAATAATAATTTAAAAAAATAATTTAAGCTATTGTTAGTAAAGCAAAATCGTAAGTTTGTACATTGTTGTAAACACATTTTCACCAAAAAACCCGCATAAGAACTAAACAACCTTGCTTTGAGTATGCCAGAGAATTAGAAACGCTTTAAAATGTAGTGTGCATTAATAAAACCTAGTAAATAAAAAAATATTAACTTTTTTGTAATATTTTTAATAAATCAATAGAGACTAGTGCAAGTAGACTTCAATAGAATTAAGCGGTGCTTAAGAATACAATTAACAATTAAAGGAAAACAGCGAAATGGAAATAAAAAATAAATATTTTTTCTTATAATTTCTTTTCATTAACTTTTAAAATTAGTAACAAAATATAGTTGAAATATTAAAGCAAATTTTAGTTAACTACTGCAGCCATACAACGTACATAAACACACAATAATAACAATAATAACAATAATAAACATTAAAATAAAATTATTGTAGCAAATAAAATTGCCTAGCTAAATTAGTAAAATTCCCCAAAATGATTTAGTACTACATACAATAAACCGAAAATAGAAATAAAATTAAATATTGATAAGATATTTATATAGTCTAGTGAAGCATATAGTTAATACAGTTGTAGTAGGTGTGAATCAGAGAATCAGCGAAAAAACAATAAGTATTGAATTACTAAGAGACAAATAAGTAAAATAATATTGAAAAATAAAATATATGAAGAAAAGAAAATAAATTGAAATTAAAATTAAAATTAAAATAAGAATAAGTAATAAAATAAAATAATAAAAGCGAATGTTTATACTCTAAGACAAATAATGCGTAAATAATGTTTACTTTTTAAAATAAGTCAAGTAATTTCCTGTTTGAGTGTTCAGCAAAAGCAAGCGATATTACTTTCAAAAACTTTTGTAAAGGAAAATCAGGAAGATTATTACAACAAAAACAAAAACTATACACATATTATACATGAAGAAAGTATTTAAAGAAATATGATTAATGAGATCATAAAAATAAAAAAATGAAATTAAAGGCACTAAATTTAAATTACAACTTTGGAAATACAGATACAATAATACACAGTAACAAAAAAATAAAAATAATAATAATAAACTAAGTGAAAATAAACAGCTAAAGTAAATGTCAACAAGTTTCAAATTCAATTTAAAAAACTTTAGAAATAAACAAACACCGTTATACCATATAAAGCAAATTAAAAATATAAAAAAAAATTACTTTGTAAAGTACTTACAATAACAATACATAATTCCATAAGCTAAGCTAAAATGTAACGGTTATGTAGCAAACGAGTCTTCAAACAACTCAATAAACCTTAAACCAGAAACCCATGAAAAAAATTTCTAAAAATATTTATGCAATAAGTTTTAGAAAATCCAAAAGTTAAGTAACAATTAAAAACTAATCCAAAAACATACAAATTTTATTTGAGAAAATTATAAAAACCACACAGATATCTTAATACCTTTGCAAGCAAAAAAAGCCAAAAAATCCACAAAAATGATTTCAAAACGAAAAAGTGAAAAATATGAAAAATAATTCAAAGTTATCTAGTGAACATTTTAAGATATAATCTAAAACTGATGCAGCCAGAAATTCACACAAAAATAAATATTCATTAAATATTAATATATAATTGAATTATATAGTAAATACATGCATATACAAGTAAAATATATCAAACATCAATGCTAATGCTACAACAAAGCTACAAACAATAATTATAATTACTTACTGATAATGTTTACATATACATATATAAAATACACTCACACACACACACACACACAAACAAACATACAAATACATAAAATTGTATTATGAGCATAATACTAAAGAATTATTAAGGTTATACATACATACATATATTATTGAAATGTTGGTGAAGCCAATCAACTGAAATAATTTACTAAATCAATAAAAGGAAATTCATATTATAATGTACTGTCATTGAATTGTGGTTTCATTTCGAAAAACGGAACATTTTATATAAATTTATTAGAGAGCGGTGTATAATTTTTGGATTTTGGTTTTTACTATTTATTTTGCTATCATTTTTGGCACCATCGGACCCGATTATGAAGCGGCGTTGATCCTATGCTTGATTAAGTCCATTTTGTAGTTTGGCCTAACCCTCAAAAGCCTCAAAGACCACAAGTCGGACACTTAATTCACGTTATATAGCATTTTCGAAAAGAAAATTCATTGCTTTAAATCAGCTAATTAACTGTATGAGCAATAGAAAAAACGGTATAGTCAATGAGACTTCGAATTGTGTTGACGATGTCAGTTCTCCAGTATCTTCAGATACCAACAAAATCGAAATACTACGCCTATGAGAATTACGGCTATCAGAGGGACCCGCTTTCAAAGCGATATCATAATTATTTTATTCTGACGCCAAATGTGAACAGAAAGCGGTATATTAGTTTTATTTATGAGTTCAGTAAAAATCTGGATATACTGGCTGGGCAGAATACATTCTGTCCAATAAGTACCCGGAAATTTGAAATAAAACGCAAACATCTTATCAATCATTTAAATTTATTATATCCCCTTCAAAATAGGCCCCTTCTGATGCAATACACTTCTTCCAACGAACAATCCACTCATCGAAACACTTTTTAAAGCTATATTCCGGGGTGGCCTTCAGTTCTCGTTACGAATTAGTTTTTATGACTTCAATGCTCTCAAAACGGGTTCCACGAAGTGGTAATTTGAGTTTTGGAAACAGGAAAAAGTCACACGGGGCCATATCTGGAGAGTACGGTGATTGTTCGATGATATTTTTTGAATTTTTGTTCAAAAACTCGTTCATTTTTCAGATATTTTAGCACCAATCGCGCTGCGACTTTCCGCATACCCAAAACATCAACCAAAAGATGACGAGCGGTCTCATGAGACATGTCCATTATTTGTGCTATCTCTCGCAAACTATAATGACGATTTTCGATCACCATTTCTTTTATTTTGTCGACGTTGTCTTCAGTTGAAGAGGTCGAAGGCCGTCCTGAACGTGGCAAATTGTTCACTTCTTCTCGCCCCTCTTTGAACGATTTATACCAAACGTAAACTTGTTTGAGTTGGTTGAATCACCAAATTTATTTTTCAACATTTCCAACGTTTTGACACAAGAAATTTCGCAAATTTAGGCTGTTCGATAATGTAACTAATTTCAAATCTTTATTAAAGAAGCATATACGAAACATTTGTAAAATATGTATTATACGAAATACCTGAAAAAATAATTGATGGCGAAGTTACCAAGGAGTGCTGTTTGAATAAGCAGCAACTTTGGCCGAATTTTCCGAGTGGGAAGGAGGTCCCCTTTTGATCAGTTTTCTTTACTCGGTCACTGATACAGTTTATACTTAGAGTGCCTGCTGAGTGAACGCTCAAAGCCGAGCCGAGCCGAGCACAAAGTTGATAAATGCGAGCAATAAGCTTCACAGCTGTGCGCATACATTTTCATACGAAATCGCACAGTTAGCGCAGAGTAGAAGCTGATCGAAACCGAACGTAAAGCTGATCAATGCGAGAAAAACACTTTTGAAGTGTTTTGAGTACAAATATTTGTGTAAATTAATATATTGATGGTTTTAATTTGAATTTTAATTAAGGGGCTATACTAAGGTAATAAGGTATATTTCAGCTATATTTTGAGATTTTGTTTTACAAAAATATTGAAAAATAACGGAGTTATGTGCTGTCTTCGAAGGTGCCAAAAAAAGTTCCCCATCGGCTGACAAGATTCCGGCCGAATGAGTAGCTGAAACTAAAAAATTTAAAAAGGTTATTAAAGTTGAAGGTAATACCTAAACAATGCCCAACAATTTTTGAAAAATATCCAAAATTAACAAAAATATTGTCGTTTTTAATGGCAAATTTACAATTTTCAACAAATCAAAAAGATCGTAGGTCATTGTATAAAAAATATATTCAAGATTACTCAGTTCAAATTTGAGTCGATGGGTCAATTTCTCGTTGAATTATGATGTCAGGAATTTTGAAAAAAGTCGTTTAAAAAACGCGTTTAAACTATTCGGCTGGTATAGCCCTTTAAACATAATTAAATTAAAATATTTTTTATGTAATAATAAAAAAAATTGATCAGCACTTATCGAATAAGCTTTGCGCTGGGCCCGAGCTTTGGGCGTCCACTCTGCTGGCAGCCTTAGATTTAATTAGCGGAACATACCTCAAATTGCAATAATGTCTCTCCAGCCGCTATGATAAATAAAATATTATTCGTGTATATTCTCGCGGAATTACTAATTGAATAATTGATTAATTGAATGAGTTACACAAATAAGATTACAATAAATTAAAATAAACTTACTCTTCTTCTTAATGCACTTGAGTGTACTTTTGTAGTCTGGATCATGTAATTTCCTTCTGTTTTCTGAGACTCTTAGCACTTAAAATATGAAATAAATAATATTTTAATCCTCATTTTTCACACGCCATTAATGCCTTTTCAATTAAGAAATTTTCAAAAATAATACGCATTAAAATTTTAACGCCACTTAATCGTTTGTTTTGAGTCTTCTCTCCTTCCGAAATTAACATTTTTGATTTACAAACAATATTATGCGCACTTAATACTCGTGTGAGCTGACTTATCCGTTAATATCGCTGAGTTATAAATAAGTAATCAAGTTAATGTAATGCAAGTGACTTTCCACACAGCCAGCAAGCACCGTAAGCAAATTATCAAATTAATTATGTAATTTGTAAGCGCACTCCAAGTGATTTAATTTCATATTTACGGGCAAATGTGTGTATAAACACAAATGCACTTAACACTAACTACGCTCAGACTAAATAATCATTAAATGAATATTTTACCGTTGTCGCACTTACGCTCGATTATTGCTGTTGTTGTTATTGGCCGCAAATGTCGATTGAGTGAGTGATGCGTTATGAATATGTATTGCCAATGCGCTTCACGTGCTACTGAAGCGCATAAAAAGGGAAATAAAAAATGAAATTATTTTTTTGTAATTTTGAATTGTAATCAAATGCTGCTGAAGAGTCTGCCTTGGCGGCATTTAATGAGCTGCATTCTAACGCACGCAGCGACATAATAATAAAATGCGAAATATGCATTTTCATTGCTGTGCTTTCCATCTATAAAGCATTTCCATCCCTCCTCACAATTACATTTACATAGTTAAAATGCGGCATATCTGTAAGTGCGGTGTCTCATACATTGCTCATCCAATGAGCTGGAACAATAAATGTGTTAGTATATTATTCATAGCTTATTTAATGGCCGACTATATTGATAAATTATTCAATGGTTAGAGATGGGTTTCAGGTAAATACATAGTTGGTTGTTGTTGTAAATAAATGAGTATCGAAACAGGTCATACTTAGTGCCTCAAGGCAAGCCGGAAGCTGCGGATAATATAAATATGCATATTGTTTATGTTATTTTATGTGGGTACCAGCATATATACCCTGCAGAGAAACGGTAAAATACTTGGATTTTCAGAGTAAAATCGAACTAGTCGAAATAGCATGAGATTTACATATTATAATTTTTTATGAATTTTGTTAAAACAGGGAGCATATTGAAGTGGGTGAATCTGTATTTTTTCCAAGACAAGCCCAGCAGACCAAAACAAAATCAAAATTCATTAAAATTTTTGCTTAAAATGTGATTTGAATTAGCCACTTATATATCTATTGAGAACTACTTTGAAACTTGTATAATTCTGACCGTAGTCGGGCAAGTTAAATCTTCGTATCAAGTACTCCGCGTAAGAAACATCAATTAATTGTATCGTAAAAATACAGTCGATGAACTAGTTGCTTGTGGCTCATGGTAATTATAAATTAGTTCGTAACTAAAAAGTAGATTTACTGCTGGGTCTGCATACGGATATATTTTGGTGTGTAGTACATATAATAGTGCTGAGTAACTTACAAGGGATCATAAATATAATATGGTATTCATATTTTTGTGCAATTTTCAGTTTGTCGTACAAATTAAAATTTTAATTTGGTATTTATTAACTAGGAAAATGTAATTTTCAATAGGCTCACTCACTAGCTTGTTGATTAACACCCCTATTGCGAAATATCTACCTTCCGCTTTTTTATCTTTATTCATAATACTCGTACCGTACCGTAGAAGGCCCCCTCCTTATTTGGGAAGAACTTGGACAGCCACTTTCCACAAGTTTCTTTTGAGTTCAGCTTTACACCACCAAGGGCGTTTGTCATGGACAGTAACAGGTGGTAATCTCTTGGCGCTATGTCCGGGTTTTATGGTAGATGTGATAAAACCTCCCATCCGAGCTTCCGTAGCTTCTGACGAGTCATCAACGAAGTGTGTGGTATGGCGTTGTCCTGGTGGACCACTACACCCTTCCTATTGGCCAATTCTGGACGCTTCTGGTCGGTCTCATGCTTCAAGCGGTCCAGTTGTTCGCAGTAGATGGGAGAATTAAGCGTCTGGCTCATAATCAGCTCAGCTAATCCCATCAAACACACACCAAAACCTTCTTGGCCGTAAATTCCGGCTTACCCACTGTTTGGGACGATTCACCGGCCTTCGACCACGACCGTTTTTGCTTGATATTGTCGTATGTGATCCATTTTTTCATTGCCAGTCACCATCCGCTTTAAAAATGGGTCGAGTTCGTTCAGTTTCTGAGTTATAGATGCTGTAGCTTGAAATAATTCAACACTTCGTTCCCAATTGACGGCTTCCATTAAAAACTTCGCCAATATTTTAAAAAGCTTTGGACGTGGACTATTAAACTTCTTATTACAAATCTGTAACATTAACTTATTATTACACCGATCTATTACTATGAAATCTTCTGTTCATTTACAGGACCTAATCTGCATGCGGAAATATCAATCTTGCCTTTATGAACTTCTGTTTCTGAAATATCGAAATATCAGCAGTAACTATTGCTGTTCTGTAGTTTGCGGTGGTGTTGATGAAAGCTTCACTAAAGTGGTTTTCCGAAAACTATATTGAAGTGGCTGCCTGGATATTTATTTTACCTGACAATGTCAGACGGGTATTTCCACAAGCAAAAACAGGAGTTGCCAAATAAAAAAAATTGGTAAAAATAAAGCTGGTCTTTCGGATACTCCGAAGTTCGATCTTTAAGGATTGGTACAGGTTAAACCCCTGAATATTTTATGCTTTCCGAAGGATTGGTTTCTACTATGCTCCTCATAATTGAGAGCTTGTCTGACTACCTAATATGGTATCTATATTGACTAAATTTTTCCAAGTTCAAAAACCTGAATCAGCTGTAAAGAATACAGATAGACTGCATATGAATATAATTTTTGACTTACATATAAATGGTTTACTAGTAAAGAGGGTTGATTTAGCATTGACTCTTTAAATAATGAAGATTCTAAATTGCTTATGGTATGAAACACTTTTATATAAAGATCAACCTATCGCCCTAATATCTGCCATAGAAATTACGAATCATAACCAAAGCTCAGTTAAGTTGTTCAGTTAATAGTCCCAAAATTCTAGTAAAAAAAAACTTAAATTTTGTTGTTTAAAGAACTAAATTTTGTTGTTTCACACTTAAATCGCAAAACTTTCCTATAAACACTTCAGTAATTCATACAAAGTTAATACGTTATCTAAATCGCTTCACTGCTAAATGCATAGATTTTACGAAACTGAATACAAAATGCACAAAACAAAAGAATCGTTCACACACCTTGGGGAATACTTTCTAATTAGTTGACCTGCAACACAACGCGCCGCGTTCCTAACCTCCCCTAAAAACACAGCCGGTTGGGCTGTCATAAAATTTAATGACCGTCATTTTAATGTGTCTCATTAACGAATCAGCGGCCACAAAATCCGAAAGCAAAGTTGACTTTTATCGGTTGTCGCAACAAAATCGCAAAATACAAACAAATTTCAACTATTTTCATTTGAATTGCCAACGCAAATGAGACAATAATTTTCCATGATACTGAAATGGATGTCGCTGATTAAAACGCAGCGTGTTTGAGAAGGTGGTACGTATAAGGATTCTTACTCGTCTCTCGCGCGAGCTTAACGCCGCTCAGCTGTGCTCGCATGACAAATCCTTCGAATAATGCGACACCGCGCTGAAGGGATTTGATTTTTGCGCTTAAATTCATTTTCATAATTCATAATTTGCGGCTGCGAAGCCGAAAGCTAAGCAAATACTCAAATCTGTTATGAGCTAACAAGGTGTTGATGGGCCGTAGGCTTTGCGGGAGCTGCCATTTGTTACTGTGCTAGAAGAAAGCGGCGCACAAAGGCAAAAGGCGAAAGGCAATGACACTCGACGATGTGGCTGGTGAGCCAAAACGTTCAGCGGCCGCTGAGTGGAAAACAAATCATAACATTTTGCCATGCAAATTTTCCATGTAAACATTGCTGTACCGTTAAGCGCGCACCTTCTCATTTGCATACTCGCTTTTAGTACTATTTTTGTTTTTAGTCTCTCTCATTTCACCGTTATTTGTTTTGCGCGCGAATTCTACTTTAAATCGCCTACCATTACTCAGCGTGGCTCATATTCCGCTTTACGTCGACTTTGTGTTGTTGTGTGCGTTGTAGGCGTGAATAATCATAACGGTAAATGTAGTGGTGCGACCTAAGCACATTTTTCATATTTCAGATTTCGGAGATTTTGGCTTTTAATTTTAATTAGCGCTGATTAATGCGTACGCCTTTTCGCATTTAACGCCTCGGTTTCTTTTAAACTTTAGAGGTTATCTTCAACATAATTCTCTGCAGCAAGGCAAGGTGAGGTCGTGTTGTATAGACACATTTCTTGTGCTTGGATTTTCATTATTAAAGCGAATGTAATGGATATCGTTAATTGGCAACAGGATAATCAATATTGAAAAATTTAATTTTTAGGGTTATTTTTCTTAATCTTATTTAAATTCGATAAAAATAGAATTTCTACGACTGAACTTTTCTGACTTAATGCCTTTCTTGACTTCTAACTGCATTTAAATAGAAACCCAGCAAAATAAAAACAAACCGAAAACCACGACCACGAAAAACTGACCTTTGACAAGGTCAGTAGCCTTTAGAAGGTATGTTTACGTTTTGAGAGGTCACGTGATGTCAAATATGCTTAAATTTTGTGGAGTCAGGTGAATTCAAATTGGGATTCACGTGATGTCCGCTATTGATTTTGCAAGGTCAGGAGGTCTAGTTAGGGATCGCGACAGGTCATCTCAGGTCACGCTAGCATTGGCGGTAAATCGGTCCTTGAATTACCTTCTGACCTTATGAATATGGAAATGTTATTTTAGATTTAATGGGGTTTGTCGCAAAATTTATGAATTTATTTAGTATTTGAAAAACAAAATTTCTCCATATTTTTTCAAAAAAATTAAAAAAAATGTTGCATTTGCTCATCAACTCACATTCCCAAATCAAATATTCGATTTTTTTACCAATAAATATGTCGCCAAATTTCTTCGCATGCAAAAGATTTTCGTCGCGATTAACAAATAAATTCCAATAAATTGATCAAAATGTTATAAAAGTCGTTGTTGATAATTTAATGCGGTTTTAATGATTGCATCAATGGCGAAAATATATTTTTTGGACATTAACGCTTATTTTTCAACTGTCAACACAATATCAGGTTTCGTCAATAAACCGTATTGTTTTATGCCTAAGAAATGCCTGTGTGGGCTGTAAATGCCTTTCGTAGGTGCATAGACCCCTTAATAGCGGCATATTTGCTGCAATAATTAACTGCATTAATTTCGGTGATAACATTATTTTCTACTGAAAGCAATAAATATTCACAAATTAAATGAAGTGTCGCTGTTAAAACTCGAATTAGATTTGTAATAAAAATGCGATTTTATAGCTACTGGCGCCAGTAATGAGCCGCTGACGCACTTGACTTTTTTGCTGGAATGGTATTTCCTCAGCAGTAAAGGAATTTTTATGATATTAACCCTTGGAAGTGCAAGCGGGGTATTTCAATAATATTGTAAATAGATATTGCGATCGAATAGAAGAATATTGAAATATAGGTCTACAACTTTGCTTCCATTTTCCAATAGATGTCTCTAGGGTCAAGCACTGGTTGTTTAAATCGATTAAATCGTTTTATATCGATCTTGGATAATTGTGTCAACATTAACCCAACAACATATTTGAAGAGATCTGTTTGCATCCCAAACTTATTCTCAACTGAAAATGTCACTTTTTGGGGCGAATTCTCGACATTTGCGGGAAATTTTGATTTACTTTTTTAATTCCAAGAAAAGTGCGGCTGAGGCTCATCGAATGCTTTCGGATATGTACGGTGAGGCTGTCCTAAGTGAAAGAACATGTCGCGAATGGTTTCAACGTTTTAAGAATGGTGATTATGAAGTGGAAGGCCGGCATGGTGGTGGAAGGGAGAAGATTTTCAAAGATGCCGAAGTGGAAGCATTACTCGACCAAGATGCGTTTCAAACCCAAGAAGAATTGGACGTTACCGAATGAAATTGATGCGTTTGAGCCGAGTACTAAAAGAAAAACGGCCACAGTACGAGGAAAGACACGATGAAGGCATTCTCCAGCATGACAAAGCATGGCTCAGCCTCACGTCGCAAAGGTGGTCAAAAAAATATTTGGAGACGCTGAAATGGGAGATCTTACCCCACCAGCCGTATTCTCCAGACGTTGCTCCATCTGACTACCACTTGTTCCGATCGATCTAGATCGGTCTAGCTAACGAGCACTTCAGTTCTTATGAAGAAGTCAAAAATGGGATTTATACTTGGATCGACTCGAAAGATGGGGAGTTCTTTCGTCACGAAAACGCATGCTGCCAGAAAGATGGTCAAAAGTAGTAGCTAGCGACGGCCAATATTTTGAATAACATTTTTGAAACCGTTTTTATACAATAAAGCCTTAAATTTACAAAAAAAGGGCGGAAGCAATGTTGTTAACCAATAGAAGAAATGATTAGTAGGTAGTACATTTTACGCTAAATATAGACGTTGCCATTTATTAATTTATATATTATATTACCAATATTAGGGATACTACTTTCGCATAAAGACTTATCCGCTGGATGGCGCTAGGTGGCAATTCATGAGTAGAAAATATATTTACTGTTTGATTTGAGTCATATTCGTAATATAATTGTATTCACTCTTGTAAAACATTATTCTAGAAGCAGGGTCAAAACAAATATTTTTTCACAATACTGTAATTTTATATTCATTAATCTCAAGCTCATTTAAACTATTCCCGAAAGTGTGAATCCATTAGTGAGGAATGCGACAAAAACACTCCCAATAGTCAAAGAATGATTAGCAACACACTCAACTTAAAACTAAACTTCTGAAAGCTAAGACTCCAACTCAGAAGCAACGCCAGTTGGTGCCGTAACAAATTAGTAGCCACACTGTAGCCGCAGGCGAGGAGGCGCGTGCAGGAAGCTACTCAACACACGCCACAAAAAGTGGCAATTAAAAGAAATTGCCAAAACCGCACAGGTGTCATTTTAGACATTTTAATCTCAGCGAAGAGATTTAAAAATTAATTAAAAGCAATGGATTTTTTTCTTTTCTATTTTTCTATTTTCCTTTTGCACGCAAATTCAAACTTTCTTCACTTCTGAAATATTGTTTCTTCTTCTACTTCATTTTACTTGCAGTGGCCATACAGAAGGTGGTACAAGTGCTGGAGTTTCTGTTTATTTACCTGAAAACTTGGCTAATCAGCGGCTAAATATCAGCAACGTGAGTGGCATGCAAATGCAGAGCTGAGAGCAGAGCGACTGAGGTGTGTTTATGGAAAGGCTGGTAGAGCGGCATGCAGGCGGGCGACGGTTTGAGTAGAGTGTTTGCAATTATGCCCCCGAGTACAGCAACTTGTCAGAGTAAATACTGTCGCCTAGGGATTGGACAAGCATAAAATATACATAAACAAATGGCTGATAACTTGCACAGTAAGAGAATAACAAATTAAAATAAGATAGAGTAAACAGCTTATGTGCGCAATCACGAATTTAATTCAACCACAAAAGAGACAAAAGAGACTTCAGTCAAGTGTAAAGATAGAGTAAATAAAACGGCAGGCAAAGTATGAGTATACAGTAGATATATAAACAAATCGTATGAATATAAACAAAACGTAGTTATACATGGAGGTAAATAAATAAAACCCAGTTAAACCCACAAGTATTGATTAATATTAAAGACAAAGTATTTTCGCAAACTTCCAAGCACCGCACATGACTTTAAGTCGCAGCCAAAGATTCAATTACGCACGCAATAAACAAAATTGAGCTCAATGTGAGATCGATAAACAAATATGCATTAAAATTAAAAAAAAAATATTTAATATTATTAAGGAAATTAAAAAACAAAAAATAAATAAAATAAAACTATGAAAATTGGAAGGCATCGTCTGAGAATTTTATAGTATTAGTTGGTCAAGTATTGTTGGTACGTTAAGCTAAGCGTCAGGCAGTGTATACTTGTATAGCTCAGGCTCCATTTCGTACTTAAAATGCCGCACACAGTGTGCCGTTGTGCTTCCACTGAATTTCGTTTATCAGCGCAAAGTCTTTGGAGAATTCTTAAATACACAAAAAAGAGCTTAAAACGTTTTTGCTTTTGCGTCACGACAGACGTCATCAATAGCAAAGCTCCTAAGCGACGTTGCAATAACTTAAGTCACCAATGCTGTTGCATATTTTAATTTAAAAACTTAATGCGAGAACGCACTTCTTTTGTACAAACACTGTAGAGTAAAAACAAGTGACAACTAATTCACAACAAAACTAAGTGCACAGTGGTTCAGACTGGCAGTATTCTGAGCATAACAAAAAAAAAATATTTGTATTTATTTATAAAATCGTAAATTTATATTTTCCAATATTATTTAATTGTTTTCTCATGAATATAATTTAAAGTATATGGCATTAAAGATAGTTCTCCACACGTTTCAATCTTCAAAGAATGCTAACATGACGTCACTCTTGCAAAGGTGTCAATATTTCTGCTTAATTTCGACAGAATATATACTTCAAAAACATCGTGTTTGTTCTTATGTGGTTCCACAGTTTGAGCTTGAATTATGACTATACTATAATCTCGGAAATGTGAATATACATACCTCGGAAAAAATTGATATTTGTGCAAATTTTTATTTGTAATTCTTAAAATCAAAAAAAAAAAAACAATAGCTTAATTCTGAGTATGCAGTCATGTTTAATGATCTATTTCTGTTTGCCGCACAAAAAATCGACGACAACACCTTGCTCATAGTACAGTTAGTATTAGTCCACTATGCAGATCGGGTCGCTGCATAGAAAATAGGTATATGTGCAAAATTATTTTTTGGTTTTTTTGGCTGTGGGGGTGTTAACATCTCGACTATTGAAATTATAAAAACAATAATTGAAAAATAATTCCATGTATAAACAAATAACAACTTATTTTCATTTTTGTTAAAAATTTCCGAATTTCGTCTGACGAACAGATCAAGATTTAGGTTATGAACAAAGAAGACGTTTTAAAAAATTATGTAAATACTGCTGAAATAATGTGGCATAGAAAAACCGTTCGAAACTTTTTAGAAACTCCGAGGAATACAAAAAACATAAGTATGCTGGACGAAAATCTTCGATAAATGAACGAACCAAATGGCATATTCGCGAGTTGGCAACTCAGGACATGTTGAGTTGCTCGAAATTAAAGCGGAATTTGGTCTATAAGGCCCAAGATAACGTGTAGAACAGATTTTGAAAGGAGGCTTAAGTCTTAAATATGAATGCAAAGTGTGTAAACCGCGCTTTCTTTTTCGAAAAATACGAATTCTAAGACGTAGAGTTTCAATATTTGATATTTTGTGATTAGAAAACATTAAATTTAGATGGATCATAAGTATTGGAGGGATCTACGGCACCCTCGCCATACTTACTATAAGCGCAAACATGGCGGTGGATCCCTCTTATCGCCAAAGAGAAATTTCCCATTTGCCTTATCCCGAGTCGTATAAAAGCAAATTATATATGGAATTGCTGGACAGTGGGCTTATCATGTTTGCTAAGGAATATCATGGCGCCAACTGGGTGTTCCAGCAGGGTATACGAAAGCCTTCTTTGAGTCGCGTAATACTCCCTAACTTCGGTGTCCGTCATTAAGTCTAGATCTGAATTCAATAGAGGATTTATGGGACATACTTTCCGCAACATTTTTTAGCTGAACAAAGCAGTATGACAGCTAAAACAAGCCATTATGGAGAAATGGGCGAAGATAAACGTTTCAGTACCGTAAAAGTTCACAAATTCTATGACAAATTGGCTAAAACTTTGAAAAACAAGTACGAAGGCCCAATTTATATTTATTTATATCTTTTTACGTTATTCTTTTAGTTATTCACTTCTTTTTAGTTATTCACTTCCGAAAGAAAGTGAACATTATATCAAAAATAAATATATATAAACTTGATTCTACCAATGTTTACAATTTGCTGAAATTGATGTATAATTTCACAATGATGAACCACTGTGCCTGCCCAGTTGATGCACGTCTGAGTGACGCGACGTGCCACTGTCTAGTTGTCTGGCTTTGTGAAAAACGTGCCATTTTGGGAATTTCGCGACAACACAGACAAATGAATTTATGTATTTGCTCAATCAAACAAAGAATGCTTAAACTATATTGTTAATAATAAGGATGCTATGGCGAGACAGTTTTAATAAAGTCTAGTAAATGAATATCTAGTAATGTAAAGTACATAAACAATGAGGCTACAGATCTGATTAGAAGTAGAAACGGCATGGCTGTGTAAGAAAATGTGATGGAATAGTGAGGGAAATTATATAGTATATTATTATACATATATAAATTTCGATGAGGAAATATTTTACTATTAAGCGAATTTGAAATTCTTGCAATAAATGAGAGTCTAGCTTCCTTAAATTTATTTAGATAACTACAAATATAATATATAAAATATACACAGACATAAACATTCCAAAAACATATTCACACTGTAGTGAAACATTCACATATTTCAGAAAAATATTAGTTTAGAGCTAGAATTTTCTGAATAAAAATACAACTATTAGGTCGACAACTTTGCTTCCGCCGTTTTCCAATAGATGTCTCTAGGGTCAGGCACTGGTCGATTAAATCGTTTTTTTTTTTATATCGATCTTGGACATTTGTGTCAACATTAACCCAACAAAATATTTGTAGAGATCTGTTTACATCCCAAACTTATTTTCAACTGAAAATGTCACATTCTGAGCCGAATTTTAACATTTGCGGGAAATTTTGCCTTTCTTTTTTAATTCCAAGAAAAGGAAGCAAAGTTGTAGACCAATAATTCAGAAAAATACTAGTTTAGAGCTAGAATTTTAAAGCAACTGACTGATATAGGTCTTCACATTTGCTTCAGAAAATGAGTATATAAGGCTTCTGCAAAGCAAAAGATCAGTTTCTAAACTAAACGCTCTTGCCAAACCAGTTGTAAAGTAATTTCTTACTAGTTGGTTTCACTGCGAGGCACTTATAGCACTGCGTACAACAATTTGAAGCGGGATAATCCATATTACATATCATTATTAATATTCAAAAATTATTAATGCTAAAAGCTAGTAAATTTATAGCAATTAAATAGAAACTTTTCCATATATAATAACTAATAGAAAATGTTAACAGCTAATTGTACCTATCTCTACTTCCTCAACAGATTGTTAGACAAATATTGAAATATAAAAATAAAATAAATTTGTAAAAAATATTCCAATATTAATGTAATATAACCAATTTCGCAATATTGCAATAAACAAAGCTCCATTTTAAATATAAATTATATAAATATATGAATGTACATGTACCTAAAAGTTTATGTGATAAATACAGGTGTGAAAAATTTAACAAAATTTTAGGGCTGATATGCACATGCAGTTAATGTATGTATATGTGTTTACACAATTAGATAATCTTCCACAATAAAGACTTAAAATAATCAAACGCAAATTGAATTTTTGTGTTTCGGTAAATTCACTTGTCACGGAAATGCTATTTTGGTAAGTATTTATTTTTAGAATAATTACTAGAAGTTCTTGACATATTCCATAGTAGTAAAAGTCAGGAAATGTTTCTTAGCACCTTAGCACAATTTTTTTTTTAATTAATCAATGTCCAGATGCAAATAAGAATTTTTTAAAATCACCTTTTTCTAGCTTAACCTAGTCATCGTAGTTCCTAAACTACCGATTTATTTTACAATTTCAATATTTTACGATTAAATTTAATTACAAACTTAATGTACATAGCTTAAAATTTCTTCACTGTCACCTAAAACCACTTCCCACATTAGTAAGCCGATCACATGCAGCCAAACATAAATAAAGTGTATTATAATACGCCAAGTAAGGCGACGGCGACGGCGACGGCTCCAGACACGTTTTTTTAGGTGCAAATCGATCAATTCAAATATTCATAAATACCGCAATAAAATGAAGTGGATTGCATTGAAATTATTTGGCTAAACAGCTCACGATTTTTCGTATAAAAGTAAAAACAAAATCATAACGATTTTGAAAGTCAATTGACAAATTTGTATTAATACCATTTACCCTAAATGCAGTCAGACGGATATTTAATATTTGTAAAAAAAATAAAAAGTAAATTAAGCTGAGATATTAATGAAAATAAGAAGGTGAAATGGTACTATAAATATAATTTATTGATTTCTCCAAAAAACCACAAGAACCTCAGAAAAAATACCTTTAGTAGTTCTGTACTATGATTTTTTGATATAAAGCCAAATTTGCAATAGAAAATATTATTCTTTATTTAATAAATTCTTATCTTCATATTAAAATATATTCCGTCAAATAAGTACCCGGAAATTTGAAATAAAACACAAACAACTTATCAATCATCTAAATTTATTATATCCTCTTCAAAATAGGCCCTTACTGAGGCAACATATTCTTCCAACGAACAATCCAATCATGGAAACACTTTTTAATGCTATGTATATTTCGGGATGGCCTTCAGTTCTCGTTGCGAATTAGTTTTGATGTCTTCAATGCTCTCAAAACGGGTTCCACGAAGTGGTAATTTGAGTTTTGGAAACAGGAAAAAGTCACAGGGGGCCATATCTGGAGAGTACGGTGATTGTTCGATGATATTTGTTGAATTTTTGTTCAAAAACTCGTTCATTTTTCAGATCTGTTGGCACCAATCGCGCTGTTACTTTCCGCATACCCAAAACATCAACCAAAATATGACGAGCGGTCTCATGAGACATGTTTATTATTCCAACGTTTTGGCACAAGAAATTTCATTTGAAACACAAAATTTCACACAAACTATTTTTTCAATATTTTTATCTATAATAAAAATCGCAACGCACACAAAAGGTTGACTTGTTCCTAATAACGCCGTAAACAAACTAAATGACACATAGCAATAAAAATTGACAGAATAGTGGCTGACAGTTGTGCCAACCTGGGAAAAAAAATTTGAAATATTCTTAGTGGAAAAATTTAAAATGAGAAAAAAAAAATTATTTATCTAAGATAATGGAATGGTCTTTGTAACACTCTCTTGTGTTATTTTGTACAATATAGGTGGCATAAAACTGGAACTTTTTAGCTTTAAAAATAGTTAGAAATCGCTTTTTTTTTGCTTGAAAATCAAAAAAGAAATATTAAAAACCGTTTAACAGCGCCATCTAGCGTGAACTTTTGATATAAACAAACATTGAAAGTGAATACCTTGACTCAAGCACTAGCATTATATCAGTCATTTCGACAAAAATGTCATTATTTGATCGAATATACCCTATAAACCGACCAACTACAGGTTAGATTTTAGATAAATAAGCTTCTTTATTAGATAAATAAGCTTCATTATATATTTATTACTACTTTTCAGTTGACGAGCTGATCTAACAGTTTGGACTATTAGTAGCAAACTGTATGAATCTGGTTCCATAAAATGCAATCTGAAATGGTCTACAATGATGGATTATTTAGAAGATGATGGATTCGAAACCAACGAAGAAACAATTATTTTTAATTCGATTGAAGGCTAGTGAGACAAATCTAATATTTGTTGAAAATGTTGAAAAAAATTAAATTATATTTTCATAAGAGAATTTTCGCAATTTTTGAATTATGTCTAATTTTTTAGACCTCGCACTCTTCTACTACAACATACACACACTACGAAATATACAATATGATTTGAATGAAATGACAATGAGCCTACAATACGACAAAGACCTTCAACTTGGCACTCTTAAGTCAGTGGCGTACGACTGCTTTGATTGATTTCGTCAGGCATATGTGTGTGGGTAGGTGTTTACGTGTGCAAATTGAAAATATACATACATAATTAACTAATGTGTACGATGTTTTCTGAAACTAGAAAAAAACTGCAATGCTTTGTTGACAATGAACTTCAGAGCGGCAAAACTATACACGAGCTTGTATTACACAACAACTACAAAAAAATATGTATAGTAGATAACTAAACATGCAAGCAAAAAGTATCTATTTATAATTATTTATATATTTAAAGATAAAAAAGAAATAATTAATTTCCATGCATATATTCTGTTCGTAGCAGAAGAAACACAAGCGACAATAAGCCGACAAATTGACTAAGCAAAAAATCAACAGACAGCAAGTCACCACCGCCAGCTGTGTTACCATATATTCATATTTGTTTATTTATAACTATTTCTACTCTATTTAACAGGTTTTACCTCCGGCTTACATGCATCTAATATTATTATATATATTTGTATTTAGTTGTTGTTGTTGTGTGGTATTAATTTCGCTTTGAGATGTTTGAGCAACCAAGTTGTCATTGCTATCAATTTACTTAGTTGAAGTTTCTTTTGTTTATTTCTCCTCTTTTCTTATTTAATATTTATACATGGAGATATACATATGTATATGTCAGTGAAGTTTAAGTCAAATTTTTTTTTTTTTTATATACAATTTCTATAATTTTTTTTTTTTTTTTTTTATTTTAAAACTTTTTATAATATGCAAATAATGCTGCCATTCATTGCTAATAGAACTTGTTTGGCTTGTTTTCAATATTGTGCTTCTTGCGTTTGAAAAACTTAACTGTACGTTAGCTGCGCTTCTGCACTGAGGGAAGAAAGTCAAATTAGTGTTATTTAATTAAGAAATATCTGTGTAAAATGCAAATAATATTTTTTTATTTCTTTCAATAAAATTTTTTAGATCAAAATTTGTAACAGTTGGCAACACTTTCCAAAAATATTTCGTATGGTAATATTTTCTCAAATTGTGTAGTTTATTTTGATGCTCAGGTAGTACTAATATTATATTTAGATTATGAGTTTAATTGTTTAAAATATTTAAAAGAGGTGACAACTCTTAAATCATATTTTAAAACTAACCTTATCATTTTTATTGATTTAGTTATTTTTAAGTAGCAGTTTCTTTATATTACCGAGAAAAAAATTTCGACTTTAAATTAGTCTCAATTCCACTCATTATAATTCAGTATGGTATATTATAATATATAATGCTTATATTCACAGTGTTGGGTATCTTAGAATTGTTGGACATCACATTCAGCAATCCTGCAACATCGTGAAGCTTCTTCATCTTTTGAATACTTAACCCTCTTATGCCCGAATTAAAATGGGAGGAGCAAAAAATTTTTTTAGAGCAGATATATATTAGTCTTAACTCAAATATGAAGTGATAAAAATTTCAAAGTCTTAGGCATCCTGGTTCATCAGTTACAGAGTGTTGCTTATTGGCACAAATTAAATTATAAACTAAACACTTTTCTCATGAAATTTTATTTTTAAATAACTCTTTATCTTTACTTATTTATAAAATAAAACAATTATTTTTATGTTTTAAACACTTTTTGTTGCCTATAGGCAACATTGGGCATGAAATGGTTAAGATATCTTCTACTGAAACTGAAGTTCTTAAGTCAATTGAAAAAAGAAGTATTGAGTGCTTGATAGCGACTTCTTTAATTTAATTGTTATAATTCTAGGCAACAGTATTCTACGAAGGAAGTATCTCAGAAATAAATCATTAAGTGGTTAGGTGTACAATATGTTTAAAATATTACCCAAAAATAGCAAATCAATCGGAGTAAAATTCTAAGAGATAGACCTTTTGGAAGTTCCGCACATCAGGCCACGTTAGTACGAACATAAATAACATTATCTAGTTAATGAATTTAAGTTAATTTTTTTCGAGCCAATATATGGAGAAAATTTGAGTTTTTTTTTTGTTAAAATTCTGTCAAAAATTCAAATTTTATTTTTTTCTCTTTTCGTCTCCTTCGTTCATTAACTAGATTTATCCATCTACTGACGAAATATTTTTAGTTTATTGAGTTTGGATGAACCAATAATGAGTTATACTTTCCAGGGAAAGAGATTTTGATTTAGATTCGGTTGAATATTCGAAATTTGTAAATAAAAATGTCTCAAAATACGGTTTAAATATTTCTCTTTGATATGCTGAATCGTTTAAACGGCATACATATATGATTGTATATATTTGAAAAAAATAGTTAATACATATACCCTTGTTTTCTATCTCTGAAACCCACGTAACCCCTTATCCGATGCTATCAATGTAAAGCCATTATTAATGTAAATGTATTTATATTGTAGCTCATTTTCACCATACCATTTTATATTCCAGAACATCAAAGGCTTTCAGGTCTTCGGTATAACGCAAGAAAATATATATTTTTATAGTTTTATCGATAACACTGTACAACACTCAGCTGGATTTTGGACCAAACAATTTTGTTCGGGATATTGAGTCAAAATTAAAAATTAAAAGATATATCCGTTTTTCGAAATTAGCCTTCAAAATCGAATTATTTAATATATAGTTTATATATATTTGTATTTATTCATCAAAAATTCGAAATATTAACCTTACTATTACTTTTTTCTTTGCATTTAAAACGATTGATGATCCATTGTTTCATTTTATAAACAAATCTGTATGCTTGAAATTTTATTTCTAAAAATAATCAACACATAAAAGCAAGCATTTTTCAACACCAAAATATACAAAGAGGTACTGATACTTTTATTCCATACACAAATAATTCTAATATTAAACTCCTAAATATGGCTGTCATTAGCGAACAATGGCAACTCGTGGTAATATATAACTTAAATGTGAGCTACGTAAGATAAAACAAAGAAATTAATAAATTTCATTGCAATTAATTATGCACTGATTAAACACTAAATCAAGCAAAAGAAAGGCAATCAAATTTGTGAGCAGCACTTGGGCAAAAGCAGAAGTCATACAAAGCGCTTTTGCGCTTTTGTTGCGTTAAATATGTGTTTATTATGTAAATCAGCGACAGCAACAACGCCAGACAGACAGACATACGTCGTTTAGCTGTAAACAAGCACATAAAAGAGCACTCAGTAACAACAACAAAACCAAAAACAATAAATAAATAAATAATAACAACAACAACTAAGAGTTATGGACAACTGCTACACAGTCTGCTGCGCAGCTGCCGTCCAACCAGTCAACGACTCAGGTTCGTCGCTTAAGTCTTTCGTTTCATCTTTCACCTGAAACCGGCTTTGTGCGCGTATTAGCCATCTCGGCAGCGATTTTTTGCCACGACTGTACACGCGATTAGCACAATTACTTAGACTTAGGCGAAATGTGAGTGAGTGTGCGCCTGCAGAGACTTAGTGTCGAAATTAGCTGGCGAACTGACAGTTAGTCGAGCAACCACAACAACAACAACCATTGTAGTGGAAGGGGGCAAAAAGTTGCGCACACGCGCAAGCCTCACCCGTTTTGTTCGAAAATTCTGCCGCTAAGTTTATGCTAATTCACTTGTAATAATTCAGCTAGCTTTACAACGCAAACTGTAAGTATGCGTGTGTGCCTGTGTGTGTGATGTATATGAAAGCATTCGAATGCTTGATAAATGTAGCAATGAAGAGTGCGCGTAGGTTTGCATATCATAAGCGTGTCTTAAGCATAATTTAAAACATAATTTAGCCAAATCGCGCGCTGTGCGGTATCATAAATGAAAATCTGCTGCGTATCTACTCTGGGTTTTCACCGCGATTTCATGAATGAGCTTGAATCACCCGTGTAGCAAAATCACCGATTCATCGCATTGTCACACGAGCGTGTTGTTTGCTTGTTTGCAGTGGCAATTAAAGGTGCTAAAAGCCAATTGCACGTAAATGCGCCACAGTTCGCGTGAAGTTGACATAATTTTCACTTTCGCAATTCACGGGAATTGTTTTGCCAAAAGCGCTATGGATAAACAAAAACAAGCGTTCCTCCATTAAACTTTTATTGGCACTTCAATTCTTGCGAAATCGTTTGTTAATTTTTATTGATTTTGTAACATGTGAAATAATTTTGTTTTTTTCTTTTGCTGGACTTTTATTATTCGTATTAAATGTTTTGAAATATTTCCTCTAAAGGTTACCTGGTATAATAAAAATTTTATAATTTTTTTTCTGTATTTGGAACTAAAAACTTGAAGGTCTGCGGAATATATTATAGTTTTGAAAAACCCAATTTCCTCTTTTTTCTTCATTGTCCAAGTTCGAATTAAAAAAAAAGTATTTTTTATTTTCACTTCAGGTGATCCTGCTAGCAGTTATGGTGTCAACGCGGACTCATCTTTTTCTCAAAAGTTCCCCAGAAATGACGTAACAATTTCAAAGTTTTGAAATGTTATTTTTTTTTAATTGCACTAATCCCTAATTAAATTTTAAGACAAATATTTGGATGTAAACTCTCAAATACATACTTTTTTTTATGGATTGTATTAGAGGAATTATTTTTGAGGCGATTACTTTGAGTTGACTCATTGATATATCCGATGATTCAAAAACGAATTAGTCAATAATACATCTATGAGTTTTGCTGAAAATTAAATATTGAAATAGTTTCAAAATTCGTAAATTATAGAAAACTATGAAAAAATTTTTCAAATTTTTATGTATTAGAAATTTAATATTAAACGAATTAAAAATATCATATATAGTAAATGAGGGCTGAGGTAATTCCTGAACCGATTTCACTAATTTTCACCACCAACATACATTATATCTAAGATTATATGCTCACTTAATTTGGCTAAGATATTTCACATATTAACCGATTTATAAGCTATTTAGCCCATCGTATTTTTGAAAAACCTATAATTAGGTATATGAGAGCTAAGGGAAGTTATGACCCGATTTTAACCATTTCTGGTACAGAGACACACTATTAGAAGAAACAAAATTTCCTCTGAATTACATTAAAATATCTGAGAGATTTATCGATATTTTCGGTGAAAAATTACCATTAGGCAATGAGTTCTTCATGTTCGATATCCGGGGCATCGAAAAGTTATAATCCGATTTCGACAATTTTTTCACAAGTGCTGCCACAGATCATATACAGTATTTGTGTTAAGTTTTATTCCATCTTCCTTCGATCCTAATGTATATATTATAATGGGAACGAATCAGTTATATAGGAATAGGCGTGGTTGTAAGCCCGTTTCACCCATTTTATACACGTGTTATCAGGGTGTCAAGAAAATATTATATACTCAATTTCATTGAAATCGGTCGAGAAGTTCCTGAGATATGGTTTTTGACCCATTTAGTTTTATGATTTTTGTTGCGAGAGTATAAATATGTCAGTGTTATCAATTTTGTTAATATAAACAGGGTTAAAAATTAATATATTTCGTATAACCACCTTTAAAGTCTATAACGGATTTGATTCTTCTTGGCATACTATTACACAAATGGGCGCATATTTCTGACGAAATAGAAACACCTGCTGCACCTTAGGCCATAATTCGCTCGATTTCGCCTGCGTCCCATTATTTTAATATAATCCACATGTACTTGATCGAGTTCAGGTACGGAAATTGTGGAGGCCAATCTAGGTTATTAATGTTGTATTCGTTCTCCATTTTTCCCCAACTGACCAACACCATTGGTCGTCATGCATCCCCACATCATAATAGAGCCTTCTTCAAACTCCAGTATAGGCTTATGCGTTTTGTGCATCTAATTTCACACCCTTGTCTCTCCAGAGCCATTCGACCCCAAAAGAAATTTAAAAAACCGCCATTGTTCAATAACTAAGTGAGTACCACAGATTATCATTTATCAAACATTATGAAGTGTTGAGTCTAATAAAAAAAAGTTGAATGAGTTTGTTTGTCAACAATGAAACGGTAAACAAATAACAAAAGTTTTTATTTGTTGTATACACATACATATTTACACATTCAGATATTAAGGTATGTCAACAGCCTCTTGAACTTCATTGCCATAGTTGTTTTTTCTGGAAAATGGTGCATCACAGTTGAAATATTTCAAATAAGCCTTTGACAAATATAATTTTACCCAATTTTCAATGCCAATTTAGCCAATTGAGTTCACTCGCCAGCTTACTTATTTATAATTTTTATTTTTTTTTTTGTTTCATACATACCTACAGTGAACCGTTTGAAAATAGGAACACTTTTTTTACGCTTGCTGATTGCAAGTAACTGCCAATTAACATTGAAAAAGTGCGCTCATATTTGGCAATGATTGGTTAATCTGACACTTGTTGAGCGACACATGGCTACTTACATGGAAAGGTGACAAGGTTAATTTTGAAATTTCAGTTGAACAACAAAGATATATGGAAATTGTTATATAACCCACATTTAAATTAAAATAAGTTTAATGTACCATAAATTGGAAGAGTTGCATTATATTAGCATTGAAATTTTGAAAAAGAACTCTTTGGTTATATAAAAAAGTAATTATTATTAGCTAACAAATTTTTATGAACAAAATATTACCAAAAAAATTATAAAAAAAAATTAAATTAAAAAAAAAAAACAATTAAAAAAATTTCAAAATTGTATTAAATTTTTTTCTGTATTTATTTTTTTTAATTCAATTTTTTTAAATTTAAAATATAAAAAAATCAAAATCTTTGAAATACACTACAACATTTATTTATTTTTTTTTTTTAATTTATTACCAGATTTTTTTTTTAAACTCACTATAAAAATGTTTTTATTTTTTTTAAGTTTTTTCCGCAAAAAATCACAATAAAAAATTATAAAAATATCAAAATTTTTAAAATACACTAAAACATTTTTTTATTTATTTTTTTTTTTAATTTTTAACAAATTTGTTTTTTAAAATTCACTAAAAAATTGTTTAAATTTTTTTTTAAGTTTTCTTCCAGAAAATATCACAATAAAAAATTAGGAAAGACAAAACCTATTTAACACAATAATTTTCTGTTTTTCTGAATCGAATATACATATGTAAATCTAAATATATATTACTAGTATATATATGTATATGTATTACTAGTTCTTGAAAATGGAATCAGAGACAGATAAGAAAGTTCTATTGAGATTTAAATGATCATCATGAATAATCAATTTCGGACTGTATTCACCGCAAAACCAAAGAGCTAGTATCCACTTATCAAAAATGTCACTTGTTGACACGCTTCTTGTATTTCCCCAAAACGAGGAACAAAAAAACAAATTCTACGCTAGAAACAAACAAGCACAAGACGTCTTATGAAAAAAATTTAAATTCATGCAGACACGTGTCTTGAAAGCAACAGTTAATAATATTTTTGATATGAAAATATCTGCGTTTTGATAGCTGTATAGCTTAACATATGTATATGAAGATGAGATATCTACCAGCTGTATTCGAGAATTACGCGCTAATGGGTTGGTTGAATAGCAAAAACTAGCTTCTCATTTGGCCATTTATCATTCTGGGGGTATCTTGGCTGCCAACAGGTTGTATGACGCACGAGCGAATCGGGCTACCCCCGAATTCATAGTAAACACAGCTCAATGGTCAGCAATTAATCTTCAATCGATGCGTAGTGGTTGGACACACCACTTTATGGGCAATAATAAAATATAAAAGTGTTTTATGTATTTAATTACATGTTTTTAGGTTGTAATAAAATTAATTTTTTACTAATAAATACAATTGATACATCTGTTTATTGCTATATTAACTGACTTGTTGGATAATTATACTACTAAATTTCCATGTTTTGATTGCCAGTTTATTGTAAACTCAGCTCTAAGAGCGTTAAAGCAATAAAATTGTTATTGAATTACTACAAGATAGTCAATAGACAAAAAATGGCATCTTTTGACTACCTTCTTTTTTCGATGTAATATAATTCTTCCATAAATGAAGAAGAAGGCATAGTGATATATAAGACTTCGTTATGATACCATTATTTTTAAGAATTGGACTATAGACAAATCTATTCGTCTATTTCTAAGAAAAATATAGAATCCCATAAACCGTTTGTTCAATCTAAACTATCAGGAGCTGTATTCAGTATGGCAAGACTTAGAGAGTAGCGAATCGAACACTCTATAACAGTTGTTCAAACATACTACCAGTACATCCGATGCAACCTTGCGCTAAATTGTTCTATGACACATTCGTAATTGTGTTGTGTTGTGTCTCTCTTTGATGGAGCAAATATACTTTCGAAGATATTTATACCCTGAACAGGGTATATTATGTTTGTCACGAAGTTTGTAACACCCAGAAGGAAGCGTCGGAGGCCCTATAAAGTATATTTATATATAATGTATATAAATGATCAGTATGTTGAACTGAGTCGATTTAGCCATGTCCGTCTGTCTGTCTGTCCGTCCGTCTGTCTGTATATGTACGAACTAGTCCTTCAGTTTTTAAGATATCGTTTTGAAATTCTGCAGATTATTTTCTCTTCAAGAAGCTGCTCATTTGTCGGAACTGCCGATATCGGACCACTATAGCATATAGCTGCCATACAAACCGAACGATCGGAATCAATGGCTTGTATGGAAAATTTTCGCATTTGACGTGGTATCATCACGAAATTTGACATGGATTAAGGTAATAATATAATCTGCGAAGAAATTGTTCAGATCGGTTAACTATATAACCTTAATGTTTCTAGCAAACAACCCGGCTAAAAAGAATTAGTAAAATGTTTTCTTTTTTTTTTTACTTACTTTTTCTTACGTCTTTAGATTTGCTAAAACACATAGTTACTAAAAGAAATGCACCTGTGAAGGGTATATTAGCTTCGGTACAGCCGTTTTTTCTTGTTTTAGCACAGTTAATATCAAATATCGTTTCTTAAGCTACAGTGTAGAATTTTTCTATTATGTTTATGACTTCTTAACGCAATATTAATGCTTCCAGTATACTCAAGTAACTCTGGTAAAAGGTATCTACGAGTATATATTAAAATTGCTTATTAAGTTATTATATTCGTCTATGATTTTCCAATGATTTATGCTTTATTGTCTGATTCTTTATGATTGGAAATCAATCAGCGGTGTTGTTGGTAATTGAATAAAATTATGAAAATAGTAATCGTGCGCTTTGTCGGCATCAGCATCCCTGAAACTCTTCTCGAATTATATACTTACAAGTATCTTCATCTTGCTTATAATCATATTTAAATAAGGTAGTTACAAATCATTTGATATTTGCATAAAGCGCGACTAGCGACGTGGTTAGCAATTCTCAAGATCGGTAGTAATAACATGTGTTCGCAGATGACAATTACACATGTAGTTATGTAAATAAATTACAACTATTGAACTATGGAAAAAATTTGAATTAACTTGATATATCTTATATTCATACATAATTATGTTATTAAGTACAAATACAAACTTAAGTACATCAAAATAATAGTAAATAATTTTAGTTAATAATTCAATTAAAATCTGATTTTATTGTTGTTGTTCTATTATTCAAAAGTATCAAGAATTATTTAGTTTTATAACTACGACTGCATACACACCTCTGCCTTTCAAAATCGCAAACGAATTTTCAATTAACTTTTATTTGCTTTGGGTGGAGTTCCAGCTATTACGTCTGTTTTAGTTGTTTCCTACGGAAGTGGTTGAAATATTACGCACAATAAAGAAAACATAAATCTAGACAAAAAACATATTTTATGTATTTAATTATAATGCTTAAAGAATAGCGTAAGAATGTTTCAGATTCACTATATTCTAGTGGTGAATATTTAATGAAAATTTGACAGTAGCTTTCATAAATGACAACAGAGATATGATTAATGAGGTGAATGTTTTGTGAGTAAATTTTCTTTGTTTTTCTTTTTTTGTGATATAAAAATAAGAGCTATTTAATTCATAAAAATAATCGGAAGTGAATCTTGTGTTGTTGAGCATTCGTTCTTTCAGGTCAAAGATATCAATGAATAGATCAAAACACTATTTGAACCAAGCATTTACACCAAAATATAAGATTTACTGCATGACTTGAGAGACTACCCTGCTCCTGTTTTCAACGAGATAAGACCAGCTTTTAAAAAGTCAAAAATTAGGTTTTATTGCTGATCTTTGAGATGGGTATCAAACATGGTCTACGAAACACATACCTCCTTCAACCCATCATAAATCAATTTAGGCGTTTTATTACTACTAGTAGCTGACTAGCCCACAAAAATGTCAAAGTATGCGAGGATTCCGGATTATGATTCTGTTAAGAACTTAGGCATTGGAGGCTATGATGAATATTCGCTTTTAGCAGTTGTTTTAAAATTTAAGAGATGTACCTTTTAGACTTCCATAATGAGATCTTGAGAATTCGCTATATCTTAAAAATTCATTTATATTATACAAACAACACAGTCACCATATAGAAGCGCTCAAATACCACTTCCGATCACATATCATTTCAACAATTTACGGGAAAATTCAATTAAAAATCTGTGACATATATACGAAACGTTTGCAAAAATCACATTAAATTAACTGGTAACCTACATAAACAGATGAATTTATACACTAATTGTTACACATTTAAAACTTCTAACGAGTTATATCTTTCAAATGTTTACAAAATTCTATAAAAAATACTCCCATCTCAATAAGTAAAATTGTTCAAGGCAAACCTGCTACTAAATTCTGCCGAAATATAACTAAATTTAATCAATTAGTATTGCAAATTAAAATAAATTTGTTGTTTACAAATAGAACCTGTCTACAGGTAACGGTTAAAATATCTGTCTTCATTAAAAAAACATTAGATACATTTTATATAATATCGATCAAATGCAAATAAGTTTAGGCTTGTTTTCAACTCGGCACCTATACGAATATTTATTGGTCAGCACAGTTGAACTATAATCTAGATTCTAGAATCTCATTGTCGGTATACTTAAAGTAGTTTAAATATGTACGAAAAATGTTATATTTTATATTCTTTATATACTTGAGAAGCATAGCTTTACTGGTTATATATATCATAATAGAAAGTTCAAAAGACTTTAAAGAGGGACCTTAATTTTTGAAAGGAGAGTTTACTACTCAAATATCTATCTAGTACAAAACGGTGTTTTTTGGAAGCAATATACTTATAATAACTCAATATAAAACTGTGTCGAGAATCAGCTTGAACAGCATAGTATTATGGAAAAACTTTATTTAAGATCATAAAAAGCTCTGTTAAAAATTCTATTTACTTTTCACTCTTTGATTTTTTGTTTTTATGTGTCAATACTCACACAGAAAAAAGTGAAAATTAAAAGCAAAGTTTCAGAAAGTTTTTATATATTCAAGACCACACATTTTCAAGGGCTTATTCAATCCAGCAGTAAACTCAACAACAAGATCTATGAAAATGAAGTGAAAATATATCATTGAGAATGATTATTACGTTGCGTATTTATGTATATTATGTATATAGATTGTGTGTATTAGAACAACTTGTGATTAGCTCATTGTTTTGTTGTTGAAAATCAGCCTATAACAACAAAACTAAATGGCTTTTTAATTAATAAATACGCCGGACGCCTGACAGATTTTCACAACAGCTTTTGATTATGTTGGCGGCAATGAACAAATGAATATGAAACATGTGAAAACATGAAAACATAAGCAAATAATTGTTCATGTAGTTGTTTAGATTAGCAAGTTAATTTTTATGAACTTACAACGATCAATAATAATTTAATTTTGTGTGTAAATATTATAACCAACATCAATTTATATTTATATATTATATATTAATAGCAATTACAATATACACTTACAATACATATATAAATAAATAAGTGCTTGCAGTAGATTGAACTTTATTTGCGCAAAAAGCGCTTAAATATACTTAAAACAGTATTGAAGTAATAATTTTGCATCAATATACTGTAGTCCAGAACTGGTTACCACTGTTGTACTTAACAATTATAAAAATTTCGGAGTGAATGATTCTGGATAGTAATAAATGTCTCCCTATGCATACCCTCTGTCTAATAAACAAAATTTTCATTCTAATGGTTATTTCAAACAATTTCACCATTTCCATCACATATATTCTGTCAAATAAGTACCCGGAAATTTGAAATAAAACACAAACATCTTATCAATCATCTAAATTTATTATATCCCCTTCAAAATAGGCCCCTTCTGAGGCAATACACTTCTTCCAACGAACAATTCAATCATCGAAACACTTTCTAAAGCTATATTCCGGGATCGCCTTTAGTTCTCGTTACGAATTAGTTTTGATTTTTGGAAACAGGAAAAAGTCACACGGGTCCATATCTGGAAAGTACGGTGGTTGTTCGATGATATTTGTTGAATTTTTGTTCAAAAGCTCGTTCACAATGATCGCTTTGTGCGATTCACTTTTTGAAGAAAACTCAGATCTTTTGACACCAATCGCGCTGCGACTTTCCGCATACACAAAACATTAACCAAAGTATGACAAGCGGTCTCATGAGACATGCCCATTATTTGGACATAGTTTATCTCTCGCAAACTATAATGACGATTTTCGTGCACCATTTCCTTTATTTTGTCGACGTTTTATTCAGTTGAAAAGGTCGAAGGCCGTACTGAACGTGGCAAATCGTTCACTTCTTCTCGTCCCTCTTTGTACGATTTATACCAATCGTAAACTTGAGTTTTCGACATGGTTGAATCACCAAATGTTTTTTTTTAATTTCCAACGTTTTGGTACAAGAAATTTCGTATGAAACACAAAATTTCACACAAACTCTTTGTTCAATATTTTTATCCATAGTAAAAATCGCAACGCACACAAAAGGTTGACTTCTTCCTAATGACGCCGTAAACCAACTAAATGACACATAGCAATAAAAATTGACAGAATAGTGGATGACAGTTGTGTCAACCTGGGAAAAAAAATTTGAAATATTCTTAGCGGAAAATTTTAAAATGAGAAATTCCGGGTACTTATTTGACAGAATTTATATTTCATCTCGTGTAAGATTCTTTACCGATAGAGCTTGTTCTTCAATTTTAATATTAATATACGATTAAAATTTTATATAGGTGATGTTACGTCCTCTTTTCCTTTGACCTTAAGCAAAATATTTCTTAAGATGCGTTTAATGTCCTTTGGATATTGTTTTGTAAACTGATTCATTAGCTGAAGCAATTAACACATAAATTGACTTGGTATACAAATGTACCCAATTTAGTATTTTGCAGTTCCGTAAAACGTTTTAGTTGTGAATACAATTGATAATCCTGTTTTAAAATGGAATTTATTAGTTTAAAGTAGAAATATTGAATATTATGGTCCACTCCATTATAATTTGATTGATTTTGTGCGTGAAATAGGAATATTATAGCATTTTTAGAGAGGAGCTTATTGATCAATTACATTTATATTTATTTGAATTTTAATCGACCCGAAAATGAAATGCAACTCTGCGACAAAGACCGTATTTGTAATTATTATATTTATACGTTTTTTGTCTTGATTGGTTGTATTTTTTGATAAAAAAGCTACGGTAGATGTTGCTGCTAAAAAATATCAATCTGCTGATAATACTTACCAACTTCTTATTAAAACCAAAAACCAAAATGTATAACAGCTGACCGATGATCGAGTAGCCGGCATTGTAAAAGGTAAATAAGGGTTTTTCAATAAAATTTTGATTGATCTGGCTGTGTAAAAACGCTATTAGCCTTAAAAAATAATTACAATTAAACTCATTTAAATATCGGCGTATCAAATTTTTTGAAATCGTGCATTCTTGCCCTGCGCTCACTTTACAGCATTGCATGGTAAATTTTTGATCAATTAGTTAATAATGATGTACGTATAAATTGGCCGATTAATTAATTACTAAAATTTTTGGTAAATTGAGAATAATTAGTGTTTAAATTGATGTAGGTTTCAATTAAATATGTGAAAATATAAATAATAAATATTATTTAAAAATGAGTAATATTAAACTAAGAGTTTGTAATAAAATCTTGTCAAAGGATTATGTACTTAATAACATGCAAATTATGTACATTTATAAAGGCATTATGTAAATATTTTAAGTTATATTAGAAAATTGACTCCATTCAGATTTGCATTAGCTCGTTTATTAGTCACAAGTGTAATTTTAATTGATCAAATAAATTCATTAAAATAAATTGTTTCTAATCTTTAACACCTATTACTACAGCAATATAAGTTCTGATAATTGACAACTTAAATTGTTTAATTGAACTAATTATTTTTCATACTTAAAGTAATTTTAAAGACAAATGATGACAGGATGAGAATTAAGATCTTTGGCATTTTTACTAGTGATAAACGTATTTTATACATACATATGTATGTATATGTATAAACAAGTACATATATATATATATATTGTTATTTAAAATCGGTAATTGATGCCTATTGAGTTTCCTAGATGCTATTATATTATGTCATACTGTTATTGCAGGGGCCAATGCAAAATCTTGCTTGCAATATTCAATATTATTGATTGAGGAAGTGTCTGCTCGGTGTCAATAGATAATGGAAAATGACACATCAAGTTGACCGTTATTCGCTTAGAAAATTCATGAACGGTACGTTGTTGTTGTTCATAGCACTTACTCGTATACATATATGTAAAAATGTAATACATTTATAAAAAACAATAAAATAAACAAAAACAAAAATTGTTGATTATGCAAGCGTTTATAATTAACTAGCTGACTCCGCAGTCGTTGCACTGCGTGAAATTATTTGTTTTGAAAACAAAGTTGAATTTGTATAGTGTTGGAAAACATTTATTTGCGATTTTTCTAATTTTTTTTTTTCAATGTAACGCAGCTTAATAAACGAACATTTTTTGTTTTCTGTTCCGGTGCGTAAATGTACAGATGATGATTTTTCAACTCGTGAATGAAATTTATGCCTCCAGCGACTGTCTTTGAGACCTGTTGATTGTCATCCCAAATGCAAGTCTCATTGGAAACTGAATACGTTTGAACTGAAATGGCAAATCGTTGGAAGTCAAAGAAATTCGTGGAATCAAGCATTCTGTCCCCTTGTAAGTCCCTTTAAAAAATTCTTGCAACTATTACATTATTCGATAGAAGCTTGAAGATTGCGAAGCATAATAAATGACAAAGCATTATAATGGCAAAGAATTTAGAAATTTCACTGGATAATTCACAGCTTCGTCTTCATTTTCAACATGATCGATCGATGTGTATGAACACAAATATCCCGGAAGTTGACTTTAAGTCGTATAGATTAAGTCATCGACATCGGTATTTTTGACAGTTAAAAATCTGCGTGCACTCAACCAATCGTAGTTACGATAAATTTGGCTAATGTTCGGATTGATGTCAAACCATTAGAAGTATTAACCGGAATTTGCCCAGTTCTTTGCAGATCTTCTGCGGTGCTATCCTGTTGCAGGAACACACGCATATTCATGGTCAATCATATGGTTTTCGCGTGTCGCCACAAGTACGATGACTTGAGACATGCGTTCAATTCCTCCGCCGCTGTTGATTTCGAAATAACAGAATGTGTTTGTCAATAACAGTATCATTACGCCACCAAAGCGATGATTATTATTCCACAGATCTTTCATTGTTCTGTCAAGTGCTTCTAGAAAATTGCGCTCATCTCATATATGTTTCATAGATTTGCATGTTTAACTGAAGCTACAATGTCGTATGTGCCGTTCTTCCAACTTCAAGTAGCGTTGCTGCAATTTCAGTAGATGCGAGAGCCAACTTAATGCCATTTTGAGATCGAATTATTGCCAAAATCCCGTTTTTTACACATTTACCACTGTTCCTTCGCTTCTATTGGTAATGGTATATAGCCTATAGCCTTCCTAAATGGACTATCCAACACAAAAAGAATTATTCAATTCGAACCAGTAGTTTCGGAGATTAGCGCGTTCAAACAAACAAACAAACAAACTCTTCAGCTTTATAATATTAGTATAGATTATATATTTATGCTTTGAGCATTACCGTTAATTTTCCAATGAAGGCAAACAAAAAAATTCTTTATCACACAATACATAATTAACGCATTCAAACTAATCGCTTGTAAATGTTATAAATTTTTATCAAATTCGAACACATACACATCCACTAATATAATTTACTACAATAAAACCGCTAATTCGCTAATTTACAGCAATACTAGAAAAATAACAATAATAAATAATAAATAAATAAATAAAATAAAATAAAATGAAGCGAATGCTTATTTGCAAATAAAAATGCATTTGCATTGCCTCAACATATTAATTTGCATATCAAATGCACTTGCACTGCACTGCAACGCAACGCATTACGCGGCCCAATAACTAATTTGCATTAGTCAAATACAATTATAGCAACAACAAATGTAATATAATTATATATTTATAATCGTCTGCATTTAATTGTGCATAAAAACGTATTTTAATTAATGGCTCAGCATGGCTACTGTGGCGCTGGGTGCTGGGAGCTGGGTGTGTTATCAATCAGACTGCCTGTCAGCCAAACGAACGACACCAACAACAATAATATTAGCGTTAGTGTGTTAGTCGTTAATGTGCGATTAAATTTATTTGTGAATCCAATATGTACATACACACATATGTATGAATATACATATGTCGGTGTTTATTTGTGAAGCGTCGCGTGCGAGTTTATTAATAGGAATGCATATCGCAAACGTTTATAGAATATTTGTTGCACTGCATTTAATTAACTAATAATATGGAGGGAGGGAAAATTAAACTAATATTAACATAAAACTAACAGGTGGGTGTAGTTTCCGTTTGTGCACATTTTGTTTTAAATTCATCATTTGCAGTTCGAGTCTCATTTAGTTTAATTTATATACTTTCTTTAATATCATTTTTTGTTGCTTAAAACATAATCCAAGGAATTGCCTCTGGGTGATCAAACCAATTTAAAAATATTAGTAATTTAAATTTGTTTATAGACATTCATAAGTTTACTTACGTATTTATAGTTTCTGTGAATTATTTACTATATTTTATTTAAACATTTAGAACTAAGGCTATCAGGCATGTTCTGTAAATCGTTTTCGGCCAAAATTTTTTGATTTTCCATTTTCAAATCGCAAAACATGTTCTGAACATTTTTCCGTTTTTCATTTTTCGAAAATAAACAAACCGTTTTGTAAACATGTTCTGTAAATCAAAATCGTTAAAATTTTTCTGTTTTGAATTCGGGGACAAAAATGATAGCGGTTTTGAATTTTTAAAGAATTTTTATTGCAATAATGTTAATATTATGTAATAACATTGTATATTTTGTTGCAAATAATGATCACATTTATTAATAAATGCACCTTTCAACGGTTCAGCTTCTTGGGAAACCGAATAACTTAATGGTCATCTAAAAATTGTCGTAATCACACTATAACTCATATAAAGAAAATGAGGAACTCAGAGACTGTAGTTAATGTCTTCGAAAATATCTTTAAATCTTTCCTATTTTCTATGGAAATTCAGAAGAAATCTTTTTATACTAAGAGAGTAATATAGTTTTGTTCACATAACGGTTGTTTCTAAGTCGTAAAACTAAACGAGTTATATGAGTGTTATATATATCAAAATGATCAAGGTGACGAGACGAGTCAACATCCGAATGTCTGTCTGTCCGTCCGTACAACGGATAACTTGAGTAAAAATTGAGATATCTTGACGAAACTTGGTACACTTGTTCCTAGGGTTGCTTTCGAAAAAATTGCGTTGGGCAAAATCGGACCACTGCCACGTCCACAAAATGACGAAAACCGAAAACACATAAAGTGTCATAACTAAGTCATAAATAAAGTTATAAAAATAAAATTTGGTACAAAGGATCGTCCTAGTAAAGGCCATATTTGGATGTAATTTTTTGGGGAAGTGGCCCCGCCCCCAAATAGGTTTTTTGCATATATCTCGCAATTCAATGAAGCTATATAAACCAAACTTTCTGCAGTCGGTTCCCTTACGTACCCCACCACACACCATGATAGTCGAATAGTTGAAATCGGATAATAACCACGCCCACCTCCCATACAAAGGTTTGGTTGAAAATTACTAAAAGTGCGTTAACTCACTAACGAAAAACGTCAGAAACACTAAATTTCACATAAAAAATGGCAGATGAAAGCTGCACTCAGATTTTTTTTACAAAATAGAAAATGGGCGTGGCATCGCCCACTTATGGGTCAAAAACCATATCTTAGGAACTACTTTACAGATTTCAATGACATTCGGTATACAATATTTTCTAGACACCGTGATGACACGTGTGGAAAATGGATGTAATCGGTTCACAACCACGACAACTTCCCATATAACTCAATTTTGTAATCCATCTTATTCCTTCACTTTATAATATATACATTAGTAACCAATGAAGATAAGGGAATAAAACTTTACACACTTGCGGAATAATTGTCAAAATCGGTCTATAACTTTTCAATCCCCCGGATATCAAGTATGCAGAACTCAGTGCCTTTCGGTAATTTTTCACCGAAAATATCGGTAAATCTCTCAGATTTCTTAATTTAATTCAGACGAAATCTTTTTCTTCTAATAGTGTGTCTCTGTACCAGAAATGGTTAAAATCGGGTCATAACTTCCACTAGCTCTCATATAGCTAATTATAGGATTTTCAAAAATACTATGGGCTTAAGAGCTTATAAATCGGTTAATATATGAAATATCCTAGCAAAATTAAGTGAGCATATAATCTTAGATATAATGTATATTGGTGGTGAAAATGAGCGAACTTATTCTATTGGACTTTATGTCGAATATATAGGTCAAATTGTGTATAATCTTAATAAAAATATAGCAATAAATTGCGAGAGTATAAAATTTTCGATTGCACCCGAACTTAGCCCTTCCTTGCTTGTTTCTACTACGATAATAATGCCAAAAATCGGGTAATTTCTTCCCCTAGCCGCCTATACCAAATATTATGATTTTCAAACAAACGGTAAAGCCTAACGTACCGCATATATTGGTTAATATGTGAGATCTTAGTAAAATTAAGGGAACGTATAACATCGGATATAGTGTAGATTGGTGCCAAAAATAGTCGAAATCGATTCAAGTTCAGCTTCCATATAACAGATATAACAATTTTCGTTATTCTAGTGGGCCTATAAGTTATTCCGACTCGTATATGAGTAAAATTATGTAGTATGAAAATATGTATACTATTGAATTAAATAAATGGATTGCGAGATAATAAGATTTACGATTACACCCGAAATTACCCCATCTTTACTTCTAATTATTTCATAATATCATAAAATTGAATTACATTTTGACTATATATTGTTAAAATATAAGGAATAATAAATTAATCTAGTTAATCACCAAGACAACCAGCTTTACAAATTTACACGCGATATTTTGAAAATAAAAGCATCATGACTTGAGCCAGGTCGGCTTGCATGTTTTGCTCATATTACCTTTTAAATCAATGTGCGCTTTGTCAAAAGGTAAAGATATAGTAGTATACATCATATAAGATAGTATATGAGTTCCATACATGCAACATGTAACCTGCCACAAAATTTTATTTTTTCACAATTTTTGTAAATCAAATTTTCAAACTTTCATTCGAATTTAATAGAAAACGAATGAATTACAGAACACTTGAAATAAAATCGTACGAATTCTCATTTCGGAACTGAATTCAAATCGTATGAATTTCAGAACATGCCTGTATATGTAAATTTCCATTTATTTAAACATTTATTACATTAAATTATTAAATATTTTTTTCTTTAATCGTAAATACGGAAGTTCACACAGACTTATTTACCTAAAAATTTGCAGCCACATTATGAGTACTAAAAAATTCTATACGTAGAAATATAACGGTATATGAGCTAATACATACAAGAATAATAAATTATAAGCCTGAATTTATTATCAGCATAAATTTGATGCAAAGAACAGATAGTAGTAGGTAGACAGATTGTGGGAGAGTACGAAATGAAGACACGGAAACAAAAAGTAATATGACGATCAACAAACAAAAAATTCACATAAAGGCAGAATTCATGTTGAAGTTGGCATACACTCAACGATAAAAGTATGTGTTTTATTTTACAATTTTTAAGGAAATGAAATTAGTAGAATATTAGTCAAGTCCTCTTATACATTGGAACTTCCATAACTCGAACATCTATAACTCGAAGTTCTCCATAACTAGAACCCTTGAATTGGCAATAGTAGTCAAATTTCATAAAAATGTACTTCCATAAATCGAACTAGGACATAATAAACTACAAAAAAATTGTACTATCGAGGCAGGATTTAAAGAGAGTCCCTTATCGTATGGAGGCAACCAAAAATATATTATGTATTGGATAAATCATTTGGGATTCAGACGTCAAGAGACAAACAACAGCAAACAAAACTACCGAATATATGTTTTAACCTATGTATGGACATAAAACCTTATGCCGGATTGTGTACGTTTCATTGAAACCTTCTATAACTCGAATTTTTTTGTGGTTTATGGTGATTCGAGTTGGGGAAGTTCTACTGTATAACATGTTCAATATTTTACTTAAACGTTAAATTTTCATTGAGAAACCCTTCTTTGCCCTTCACACCGGCTACATTTTTGTTTTTGCTTTTCATAAGAAGTTGTTAAGTTTCATCAGCTGTTTGCTATTTTTATTTTTTTTTTATGAGAATTTATGACTATTCCATTTCATTTTGAGGAAAATTGCCAATGAATTCATAAATTCTGGTTATACGTGTGTTCAAACAACGGCAATTTTCGTTGTTTTTGAAAAAAAAATTTTAATTTGTCTACATTAATGTGGTCGCGCTTCTATCGATCGTCGTAACTCTTCTCAAACTCACCCTACTCAAAACATGTGGACTCCCATACCCCGTGAATCTTTAAATTTTACAATTTGCTTTTGTTTTGAACACACAACTTATTTTCGAATAACGGCAACGTTAAGCTGGTAGTTTGAAAAAGCAAATATAATGTTTTTAACAAACTATTGAATCTCAAAAAATTATTATAATAAGGGACGGTTTAACTTCTCATGAGGGCTTTCTATCTCTTTGGAGAAATAAGTGAAATATTTTCATCTTTTATAGTTTTGTGGAAAAACTCGAAATTGAATAATAACTGTTTCTTCTAATCTTTAACAACCTTATCTGGTTTTATAAATATCATAACCAAAATTATCTTCGCCTAAAATAGGAGGTGAGTATCTGTAGTAAGCCGTACTTCATAATAAATTAATTAACGTTTAACCCTTTCAGACCTACTGGGACACATAAGTCCGGACAGAAGTTTGTCATAACTAAAATGGAGACTACGTATTACATATATTTATTTTGAATGATTCAAAATATTTTTTCGTAGGAAAAGTACACCTAAACCATTCAGTTCTCTTCTAAAAGTGACACTGTTCCCATAGTTTGGTAGTTATTTGGGAATAGTCGGTTGTCGATTTCTTTAATTAGGTAAGTAAGTTTTTAATGTAGTATTTAATAAACCATAAACCACTTCCAGTACGAATATTTGTGCAACGCAAAGTAGACATGTGTTTAACAAATTGACTGCTTCGCTTTATTAATCACGATATTCATCAATAGAAATGTTACAAGAAAACTCACTCAGGCAGAAAGAAAACATAAATTAATAAATGAATATGTGTGAGATATATGTAGGAACAACAAAACTCGATATGAAATTATGAAAAACGCATATGCTTGTAAGACACCGTACAAGAAAGCATAAGGGATAATGAAATGATTCATGGCGTTGCAGTGAAGAGATAACAAAACACAAAAGCTATAAAACTGTAATTAATAAAAGAGTGAGTGAGCATAGCATAGGGTCAGTGATGAGCCAACCAAACAATCCCTGTGGCACTGTCATACGCGCTTCGCCGAAAGCCACGCAATACCGTTAACTACTAATAAGAAAAACCACAAAATCGATTTGGGAAGAAGAAGAAGCACGCTCCCGTAACAATTGCAATTTGTTTATTATTCGTCAGCGTCAGTGGGGGGAAACAAAATGAGTCAATGAAAGCATACGGACGCTTGTATGTGTAAAGAGAATAAATAATGCCAAAAAACATGCTGCCGCAACGACCAACTGCTGATAGCAAGGGGCTCGTGGACTCACACCGCGGTGCTCTTGGTGATGATTGCACTTGCCGCCGGGGCCAATTGTGAGTACATACATACGTACATATATACACTCCTTTGTCTGTAAAAAATGAATGCAATCGGACGAAAACAGGTATACAACTGGAGAACACTGAAGAACGCCACACATGTCGTCCACCGCCTGACTTGGCGGCTTTTTTTGCACGTGCTTCCCGCCAGACTCGCCTGGCGGTGGTGGCGTTGACGGTGGCACAATGCCTCACAACTGTGTGATTTATTTTGTGCGCACCAAGACAAGAAGACTCCGTGGAACGGCGAAAAGATCACAATTATTAAAATTTATGCGAACAATTGCGGCAACGATTATTTATATTTTTATGCTCTCTTTTTCGCAGTACATACATACCGCCAAACAAGTGATTTTGGACAGAAGGATTTAATCGATTTAAAAGTGGCGGCACGTAAAATAAGTGAGAGAGAAAATTATACATATAAATTGTGTAAAATACAAGTGGGGGGACTTAAGAAGGTTCGATATTTTGGAATTTTAATTTCACGAAGAAATATAAGATTCTACGCACTTTGTCGATACCTTTCTAGGAATCAAGCATAGCGCTATGCCTAACCTATCTCAGGAGATGAGTTACACTCTTCGTTTTGCAGAATTTTCGATTTCATTTCATTTGAGATACATATATTGATATTTGAATGCTATAACCCTTATTAAACCCAAATCGGAAATCATTACAGATCGTTTCTCTGTCATATTATTATCTTTTGAGCAATCTAACCCTATTCTAAATACTGTATAGAATAAATGTATTCATCCTTCCAATCAGATGAGCAAAGGTTTTATGGTTTTACGCTTTGAACAACTGTACAGTTCCAAACTCGAAGTTTTTTCGAACTTCAGACTTTTCGCGTGCCAGATTACAAGTTACCAGACATTACTGATCCATAAGAAGCATGCTCTCTAAGTAAATTTCAAATATGTTTAAATTGTACTTATTACAGTAGATTCATCTACTTCTTGGGTTCTATCAACAAATGTACGAGCATTACAACACCATCGAACTTTGATAAGACCTCCCGCATACTCCAACATATATAATATATATGTATGTGTACTATCTTTAAGACTTAATACATATATTTGTAGATAGTTATATGTTTACTGGTTCTTAAACACATTTATAGTTGCTGTTTTCTTTTTTATGTTTCCAGCAGACGGAAGCAAAATATTAAGAATTCTTAAAATAGAGTAGTATGTTGCTTTATTAAAGCCAACTGACCTTCGGAATTTCCAAGTTGCACATTTTGCTGGAAATAGACCCATATAGCAGCTGACATTATCAATTCAACATATTTATTTATGTATACTACTACATAAATGACTGTTCTAGTAACTAAGCAATGGGTTATTTTCACTAGCTTTGACGCAAGCTTTCGAAAAAAAACCCTGATGTTGTCACTTTTATAATTAAAGCAAAGAATAGTGTAAATGACAGCATAAACTAATCTGGAATAAATATATCTCATATTTGTGGAGTTTTTGGTATATTTGTGGTAGTTTCTATTAGTTTCTTAATATATATTGTGGAGTCAACACCAATGTTTGTACTATTAAGTTACCATGAACATAACACAAGTTCAACTACCTTTAACTTGCTTCATATCATCTTCTTTGATAACCTTGTGATTCATATCTAATGTCCATGAAACTTAGAACACTTTCTAGGTCACTCCATTACCACTGACGCTCTTCTCTACTCTTTAAATGTCACTTCAATTGTATACCAGCTCTCAACATCAGCCTTATCAGCGCTCTTATCTTCTTTGATTATCAGTGCTTAGAAATATATTTTTAACTTGAAGGTTACATAAGTAGAGAACTCAAAAGCTTTTTGTGAACGGGAATTGATGTTTGTAAGTTTAAAAAAAAAACAACTTTTTTCTTATTTTTGGTCTCAAGTTTTAGGTTTTTCAATTCCTTCATAAATGAAGTTGCAATTGCATCTTCTTCTTTGAAGTAAATCGTTCTTATGAAAAATTGTTCAGAAAATACAACAATATATTATATATGTATAACCCAAAATTTATGCAAAAAATCAATTCACCAAATTAATATGTATTAAACTGTGGAATAGCCTGGAGCGTGTCTTATAAATCAAAATTTTGCAACACACTCCGCCAGCTGACTGCCTGCTTTGTAGTCGCTTCAGTAAATGCGCGCGTGTGGCTTGTCCCAGCAACAGCGCCGACACACCTGATTGACAGCGCAGACACAAGTCGGTTGCCGACAGCCAGCAGCCAGCAGCTGGGAAAGCGAATAACAGACACACACTAATTAATGCAGCAAAAAGAATTAATTTCGTGAATAAAAGGAAATCAACAAGCTACATAAGGCAGCATAGAGACAGACAGCCAAATAGTCAGACACCCAGTGGGGCTGGGGTTGCGTTTAACTGCTTAATTAGATGAATCTATATGTATATATGTATGTATATGTATAGGTGTGGCATGTGCAGCTTAAAGAGCGCTCACACGCGATATGGCGTCGGAAATGTTGAAAAAAATTTAACAGAAAGAATTAGCCACAACTCATAGAAGTGAGTTACGACTAATGCTAGCGTTACTACTTTCATGCTGCAGGATTTTCCTGTCGCATCATCGCATGTTAGTTGTTGCCTTTTTGTTTTAGTAATCACTCATATTATTTTCTTGTGAATTGTACACTTGGTACATACTAATAATTTGGTACATAGTATGTGGACAAAATCTGGACTTCCATGGTGAATGCATTTACGTTACTGGTTGAAATGAGTTAGGGAGCTTCAATAGAACCCGACACTGCTTATATTTTCAAATTCCATATCATAAAAAGCTGTGTAAAATATTCCTTCACAGTCAAACCAATGTAACCGAAACGAATTTTTATCTTACCTCGACTATTAATTTTTTCATAAATAATTAGAGTCTATGACTCTGTAAATCCCAACTTATCAGGACCACTTTCAAGTATCTTCATATTGAGTGAAGGTTTGGCAACGATGAGATGAGCTTACGGGCCTCCTTCGGGAATTCAACTTCTAAACTGCACAGTGGCTGATAATAGTGTACATAAGTTTATGAATATGAAAAGTAATTAATCAGAATTACCTATTGTATGAATTTTAATTTCGCTAAATATATTTGTAATTAGTAATTAGATCAATCCTAAACTATGATCTCATATATATATATTATGATATACTATTAATGATCAAAACTATCTAAAAATTAATTCGAAGGCCAAGTCTGCGTAGTTTAGACCCCCTTATTCTCGATTTTTTATTTAATTCGAACTTATAACCATTCAAGAATGTTCATTTAAAATTTCAAGTTCAAAATTTAAAATTTAAAAACTCTTGATATGTAGCCGATTTATGATGGAAGCGTCAGTCGACGGGGAGAGCGCCACAAAACTTTAAACGCGTTTTTCTCGAAACAGTGCTTTTACGACTGGGGCATGAGGTTACTGAAAACCTATTAATCCAATCGGTTCCAAATTTAATACGTTATTCTACATACTTGTAGCTATGGTATGAACTAGGATAAATCAAATCGGTGAAGATCTTCTTTACTTTTCAACTTGATTTGTGGCTGAAAAAAGGCGATTTTCAAAAAAAAAAATTCAAAAGCCCGCCATTTTGTTAATTTTTGTGCGAAATTAATAATCCTAGTTCACACCAGATCCAAAAAGTACTCTTTCTAAACCCGTTAGAATTTTTGGTTTCAGATGTTCCAGTGAGCGGAAATCACATACGCCGCAAAAATGAAGTGCTTTTGTTTGATCACAAAAAACAAAAACAACAAAAAAATCTGTAAAATTTGTTTCTTCTTTTTTTAAGTCTTCAAATATATGCATAGTTACAGCCCTAACAAGTAATTTATGTTCATTCACCAGCCCATTGTAAATCGTCAAAATTCGAAATCGAGAATTAGGGAGGTCCCCTTAAACAACGGGGTAATACAAATCGGCCGTTCCCACGACAGCGGAGTCTATGACTATTCCTCAATGCCATTACATATCGACCATTTGCGAAATATATCTATCGATATAGTAAAGATCGATAAGGATATACACAAATTGTCTCTACTATATACATAGTAATATAACGAATGGGTATGAGAGAGTTCAAGAATTTATTAAATGACGCTCCAATGATTTTTATTACCCAAATCTCCATTATCTCCAAACACTCACACAAATCCCACTTACATTTTATACATTTATATAAATCACTCGACTAACTGCTTTCATTAAAAAAATCACTTCAAGCACAAGAAGATTTTTTATACTAAGCAACTGTCTTCTTCTTTTTGCAATTTACTGTCTTTTAGCTATATTTTTGTTGTTTGTTTTTGATTTTCAGAAACAGCTAGAAAACATAATAAACCGATCAGGGAACAACGGATGCTCGTGTCGCGGCTGTGTCATAAACAATCAAACAAAAAGCCGTTGCCTCCCAGCCGGTGGCTCCAAAAAAACGCTGCCTGCCGCACTCAATTCGCCGGCTGGTCGATTGGTTGGTTTGTTGATAGCTTGACTTTGGTCAACAACATCTACGAGTAGCCGCACAAATTTGAATATTTATGAATTGTTTGGTAAGTTGTGATGCATAAATATAGTTTTATATAGATAAGAAGTGGCTCTTTATTCGGTCAATTCCAAATAAGAACTGCGTTACAGTTACATGAAAAGCTTACATTCTAGATCTTACAAGCGAATGGAGGATGGAGTAGGAGAGAAATTAAGTGTAGAGTTAAGGATTCAGTGTTGTAAAGCGTAGGAGTATGATAATAAGATGTGTAAACGTAAGGAATATAGTAATAAGATGTGGTGAATATCTTGATACGTAACACCTCCACCCTCAAGAAATTTGCGTCTCTGCAAATTCTTAATATAACAATTTTCAATTTATAATCGTGTTTAACATTTCTAATAAATTTCTCTGAAATTAATTTATAATCGTGTTTAACATTTTAAATAGTTTTTTACACATTTCTTAAATTTCTTAAATTAACTAATAATCATTTTTAACATTTGGTTGATTGGTTTTACATAAGTTTCTTAAATAAGTTCTAATCATATTTGACATTATAAATTCATATTTCAGTAATTTATGTTTTTAATGAATTTATAATTGTATTTGAAATTTTCAATTTCATTTTATTTCTTTGTACATTTTTCTTTTTTCATTCGTTTTGAAACTTGTATTTGCGCTTTAATTGTGTTTTATAATATTTTGTTCTTCTTTTATTTGATGTATCTACCACATAGTTATCATTACGCTCATATTTATTTAATTGTTTGTATTTAGGTTTATTTTTCGCAATTTCTCTGTTAATTACTACATTATCCAACTGATTTGATTCATGGTGTCTTTTTAGATTAATCTGATTAATTTTTTTAAATTTTTCTTCTTCGAATTTTCTAGATAATTTCTGTATCGATTGTTTATCATAATTTTTAATTATAAAATCAATTGGTCTTATTTTTGTTGTTGAGTGTATTGTATTGTTATATGAATTAAATATTTTGAAGAGTTTGTCATTTATGTCTTCTGCATTATTGCTTCTATCTACTTCTATTATTCTCAAATGTTCGTTTAATGTACCATGTAATCGTTCGATGTCAGAGTTACCTGTTTTGTGCCATGGGGTGGTTACATGTGTCTCAATGTTTTCCTCTTCTAAAAATAATTTTACTGCGCTATGTAGTATGCAGCGTTCGTTATCAAACACTAGTTTTCGCATTTTGCCTAAAAACTGTATACGTTGTTTCAAAGCTGCCAAGATTGCTACCCAATTTCTGTCGTTAAGTTTGTGAAACGTTGCGTATTTTGAAAATTTATCTATTGTTGTGAGATACATGATGTTTCTGTATGGAAACCAAATGTCTATGTGAACTATGTCGTTGAAATATTTTGGGGATTCTGTTATTTGATAAGGATGTTTAATTGGATTTCTGTCGTGTTTTGCTATTTTGCAAATTGAACAATTATTAATGGCTTTAGTTATTATTTTAAATAATTTAGGATAAAAAAATTTATTTTTTAATTCAAGAAATATTTCCTGTATACCTCTGTGGTTGTTACGAAGGTGTTCGTTTTCTATTTTAGTTAGAATTTCATTTTTGTCCGTGACTTCTATTAGTTTTATTTTTGACCTATACAGCGTTAAATCTTTTAATTGAAAATTTTCATTATAAATGTCTTGGAATTTAAGAAAAAGTTCGTCATTCTCACAAAAAATGCACATTAACCCCTTTTCAATAAGTACTTTTTGCATTACTTCTTTTAAATTTGAATTTTCTGTTACAACGATATGTGATTGACACTTTTTGTGTACAACTTTTATAAAAAACTTTTCGTTTTGACCATAACTAAGATAGATTTGATTTTTGTAATAATTAACCGATTTTTCTGTAGTAAAAATGTATGTTAAGTTATCTTCTTGTATACTATGAACTGTCCCGTCTGTGGACCAAGTTTCTTCCTGTTCTTCACTAATTTCATTTCGGATATTCTCATTATTAAATACGATTGCGTTTGTGCATTCTTCATTTTTTATGTATCTGCTTAAACTGTCTGCTACTGTGTTGTCTTTACCTTTTATATAGGTTATATCAAAATCGTATTCGTTAAGAAAAATTTTCCACCTTTGCAATTTCATATTGGGTTCTTTGAGATTATTTAGCCATGTTAAAGGTTTGTGATCGGTTTGAATTACAAATTTCCGACCGTACAGATATGTTCGAAAGTGTTTTACTGACCAAACTATAGCAAGCATTTCTTTTTCTATAGTCGAATAACGAATCTCGTGATCAGCTAAAGTACGTGATGCAAAACAAATTGGATGGCCGCTTTGGCTGAGTACAGACCCTATTGCAAACTGAGATGCGTCAGTTGTAAGAATAAATTTTTTATTAAAATCTGGTGGTTGTAAAACTGGTTCATTTGTAACTAACTTTTTTAATGTTTCGAAAGAATTTAAAAATTCACCGTCTTTATTGTCAACAACGCAATCCTTTTTTAAATATCTAACCATTGGGTAGGCAACTTTTGCATAATCCCGTATAAATTTCCGATAATATCCTGTAATGCCCAGAAATTGTTTAATTTCTTTCGCGTTAGATGGTGGTGACATCGTTGCGATTGCTTTAATTTTTGATGGGTCTGGTCTGATACCATCAACTGAAACAATATGTCCTAAAAATTTTGTTGTAAATGCTGCAAAATGACACTTTTCCCCTTGAATTTTTAAATTTGCTTCTCTCAATTTCTTAAAAATTTTCGTTATGGAGTCAATATGTTCTATAAAGCTAGTAGAAAAAATTAAAATATCGTCCAAGTATACAACGCAAATTTTATTAATGTAGTCTCTTAAAACGTGATTTATTAGTCTTTGAAACGTTGCTGGAGCTGTTTTTAACCCAAAGGGCATACGATTAAATTCGTAATGTCCACTTGCCGTTGAAAATGCAGTTTTGGCTCTGTCATCTGGATGTACTTCGATTTGATGGAAACCTTTAGCAAGGTCAATTGTGCTAAAGTAACTACATTTCCCTAATTTGTCGAATATGTCTTCCATATTTGGGATAGGAAATTTATCATCAATTGTCTGTTCGTTTAACTTTCTGTAATCTATTACAACTCGCCACTTTTGTTCACCGCTGTTATCAATTTTCTTCGGTACGACCCATAAAGGTGAATTATAAGGACTGTTGCTTGGAACAATTATATTTTGTTTTAACATCTCATTAACTTGTCTGTCTACTTCGGCACGATGCACAACTGGGTATCTATAAAGCTTGGTATAAATTGGCGAATTTGTCTTAGTTCTAATCCTATGATGTATTACACTAGTAAATGGTAAATTACTTCCCTCTTTATAAAATATGTCTCTGTAATTGTTCAGGACTTTTTTCAACGTCGATTCATCCTTTGAATTTAAATGTTTTGCGAATGTGCTATTAAATGCATCATCTGGTAATTCGTTTTTACAACAAAATACCTGCAAATTTTCATTTTCCAAATATTTATCTACTTCGTTTTCTTCTTTTTCAGAAAAATAAATCGGTAGTGTTGCATTGTCTGTAACAAGCTTCCGAGTTCTATAATTAACTATAGCGTTTAAGCTAAGCAGTACATTGTTTCCCAATATACCGTCGAAATAATCGTGAAACGGTAATTCGATAAAATCGATAAATTGATTTTCTTTCCGAAATTCTTTAAAAAGTGGTACGCTATATCGTACATTTGTTGAGACATTTCCGTTTAAAAGTTTAATATTGAAAGTATGCGATATTGTTCTCCATTTCGGATTGCAAAGTTTGGGATTTATTATGCTAAATTCAGCACCAGTATCTATAATAAATTTTAGTTTTTTTAATTTTGTATTTATGACTATATAGGGTAGTTTCCCTGATCGCCAAATTGAAAATTTTGGTTGTTTTCGTTCGTGCCTATATCCATTGGCTCAAGTCCAGGTTCTCTATGAGAAGAATTATGGTTTTGGTTATTATGAAAATGTTGATTCCGTCTAGTTGTATGATTGTATTGTGTGCTATGATTTGTATGTTGGTTGTGGTTTTCTGTTCCGTATTTCTGGTGATTAACGTTATGATTTTTGTCTCGATTGTGTTGAAAAATTTGGTTGAAAATGGTTATGATTTTGTGTCCTATATGTCTGGTTGTTAGTATTGTGAGTTTATCTCGATTGCATAGGTAAATTTTGTTGAAATTGAAATCTCCTATTATTATTGTTGTACCCTACTGTATTTCTGTAATTTAATGTCTGTTCGAAATTTCGTCTATTTTTATTATGATTTTGTCTACTATTGAAATTCGAGACAGTGTAATTTAAATAACCGTTTGACTTTATAATTTCAAAAGCTTCTTTAAGATTTGTCGGGTTTCGACTTACGATTATACTTTTAACAGGTTCCGGTAAACCGTGTTTAAAAGAATTTAATGCAATTCTAGCATTACTTTCACTGTTAACTTCAGGAAGTTTATTTTTCATTAAAGTACAACGCATTGTTTAAACGACATAAAAGTGTTGCTAATTTATTATAAAAATTCTCAATTGTAGAGTCACATCGGCATGCTCTTATCTTGTCTACTATTTCTTCAGCTGAATTTTTTTCACCATGAAAATCAATTAAAACTTTTTTTATTAATGGCCAAGTTTCTAAATTTCCATTCATTAGGAGTGATCTTCTTGCATTACCCGTAATTTTGTCTTTAATGTTGCCCATTAACAATACTTTATATTCAGGTGGAAATGATTCTAAAATAGGCACCATTAAATCAATCCGTTCAATAAAATTAAGAAGAGCATCTCTATTACCATCGTAATATGGAAGAGAATTTAAATTATTTGAAATAAGCTTGAATTTGCTATTTATGTGTAATTCCTCCATGTTTATAAAATTTTTCTTTTAGTAAATTGTTATAAATAATCAAATATTACAAAATCGGAAAATATAGGTATGTATGTACGTAGCAATTGAATTGTTAATAGAACATAGTATTAATACTAATAAAGATTACAATATTTTTAAATTATTAATTATTTAAATATGTAATATCAAACATAGAAATAAATAGATGTATACTAATCTTTTTCTGCGGGTGTATTCCTGCTGCTGCATTTGCTTTCTTTCGTTGTGTCACTTGTTACCACTAATCTTTTTCGTTGTGTGTATTCCTGCCGCTGTCTTGTCTAAGCTTTTTTCTTAGCGTCACCTGCTTGCTTTGTCGCTCATATGCACGTTTTGATGTTTTTTCTTCTTTACTTCCAGCGTTGGTTGTTGTTTGTAGATTTGTTTCTCCTTTTTTCCTTTAGCATTAATTGATTGGTTGATTATTTTACGTTGTTGTTTGTAGATTTTTTTTCTCTTTTTCTTGAGAATTTTTTTTTAGTTACAATTTAGCGTTATGTACATTTTTGCATGTACAGTGTACAGTTTTACATTATGTTCTGTTCAGGTCTAACTTCTTTGTTATGTACAGTGGTACAGTTTCGCACTTTTTAGTTTATAATTGGTACTCTTTTTCCGTATATGTTCTTTTTCTATCTTCACTTATTATGTTTCTTTCTTTTTTTGTACAGTCACCTCGGTTTTATTATAGTTTTGATTTCACATTAACGCTAACTGTTTTTTTTTTGAATTGTCACTTATGTTTTGTACAGTCACATCGATTTTAGTATAGTTTTTTTTTTTTTATTTTAAAAGAACACTATTTTGCGCAAATGTTATTAATTATGATTTTTCCTGTTTTTTTAAAGTCACATCATTTTTAATCCAGTATTTTATTTGAAATGAACACTATCCGTATGTTTTTTTTTTTTACTTTTTCCGTATGTTTTCTTTGATTTCCACTTATTATTTTTTTTTTTTTTTATTTGGTACAGTCATATTATTTTTAATTGATTTTTGATTCAAAATTAGCCATATCTTTCGTAAACGTTTTTTTTAATTACCACTTTTTTTACAACGATTTATAACTAATCTTTCTTCCGTATATATTGGTTTTACAATTTTCATTTATGATTTTTCACTTGTACAGTCTTATCAGTTTATAAGTTCTAGTAGATTCTTATTTTCTTTTCGAATGTATTTCTTTAGTCACCAAATTTCTTTTAATTAAATTTCTTTTAATTTTTAATTTCAATTACAATTTTCGAATTTTATTTGAATTTTTTAACTTTTTTATTATTTTTTTTTCTGTGTTGGCATCGGCACTTTTTTTTTTCTTTAAATTATGTTTTTGAATTATGTTTGTATTTTGCCCTTTTAATAAATTTACGTTCCGTTTCGAGGAACTTCTGTACGAGGAGAAGCCGCTTTATGTGCCACCATTGCACGAATTATAGAAAATGAATAATTATCAAAATTTACTTTTGATTTCGCAAGCGCTTCAAAATTTACTTATGAATTCGCGAGACGAGACGTTTACCGACTTTTATTTTAAAAAAGTTTATCAAAATTTACTTTTGATTTGCTAATTTTTCATTAGCAAGCGCTTCAAAATTTACTTTTGAATTCGCGATGCAGGACGTTTACCGACCGCCTTTTTACCGACTGCGCCAGATAAGAAGTGGCTCTTTATTCGGTCAATTCCAAATAAGAACTGCGTTACAGTTACATGAAAAGCTTACATTCTAGATCTTACAAGCGAATGGAGGATGGAGTAGGAGAGAAATTAAGTGTAGAGTTAAGGATTCAGTGTTGTAAAGCGTAGGAGTATGATAATAAGATGTGTAAACGTAAGGAATATAGTAATAAGATGTGGTGAATATCTTGATACGTAACAATATATTTCATTTTTTTTTATTTGGCTATTTCTCCCCTATGCCTCTGTATGATCATATAATTTTCTCAGCATTAGCCACTTGGCCCGATCGAAAGTGATTTAATATGCAAATCGGCTGTAATTAAGCGTTATAATACAATTAAATGGCAGTTATGAATGTGCAGTGCGAGTGTGTGTGCTGGTGTGTGTGGGCTGTCCGCATGAAGCTGTGAATATTAGTTTATTATGCGAAAAAGTTAGGAAATTAAATGCTTAAGCATAGTTATAAATTATATTTAAATAAATAAATATTTAAATTTTAACGTCATGAAAAGTTCGTAAGCAATTTGCTAGCAAATATTTTTATTGTTACTTAGCAACTATGGGAATTAGTAGACATACGAAAATAAAGTGGTTTAAAAAGTTTATTAATAACTTCGTTAAAAAATGCCATGATTCATTTCTGGTGCGTTAATGAAATTTGTAATTTTTAAATATTTGAAAAGCAAAAACAACTAGATTCCTGTTTAACTGAAAGAGGTAAGAAAAGCATGTAATAAATAACTCAAAATCTAAAAAAAAAAAGTTTAAGTAATTTTCCCTAAAGAGAAAAGTGTTCGAGAAATTTCGAATATTAGAAATCAGCTGTTTGACCGAGATACAATTTCTTTTTGAGTCCAAAATTTCAACAAGCCACACTTATTCATTAATTTAATTCCTAAACTAAACTTTTCGAATTCAGCCAGTACATAATTCGTTCACCACTATCAACCAGGTCAAATGGGAACGACAGCTTATATTTTCTTAGACCTGATAAATCTACAACTGACCAGATTTCACCATGCGCCAAATCTTGGAAAAGACCCATAAAAAGAGGTTCGACACACACAATCTTTTTGTCGCTTTTAAAGCTGTTTTCGACAGCACATAAATGAGTTGCCTTTATGCCGCGATGTCTGAATTCGGTATCCCTGCAAAATTAATACGACTGTGTAAGCTGACGTTGTGCAACACCAAAAGCTCCGTCAGGATCGGGATGGACCTTTCTGAGCCGTTCGATACTAAACGAGGTTTCAAACAAGGTGACTGATTTCTTTAACTTGATGCTGGAGAAAATAACACGAGCAGCAGAGTTAAATAGTACCTTATCTATAAAGAGTGTATTCTATAAGAGTGTATAGTTACTGGGATACGACGATGATATAGATATCATTGGAAACAACCGCGCTGTTACTTCTGCTTTTTCCAGACTGGATAAGGAAGAGAGGCGTATGGGTCTGGTGGTGAACGAGGACGAAATATCTCCTGTCATCAAACAAATAGTCAGCGTATTCGCGGCTTGGCTCCCACGTCACTGTTGACAGTCATAACTCTGAAGTTGTAGGAAATTATCTTCCTCTATCTGGGAACCAGCAATAACAGCAATAACAATGTCAGCCTTGCAGATTCCCACGCAGAATCACTCTTGCCAACAGGTGCTACTATGGACTGAGTAGGCAATTGGAAAGTCTCCATGAACAGAAACCAAACTCTATAAGTCCCTCATCATTCCCGTCGTACTTTATGGTGCAGAAGCGTGAACGATGTCAACATCCGATGAGACGGCAGTAGGAGTTTTCAAGAGGAAGGTTTAGCGGAAGATTTACAGTCCCTTAAACATTGGCAACGGCGAATACCGCAGACGATGGAATGATGAGCTGTATGTGTTATTCGACGACATAGACATAGTTCAACGAATATAAAGACAGCGGCTACGCTGGCTAGGTCATGTTGTTCGGATGGACGAAAGTGCCCCAGCTCTGAAAGTGTTCGATGCAGTACCCGCTGGTGGAAGCCAAGGAAGAGGCAGACCTCTCCACTCCGATGGAAGGGCCATGTAGAGAAGGACCTGGTTTCACTTGGTATTACCAATTGGCGCCAAACTGCCAGAAGGAGAGATGCTATAACCGCGTAAGCGTTGGATTTGGCTATAACCGCGTAAGCGTTGTCTATGCCAGTCAAAAAGAGAAGAAGATAACAGAAAAATTAGATATAGCCGAACTTCGCCTCTTATAAACTAATCCAAAACTAGTAATCCATATCAACATCCATTCGGCAACAAATTAGAGCACACTACTCAAACACTTAATAACCAAATATTTAGAACGGAATTTAAAAATAATTTCATTTTGTTTGAATATATCTAAATTGTAGGACTGTTCAAAATATTCAAATATACATCATGAAAAATTATTTAAAAAATTAAAAAAAAAAATTATAAAGAGTTCTCAGCTATATCTTTAAAAATGTTTATAACAGCGAGTATATGCTCTGCAACATGTTGCCAGCAACATCAACATTAACAACACGCTGAGAGTAATTGTGAGAAACTGATAAAAAGAAACAAAATCGAACGCGCTCCAACCGCTGCCGACGACGGTCAATACTCAATATTGGTTTTGTTTTTGTTTTTCAGTGTTTTTGTAACGCAAACCCCACAAACGCTAAGCATAAAAAACAACAAAAGCTAAACAAACCGAAATGAGAAATTGGAGACAACAAAAACGAAGCAACACTTTAATGAGCATACGACCAAACCAACAGCAAAGACACCGAACGCATGCATTAGCATATTCCGATCGATACTCGCGATCGGCGACGCGACGCAACGCTGCGGTGGGCCATTTCGCGCTTTGCGATCGTTGTCGGTGTCGTCGATGTGGTCGGTGTGCGCGTCTCCGCTGCGTTTTGTGCGCTTATTTTCACTCTTCTGCCTTTTTTTCGGTCGCCGCACACTTTTCAGTGGAATTGATTTGTTGGGTGATATAAAAGCGTACGACAGCCGCGTACGGCCAACCATAAGACGCCTTCAAGTCTAGCTGACTGGACACGAACGACGAGAGTGGATATTGGAATTACATTGTCTGTCTTCGTTGCGTTTGAATAAGTTTCTGGCGTTAAATAAAATAATATTAAAATTATTGATTGGTGAACAAATTAAATTTGAAAAAGGCAAAGCCGAAATTAATTGAAAACTGGTGAAATAATTTTTTGAAAGAGTTAAAAAACCAAGTTTTGAAAAGGAAAAAATTATAAGTGTGTTCCAAATTTGAAAAAAGAAAAAAAATCGAAGCAGCAAAAGCAAAATTATTATCGGTTATTTTGTAAACCTTTGTCTTTAAGTGCTAAGAAGAAAGTCATATAGCGCAAAGTGCTGTAATTATACAAAATAAAGTTGAAAAGTGAAGAAAATTAACTCCGTAAAAGTGTTCAAAGTCAGCGTTGGAGGCGTGCGGAAAATCTAAAAACACAAAAACAAAAACAACAACAAGCAAAAGTTTGGAGAAAGCAGCAGCAAAAGTGTTTGACATCAAGCAGTTGAAGCTTGATTTTTTGTTTTATTAAAAGAAAAAGAGGAAAATATATTTATAATGGAAATATTGCCGCAGAAATATCTACTACATGCAGCGCTATTGCTGGTGTCCTGCAGCGTGGCATTGGCGTGTCGCGGACAATTATTGGGTAAGTGAGAATATTTCGATGAAATATGAATAAAATGGGTGGTTCAACCTAGAATGTGCCGTTAAATGCTACTATTTCATAAATGAAGGAATTTAAATTAAATTTTTTGTTATATGAATGAGATTGGAAAATAATTTAAGAAATCATATATTTTGTTGCAAATGTTGTTAATTAATTTCTTTGGACCATTATGCGATTTTATTTAAAAATAAAACAATATTTGTAAAAGAAAGATGTAAAAAACAAAAAAAAAAATAAATAAATAAACACTTTGAATTATTTAAATTATTTTATATTAAATTGAGCTAATTAAATTAATATATAAAAATCCCAAATTATTAAATTAAATATTAATTCATAAATTTGTAATTTTTAAATTAAAATATAATTATTTTTTTTTTTAAGCAAACACTCTAACTAAACGAATATTTGTAAACCTAAATAAAAAAATAAATTTAAAAAAAAAAAAATTAAAAAATTAAATATTTAAAAATTAACAAATAAATTAGAAAAAAAAATAAATAATGATAAATAGTATCTAATAATATTTAAAAGAAATTATAAAAATAAATAAAGTATTTAAAAACAAACAAAAAAATTATTAAATTAATAAAAAAATAATAAATAATTATAAAATAGTATCTAATAATATTTAAAAGCAATTATAAAAAAATTAAATATTTAAAAACGAACGAAAAAATTAATAAATTAATAAAAAAATAATATATAATTATAAAATTAATATCTGATAATTATAATATACAAAATAATATCTAATAACTATAATATTACTATCTAATAGTTTAACAGTCACGTAGGCAAACCTCTCTCCACCAACAATAAATAACCCTTTGCTGCCTAATTAAATGTATGCTTAATATGCATGAAATTATGGAGAAATTCTAAAAATAAACAATTTAAAAATGCATAATTCATATTTTTTTTCCAATCAAATATTTATGTTTACTACGAAAGTGTTTAAATTGAAATTAAAGCAAACTTGAATTGGACAAAAATAGTGTTTTAGCGTAGAAACCAGCTTCTGAGCGGCACAACAACAACAAAATAAAACGCACAAATTTATCGCTACAAAATGCAGATAAAATCGAAATTGATAAAAAAAATAAAGTCAAAGCTTGCTAGGCTCAACATGCCGGCTATTTAGTGGTTATTAAGCCTAGCTTAGCGGGCGCTCACAAGCCAAAACTAAAGCAAATAGGCAGCGCCAATGCTGTCCACTCGTGTGCTGTGTGACATTTAACAATTTAAAAATTTCGCGCTTATTTGTAATTCACTAGTGGGTCTGCATGAAATTTAGTTGATTTTCTTTTTCGTTCTAAATTAACAGGTTTTTGCTTTGCTAAATATACCGATTCGCCGCCCCGTGCGCATAAATATGTATGCGCATGTGTGTAGCCGCCACTCAGTAACTGTGTTGTTTAACATACTACTGTGACACTCTTTAAATTACCTTCATTTTATGCTTTGCAAATATACGAATAATTCGTTTCATTTGGTATTCAGTTCGCTTGAGTTGGTCGAATTATATACTTATTTTTTCGCTTGACCATTCTATTTAGTTTTTGTTTTTTTATCTCTTCTTCTTCTGCTGCTATTTTTTATTATATTCAAATTTATTTGTTTCTTATAATTTTATTCTCCTCTTATTTTGCTTATGTTAATTTGTCTGCTCTGCTGTTAGCTTTCGTTTTATTGACACGCCATATTTATCTACAGACATATCTGCTTAATTGGCCAGGCCACTGTCTAATCAAGTCTTTGGCGCAAATTTTCGTAGTTAAACCTGTGAGATACTCTGGGAATAAATATTCCTTATTTTTTTGTAGTTTTAATGCTGATTTTTTTTAGCATATTACATTGGTCTTAATTGCTTGCGTCTTCAGCGGACAAATGACGCAGATACGATCTTAAAGTGGTGCCAATTTGTTCCGAGTTTGAGTTTAGTGTTTAATCTGCGTTTTAATCTGAAAGTTTCTATGTTGTTAAATTAGGTTGAAATATTCCAGACTTAATAATATAAGTCACAATAATATTAACCCATTCCATTTAATTTATATTTGATTCAAACGGTTTATTTTTGATCTGATATTAATCTGATAATTGAAAATAAAATACATAATATTTATAAATTAATATATAAATTTAAAGGTGGTATGTGTTCTACAAAATGATTGTGCTTCTTTTTAATATTATAATAACAACAAAATGTACTAAAAATAATAATTTAAGATTTAAACAACTTTACTGGACTCTATATCTGTTCAACTATAGTGAATATGTTTTCCTTCAGTTTGCTTTCAAACAATATTTTTATTAAGAGGTTAAGAAAACTATGAGATCTAGAATATTTCGAAGATGAAAATATTCAATACCTCAGATTAACGTCATTTAACAAATTTTTAAGAAACATTTTCGTTCTTTGCAACTATATTATGGCAACTCTTGGACTAAATATATGTAGATCATCAGAGTTGATTTTTAAGCGGTCTCTATAGTCTAGGCTTAGTAAGAAGTAAGAAGAATGCTTTATATTAGTTCTACAACTTTGCTTCGGCCGTTTTTTTGTAAATTTAAGGCTTTTTTTCACTTCGGACAGCTTCACCGTACGTATACGAAAGCATTCGATGAGCCTCAGCCACATTTTTCTTGGTATTAAAAAAGAAAATCAAAATTTCCCGCAAATGTCGAGAATTCGGCTCAAAAAGTGACATTTTCAGTTGAGAATAAGTTTGGGTTGCAAACAGATCTCTACAAATATTTTGTTGGGTTAATGTTGACACAAATGTCCAAGATCGATATAAAACGATTTAATCGATTTAATCGACCAGTGCTTGACCTAAGAGACATCTATTGGTAAACGGCGGAAGCAAAGTTGTAGACCTAATATATTTTTAGAAATTCAAAATATCGTCCATAAAAAAATATTATTAATTTTTTCTGTGATAATAACAAAAATACATCTCATAAAGATATATATTTACTGTTTATCTCCTTTATCCACTATCAAAGTAAGCCAAGTCCCATTATTCATACTTATACTCGCCTAAATACTATCAAAATACTTTTTTATGCAAATAGAACTATGGCACGTGGCGCAAAATAATAAAAATTCTAACTTTTATGTAAACAAAATATTTAATTTCTAACAAAGCATGTGCGCAGAATACGTATAATCACGTTTTTGAGAGTAAGAAGCAAACCAAATATACGCAATTGCATGATTTCCCAAATATACATACATAAAGATAGATGCATATACATACCTAAATACATATACATACTTAAATATACATATTCAATTACTTTCCCATACATATTTGTATTTTATTTTTTTCAAACTCTCAAATACGCGACATTTTCTAATAGTGATATATTGCATGCAATTTTTTTTTTGCTATCACATACCAAAATCGCATGCCTTATACAAGGTCATAACAAACATACTCGATATTCTCCATACCTTATCGATCAATAAAATAACAAAAACATCGATACCATCGAAAAAACATCATTGACGCCAAATTGTCGCTGCTCTCGTTTCATTATTCTTTTTTCTCTCAGCGCATTAAGTATATTTCCATCGAAAGTATTTTTTCTTTATTTGCATGCTATTTTTTTTATAAAGCCTTGCTCTTTCATTATTACTAAACCAGCTACCTGCATGTTAAAGCTTAATAATCCGCCAACTATTAATATGCCAAGCGCGTTGTGTATTTTGGAGCGTAAATCTACAATTGATTTGGCTGAAGATCTAATCCATTTTGTCGCTTATCATGATATAATCATCATAACATGATATATATTTTCGTTTTTTTTACTAAACCATGCAGCTTTTTTTCAAATATTTTATTTGTGATATTTTTTTATTTGTTATTTATTTATTTTTATCTTCCCTATGCGTTGTGATTGAATTGATTATTCCCACTTGCTTAGCATACACTCACGTTTCGCCAGTGCGGCGCGCTGTGGCATATTAATTAATATGTCACGAAATAAAAGCAGAACTGCATAATTCGCGAGTATAAGAACGAAAATAAAAATAATTTTTTCTTGTTTTTTATTTTTTATTTGTTGTAGTGTAGTAAATATATGCTGATTTAGAAAAACATAAAGTTTATTGACACAACGTGTAAGCCGCCCGACTGGCACTTGTTGTCTTTTTTGTAGTTGGCGCATATTTAAATTTAAATTTTGTTTGGGGAATTTTCAAAGTGGCCAATTGGCAATAAAATTATGTTAACGAAGCCACGAGCTATTTTAGAAAAAATTATTTATAAAAAAAAGTTGAAAAAATAGTTAAAACGAAAAAAATAAAAATTAAAAAAAAAAACTCTCAAATATATGTTTATATATTTGTGTATATAGCGTCTGGTTGACGTCAGGCCCAACCGGTTCTATTAAACGCAACGCATTTGCGGTTAGCTGCCACTAGCTGCTTTTTACTGTTTAAAAGCAAAAAAAAATGGCTGGCTTTTAAGTTGATTTAGTTGCGCCTAATTTATGCAAGCGTTTTGATAACACTTTAGATTGGTTATTCTATTTTCTCTCAAATAAAAAAAAAATTAAAAAAAATGGGTTTTCGCCAGTAGTTCAAGGCGTTTCATTGAGCTGTTAATGAAATCATTTGCGTAAAAATAAAGTTTGACTGCCAAAGCGCGTTCATAATAAACTGTAAAAAAAGTTAAAAAAAAATAAAAAAAAATTGCTTTGAAGTAGTTCTAAAAAATAGGGAAGGTGTGTTCTTAACACTGCATATTATTATATAATATTAATATCTGCTATTCTCTGGACGCACAGCTTTGTCATCATAGCCAAAATCTGTAAATTATACACTGTCATATTTTATGTTGACATAAATTTAATTAATAAACAACTTTAATATTCATTTTGCCGGCCATTCACGGGACACTCCTAGTACTTAAAATTGATTAAAATACCGTTTAAAATATGTAAATACAATAAAAAATCAATAATTTCTGTTACGCGCATAAACGTTTCAAATCGATTTGTTATAGACTATAAAAGACCGCATATGCCAATTACGTCAGCAGTTTTATTTTGATAAATTAATTAAAGTTGCTTAGGTGACAAAAAGCTGTGAGATTGCTGGGTGTGATAGAACTTAAATATTTTTGGTATTAAAGAAAAAATATGATAAATAACGGTATTATAAAGCATTCTGGATAAGAAGAGAGTTCATATTTATTATTAGTAGCTGCTTTTCGGCAGATTTTGACCAGCTATCAAGTGTATTTGTGGCATAAAGAAGCTTCAGAAAAAGTATTTTTACTTTTCGGGGTCGGCTTAGAAGTTAGAGGTCGCTAGATTTTACCCGCCTAGTCATTAAAAAAAATTTTAAATTTTTTGAGAGTTTATTAAATCCCGCACTGAACTCAATTTGGTTGCAATTTAGCTAACAAGTTTGTGAAATTTTGCCCAAATAGCTTATAATTTTTGCGCAAACGCGCTTGAACTTGAATTTCAGTAATCATATATGGTAAATGAGCTGTCTACATATCTCAGCAGGCATCAACAAAGCGACAATGTCAACATTGAAAATACACACATACATATATACACTCAGAAAACTATACCAAAATGCAAGAAAAAAGAAAATACCCACATAAATAACCAAATAACCAGCAGTTAAAAGCAATTTAAAGTCTAAGAAATCTTGAGTTTTGTAAATATTCAATAACCGCAGCTACCAAGCGACTACTGTGCAACCCACGCACGGGTACAAATACACACAGACGATCACTGAAGAGCGCTATTTATGGCATTACGGTATAAACACACAGCTATAAGTGGCTTCAAGCATATTTACTGACTACACAGATGAACATACATAACTTAGTCTAAGCAAATATCGCAAAAACACAAAAAAAAACACTGCAAGTGCGCGGCGCTTGAGCGAAGAGAAACCTTAGTAAGTCATACGCATATTTTTAGCATATTAGAGTACATACATACACATGTATGCATGCTTGAGCAGCAATAAAAATTTGTCTAATAAACATTTGCGCTTGTCAGCTATTATTTGCATAGCCACATGCACATTTATATATATAGTATATATATTTGCCTGTTATTCGTGTGTATTTGTTTATAACGCGCTAAGCTACTCTCATGTCATGTCGCATAAGCGGTTTACAAGGTAAATGACAAAAATGATTGAAGCAAGCAACGAGTAAGCGCGCTCAAATAAGTGAAGTATTTGCTTAAAATAAGCTAAGCAAATAAATAAAAGTACAATGCTCTAACATGAATTACTGCTAAACAAACTTGCTTGGCGTTTGTGTTCTATTGACATACTAAAAAGTAAAAAAAAAAATAAAAAATAATAATAAAAAATAAAAAATATATGTATATGCGGTAGACGGTAGACGGGAACACATTAATGTTTACAAACAAATAAAGTGAGGTGTGTGTGCGCGTGAAATGACTAATAAATATACTACAAACTATACTTGTATATAAGTATAGCTCAAATTAAATAAATTTCTCGGCTTATAATCACTTGAACACTAGCATAGCGTAGGCTTAACAAAAAATTAAAAATAAATTTAAAAAATAAAATAAAAATACTCCAACAAACAATTGTCTGCTAATTTACAACCCACCAATCATCATAATCAACAACTACAATAACAAACACATTTAATTAATAATATTTTTTCGCATTATTTTTTGTTCATCATACGCCATAGCGCACCGCATGGCTCCACTTGCTTGATTGCTGTAGTCGGAAGTGAATTTCTTTGATTTTAACTTATTGTAGGCAATTACTCAGCAATTTTATTACAATAACGTTACTTGAGCGTATTTATAAATACAAAAAAATTTGTAGAAAAAATAATTACCGCTGAGTAACAAGTGAGTTCGCTTTCATTTGAAGGTCAAGTGGCTGAGAGTTGTTAATGATTGTTGTGGCTTTTTGTTACATTCACATACATACATACCTACATTTTTGATATATTATTGTTGTTATTGTTTGTGTATTGTATACATTTCATAGCGGCATGTTAGTTGCATGTTTTTTTTCGTGCTTTTGGCGCCAATTAATTAACACATCATTTGATATGCTATTGTAGGTCATTGCGGTTTATTGGTTAAAACATTTAATGAAGTTTCAATTGGATTTGCTTGTGGTTGTAGTGAAAAAAAAATATATATTTTTTATTTAATTTTTTTTATTATTATTTTATATATTAACCTTTTTTATGGATTGCATATGCTTTTTGCATGTGTTTTTTTATAACTTATGCTACATAACTTGTATGGAGTATTAGAGAGTTCGGAATATATCACTGTTGGTTGTATAATTACTTTTCTGCAGTCCATATTTGATATTAAATTTGCATGTAAGGTTATAAAATATGCATTGGCATGAAATATCGTTATTTTTTAAATTTCTAAACATAAGACTAAAATTATAAGTTAGTTAAAAATGCATATTAGACTGCATAAGGCTTATATTTCGAAGGAAGAGTTATTTAAATAATTACGCATTACATTTTAAACAATATTCCATACAGCTTGCACCTCATTTCAAAACTAATTGATAGTCCCATAAAAAATATCATGACATTTATTGTGGTGAATCGGTATCGATTACACAGCCCGACAAAATTAAAAAAAAATACAGAATTGAATTCAGCGCGCCCAAATTAACTAGAATGAGTTGATAAATTTAAGGTAACACTTTTCTTTGGCGATTTTTTTTAGGTCAAAAGTTAAGTGGAGGGTATAAAAAAGCTATATCATGAATAGATAGATAGAGACAAACTGATTACAGATTTGAATTCAGCGCGCCCAAATTAACTAAAATCAGGATCAGATAAATTCAAAGAAGCAAATTGAGTATTGGCCTGTGTTATAATACATAATCGATGCTGCCTAAAACTGAGTATTTTTCGAAACGAAATGTTATTAAAATGTCAAATAAATATTAAAAATATTTTTTGTTCGAATTCTGCTTACTGTTTGATGCTAAAGAGAATTTTTAGCGTTTGGCTGACATACTATATATCAAACTTCAAGAACCATTTTCCATAATATTTTGCAATTATTCGTCCCAACTAGAGTTGATAATCATATCATGGCTCAAATACGCACTTCAAAGTATTCGAACTTGTTCACCTGAGTTTCTATATGATCGATTTTGACTCAATTAAGTATACCTTTTATATTAAAATTACAATTTGTTTAATTTAATGCATTAATTTTTAGAGATTATAATTTTTTGATAAAAAAAATTGATATTCATATGTAATTTGAATAATAAAATGTATTCAGTACGTGTTTAGCAATTATAAAGATTTTCGGTAGGAGATAAAGAAGATATATGGGTTGACATGTTCAACAAGTACATTTTGACTTGCGGTGTTACCTTTTAAATTTTATTTTTAATTTTATGTATATTTTTTGTTCGTTTTTTTTTCATTTATTCAAAATTGAAAAAAAAAAAATATTCAATGTAATAGAATTTACTTTTTTGAATTTTTTTTTTACTTTTGAAGTGATTTTGCATGTTTTTATATTTTTGTATAACATTTTAAATATTTTTAATTTTTTTTTTTATTTATTTTTTAATTTTCATTAGGCGATATTTCTTCTCTAAGTGGTTTTACATATTTTTATAACTTTACTTTTTTCTAATGCCATAAATATTTAAATGCTCCAATTTGAAACCGTTTTTTTGCATTTAATTTTTTCAAAAGATTTTAATTTTTTTTCGAAAAAATAAGAAACAATTTTTAATAATTGATTTTACATGTTTTTAAATTTCTATCATACTTCTAATTGATTTCACTTCATTTTTTTTTCAAGATATTAAAAAATATTGTTTTTGGTACTCAAATGTAACAAATTGCCTCCATTAAAAAGCATTTTGCTTAGATGTCATCTTGAATTATTTTTTTTTAAATTGCCGCCGAAGTGGCTACTAAATTTTCTATAAACATTCGACATGTCAAAATTCAATTTAGAAATTATAAATTCCACTTTGAAATGGGGTCATTGCATTTTTTTTTCATTTTGCTCAAAAGCTATACTAAGCTCGCCGACAATGCCATTTAAAGCAATTAGTGCAAATGCAAAAACAACACAACAGCAATGCAATTTGAACCAAATGCATAAAAACCGATTAGAAATTGCATTTTTTCGCATTAAAAATCAATTTGCCTGCCAGCAAATGTGTGAGCAGCTCAAAGCGTTTTGACAACTAAATTTCACGCCTATAATTGCGCGTAATTAATGACCGCGATAAAAGCTAAGCGAAGTAACTTTTACGAAATTGCATTTGTGATGCATATAAATTTATAAAAAAAAAATTGAAATAAAAAAATTAAAAAAAAATTTAGATTGAAAAAAAAATATATTTTAAAAATATATTTCAAAGCTTTCAAGCTTTATATGCAACCTGCTGCAGTTAAAATTTATTTTAGACAATTTGTGCGCAAAAAATATATTTTTAATTGTATGTAAATTGAGATCGCGAAATCAAGCTCGCAATGAATTTGCCGCGAAATCCGACACTAAGACGCGTTAAGGCAAGTGTGAGCTGCCGTTTGAGGCAAACGGCAAGCGACAGCCGACAACGCACCGAAAAACGGTAGTCGAAGCGGCGATAACAGACACGACTTACAGACCGCTGCACAGACCGACAGCTGGACAAGCGTCGCGCGTTCAATCAACCGGCACAACTTGAACGGTAACAGATGACAGTGACCGCGAAAAATGAAATCTGGTTGATTTTGACTAACACACAAGTATATATGCATACATACATATAGTTATATAATAAATATATATATATGCAATATTTTTAAAAAGCAACAAAACTCATTTACGACTGCTTAGTCAACTGTTAATATGAAAAAATCAGTTTTTTTCTTAGCTAAACTCTTCTCTCTCTTCTTTCAACTGGAAATCTCTCATTTTCTCTTCACTAAGTTTGCAACTCCGGTGGCAACTCGTGCTAATAATGCAATTAAATGCACGATTGCAAGTTGTCAAATGATAAATGAGCACACAAATTGCAGAAGAAGAAAAAATTAATAATAAAAACAACAACAACAATAACAGGCAGTTAGTGCAGCCGCCAATAAGCAAGCTGACAGCGATGCGCTCGAAAGTATAGCTAAATAAATGAGTTGCATATTTATCAAGAGCTAAAACAAAAGGCGGCGAAAGAGTATAAAAAACAATAAAAATGAAAATAAATGCATAAATAAGTTCAAAATTGTGCCGCTAAGCGGATGCGAAATCAAGGTTGACCAGCGAAGCTATGGTGTGTAGCTGGCTGCATGCCGCGCATACGCAGACGCGCTTGTGCGCTGGAAAAAAGTGCGCGATTTTATATTATATTTTATTTCAGCATACGGCTTTACTGCTTTATTTTATTTTTTTTTTAATATTTTTTTTTTTATTTATTTTGCTTTTGTTTGTTTCAACTAAGTAAAATTAAGTTGAACGCATCCGTCATTTGCCACGACTGACGTAGTTACCACTTGTTAACATATTGTCGGCACTCTTTACACGCCTGAACAATTGCGCTGTTGCATTTTGATCGTTATCGCCGTATGCGGCGGGCAAACGGAACACGGTTTAAGCGCGCGCGCGCGCTCGCTTGTCGTCTGCTGCGTGGCAGCAACCAAACGCTCGCCGCTTGTTGGCCCCAGCGAGTTTGTGGCTTAAGTCTTTTGTTTCGCCGGACGCACTGTGTGGTTGCAGCACTTTTTTATTCTTTTTTTTTTGCTTAAATTTTTTTTTTCTATATTTTCTTTACGCGCGCTAAACGTCCTGGCCCTTATCAAGCGATCATTAATGAAATGCAATGACTTACGCCGCTCGTTGGGGCATGAAAAAGGGTGAATTTAAGCGATAAAAATGTTAAGCAGCGCGATAAGACGGCTGTGCGTTGCATTCAAATTGTAGCTGTTGAAATTTTTATGTAGCGTTTCAGGCGGCAGTAATAAAAAAAATATTAAAAATAAAAAAAATAAATTAAAAAAAAATATAAAAAAATTAAAAATAAATTAAAAATAAAAGTAAAAAAATTACAATAACAACTATGCACGCGTGATTTGCCTTATTATATTTACGGAAATTAAGCGACATTTTTATGTGCAATTTGTCAACGCAAAGCAGAATTTTTTGTGATTTTATTTTGCGCTTCTTATACAGTAGTGTGACGCAGTGACGTATGCGTGAAAACGTGCGGCCATTAACACTTTTTCCATAATGATTAACTGTTTTGCATAATTAATGCATGTGACGTTGAAGGCGATTTTTTCATTTAGAAGCATGAATATTTTTTTTTCTTAGGACAGCCTCACCATACGTAAACAGGTCTCTACAAATATTTTGTTGGGTTAATGTTGACAAAAATATCCAAGATCGATATAACGATTTAATCGATTTAAACGACCAGTGCTTGACCCTAAAGACATTCCCTCAAATGTCGAAAATTCGGCTAAAAAAGTGACATTTTCAGTTGAGAATAAGTTTGGGATGCAAACAGATCTCTACAAATATTTTGTTGGGTTAATGTTGAAACAAATGTCCAAGATCGATATAAAAAAAATCGATCTAATCGACCAGTGCTTAACCCTAGAGACATCTATTGGAAAACGGCGGAAGCAAAGTTGTAGACCTAATATTTTATTATTCTTTTAAGATTTCAATGAATTTTGAGTTTTATTGTCAAACATTTTTTTATACTTTTGGAATTTTTTTTTTTACTTTTCAACAATCTCCACTTAAAATCCAGTCATTATCTTTATTATTTAGCATACCTAGAAGCAACTACTTGTTTGTCTCTGCGGAATGCTAATTTTAGAAACGTGTTTATTTAAGTTTACTGAATCTGCCTTACTTTCTCAATAAGACGGCGCATGAAAAGTCGAGACTTTGAACATTAGAAGTCTTAAAATACCATCAAAATCTAAAATTAGTCAAGTGATTAACATAGTTCTGCTGTTAAGAGCAAATTAATAGCTTTTTAATTACTGTTTAAAAACAGCTAAAACAATAACCAAAGCTTTCACTAATTTTTATTGAACTACTATTAAAC